>VZTY01010779.1:171789-255423 GCA_013400935.1 Turnix velox
ATCACTCTGGCT
The DNA here is from genome assembly GCA_013400935.1 of Turnix velox. Taxonomy (NCBI): domain Eukaryota; kingdom Metazoa; phylum Chordata; class Aves; order Charadriiformes; family Turnicidae; genus Turnix; species Turnix velox. The sequence continues at coordinate 171,802 of VZTY01010779.1, forward strand.
AAACACTAAGATTACAGGAATCTCACTGGATCTTGTTGAACTGCCTAGGATGTTCAGTTTTCACAGTTCAAGTCTCAAAAACTCTCCCACTGTCTCCCAGGAGCAATATACCTGCATCCAGTTATCTTCCTATTTCAGCACAGAATGGGAACCCCAACATCTCCTTGTACATCTCCTGTACTTTGAGAGTATTGATATGTTTCCCATCTCCCATGATAGTGAGCAACTACTCCCAGACGAAAAGGACATACATGGTTTGCAGCAGCCTAGTTACAATGCATGATTGTGACTCTAATATGGAAAGGTACAAGACTTCACATAAGATTTTCATGAGGGAAAAACTAGTACCTTGGCAAATGAAAAGCAACCAATTTCTTTCACATTACGTGTTCATTTCTTAATTGACAGTGAATGAGTTTTGTCTTCTTAGTAAAACCTTGCTGAATATAACAGGATTTTTGTAGGTCTAAAAGAGGGTAAGGCATGTCCAATGACTTTAGGTTTTAAAATTAAGAAAGTAAACACCATCAGGTTACTGTGACCATTTTGCATAGCTACTAATTTATCAACTATTTGTTTTAAGGGAGTTTTTATCCTTTCATTATAAGCACTCACCATCTGCAGTCAGATGACTAGAAAACACTTTTATTTTGGAGGGAGTCTCTGCAGTCTTTCAGCTTATGTACCACTTTGTAAAGACAAGGAGAGATAGAGAGATGCCTTTGCCTACCATTTTCCTAGGATCATTTATTATTTTGTTCAGTTCAGGATGATAATAAAGCATCAGAAGACACAAAGCAGCTGTGATAGGAACACCATGCTCCTTCTATACTCTTGGCCTTAGTTAGAATCTCATATTTCACAGAACTTACCTACATTAATAAAAAAAAAATAGAAAAAACAGAAAAAAAATCACATGGAACAACTGTTAATGTGGTCAACTGTGTTTTAAATGGTGGTATATTTTAAGCAAACGTCCTCACCTTGAAACTTTTCTATTCAAGTTCTGAAGTTTTCCAAAGCTACTTAGCTTGGATTAAAACAGAAGAATTTTTGGCAGAAATATCAAAACACTGATAATTATTTATAGCAAGAGCTTCTTATAGTGTCTTAGATGCACAAACTGGCCAGAAATATTAAAACCAAACAGCCCTGTCATAGAAGATCTTATGAGGATGTGCAATACCATACACACTCCATTTCTAGAACCTCCCTTGATGAGCATAGTAAAGGCTTGACCACAAAACATTATGCTATTGATTATTACCTTGTGGACTGTGGAAAGCAAAGCATCTTACTTTTTCTCCTTTTTCTCTGTCACTGAGGGCTTTTAGAGTTTCATCTAAGCAGCCCTTAGATCAATGTTCAGTTTCAACTAACGCCTCTCTCCCTTACATTATTTCCTATGCCTCAAACTTCTTACATCATCCTCCTAATCCTCTGGAGCCCACTTGCACAGACTGCTTTTACTTTACAAAGCTTGTCAGGGAAGCAATCTGGTGATATGAAGATCCTTTACCATCCACCACCCTTTGTATCAGGGATCATCTCACATTCTTCAGCCTTAAAGTCTTCAGTCTTCAATTCATACATAAGCACTGTAAGAAAAAAGAAGAAGCCATTTGGTGGTGCTTTCTAGAAGCTAGCATGTCCAGATTTGTCTGAGCTATTATTCCAGGTGTGTATTCCAGGTATATATTCCAAAATATATGCAAAACCACAATACTTTCCATTTCAGCTTCTTCATTTCTCTATTGCCAGTTAATTTCTTCCATCACATCTCACCATCTCCCAATAGAAACACATCCTTTGTGTTAACACTTAACTTCATTCACCTCCTTAATTCAGTTGAGCCAATTAAACAAAAGAAAACAAAAGGTGACTGAAAGCAACAGCACTGTCTGTACTGTTTTAATCTTCATCTTCTATCAGCTATAGCATCTAGTAGTTTCTTATTTTTTATGTCCCCGTTTTCTCAAGGTTATAGATTCCTTCAGTAAAGCCTGCATCTTCACCTACACCTTGAATCAGGTGAGCAGCATTGAGCATGCTAAAAAGCACTCAAACAACTGTAGCACTCATTTTATTTTTTGTTTGAAACTTAGAAGTAGTAATTGTATTATTGAATTGAGTATAGCAGACAATAGAAAAAGTAAGTACTTGCCACTTCTTGTCAAAGGCAGGCAGATAAAAATCTAGTGGTATCTTGAATGGTGAACAGGGAAACGCAAGTCTGAGACGTCCTAATACTTGGGCTTGCTTTCTGAAAAAAGTAAGCTCACTGTGGAACAGTGCAAGAAGAACCACTGAAGAAATTCGAGTGGTAATACTTTCTGCTGTGCTTTCTTTGTACTCTTTCACTCAGTGTTTTAAAAGCACTATCCAATAATTATATCTAGAAGAAGGATTAAAAAATTATTAGCCACTTAGATTATAAGGGTAAGATCAACGACATATTGGGACCTGAAAAAAGAACTGCAGTGGGGATAAAAAAGTTTTGTGGGAAGCCAAGAAAATTCACATTGAGACTGCAATTTCTCCTTTGTTACGATTCCCTGCCATCACACCTGCAATGACATAGCTCTGCAGGACTGTTTGGAACCATAAATTACCACACATAGATGGTAGTAGCTAGAAATTTTATTTATTTTTCCCTATAAAGCTTCCTGTTGTGTTTAAATTGTTGTGATCCTTAGAAGAACACATGGAGTATAAAAGCTGTCTTCCCCTAAAATTATGAGACAGAGTTTATACTTTCTGTCTATACCTATGTTTGTCTATACCTAGATACATCTCCCTTAGACTCTTGTTCTTCCTATTGCACATGTCAGAGATTGCAGATAGTAATTCAGCAACCTCATGGAGGCTCTGAGGACTCCTGTGAAACATGATATTCTGTTGATGCTGGTGGGTCTCCAGGTTGCTGACTCTCATTGGCTTTTCCGGCTCACTGGTGTGTCTACAGCCCTGCTCTGTGAACCAATGCCTCTTTGAGCAGGGGTAGAAGGAAAGAAACAATACCATCACAACAAGTAATCAACACTCTCTCTAAGTTCACTTTCTTCATAGGGTGAGAATACTTCACACAGGAAATGCACTGCTTGCCTGCGTGCAACTTTAAATCTATGCTACGGTTTAGCTGAGGAAAACCCTGCTGTTCAAAACCAAATACAGTCAAACTTTGATTTTTGGTTTTCTGCTCCCATGAATTCTGCACTACAGACTAATTTAGGAGAGCTGCACGGAAAAGCGATTTTATACCTGCTCCTCAACAGAAACACATAGTCAGAAGAAAGACACTTGTGGCAGATGTTCACATTTTTGTTTTCGAATTACCCGTTTCTTCTCCTGGAATACAGAAGAAAGAGAAGGAAAGCTAGATGTCTGCAGAGAAAAAGCCCATCACTTTCACCTCTCAACTGTTCAATCCAAAGGATTACATTCTGTGTGGTTAGAAGAAGAAAATTATGCAATTGTCACATGTGAAAATGACAAAATTAACAGATACAAAATTCTGATCTCTGCCACTGAAGCTCCTGCAGATGAACGCTGTCATTTATATTGAGTTACCTTTAATCCAGTTCTTTCTTTTCCTAGTACACTATGTATAGATTTGTAGGTACATGACTGGAGATACCAATACCAAATTCAGAGATAACACCACAGGAGAAAAGGATTTTATTTATTGCTTATACCCTTAAACAGATAAAAAAACAGTTGAATGAACACCAGCCTGCTGCAGATGCCTCTATTTGATCTAATAGACTCCCTTGTACCTAATACAGTAAAGATCTTGGGTTTTCAGCAAGAGAATTGAATGCACACAGAGCAAATATAATGACTGACAAAACAGCTGGTTAAGAATGGTCTTTCCACAGGCAAGTCTTTCACCCTTAAATGCAGCAATTAAAGAGCCTGTGTCAAACTAAATTGAGAACAGAAAAAAATATCCCGGATTTTGCTAACTTCAGTCATACAAGCTGCTCTTTCAGGTGGCTCAGCCCAGTCCCTGGTCTCCAGGCCAACTTCAGATTTTTGCTTCTACACCCCTGCCTCCAAGTTAGTATTTCCTAAGAGCCTGTAAAAACATTTTATTTAATCTGAACATATTCCCTTCTCTGTTTGAGTAGCAAGTTGAAGTATAGCTGGTTTTTTTCTTGAACCATTCACACAGCACTGCAGGAGACAGTGAGAACTGCTGCTATTCTCCCAGATTAAAAAAAAAAATTAGTTTAATTAATGTTTGAAGAAGAAAAATTGGAGAGTTGATCCGCCTGCATCTGATGAGGGTTGTGCATGTCTCGTAATTTTACAGTAAGACAGCTCTTACACCCCATGTGTTCTTCTACTTCTAAGAATCACAACAATTTAAACACTACGGGAAGCTTTACAGGGAGAAATAAATAAAATTTCTAGCTACAATCTATGTGTGGTAATTTATAGTTCCAAATAACAACACTAACTATTACTAGCAGCTCATAATTTTGAATGGAATACTAAATTTCAATTTCCTTTGAAGCGTTGTGGTTTTTTTGAGAGGAATCATCACAGCAAAACTTGTTGTTAATAAATGCATAAAAGACTGCATTTTTTTTTTACCATGGCACTAATATAACTGAGAGAACTAAATTATACCAAATAGCAAACTGGTAAGTCATGGCATTACCTGAATGTGATGGAAGCTCATGTTATCAGTGGTCACAAAACTTGGTGTCATAATTTAGATAGTGAGAAACAAAGATACAAACAAAAACAACTTTCCACCATCCTCCCACTCCTTTTCCCAAGTCCAGCTTCATTCTCTTAGTCCCCAACTCCTTGACTTTCACTACTCTGAGTAGCAAGGGGCAATAAGGAATAGGGGAGGCTGTGATCAGTCAATATGACATAACTCAGGAGCATAGATGGGCAATCCCGTGCCTCTCCAGAGCGAATTGTCTTAGCATGAGAATAAATGGAATGGCTCTGTTGGCCCAGCAGGCAAGTAATACATAAATATTGAGTCCCTCACTACAAGACAAATGCTGAGGACCTGGAGTGATTTCAGAGAAAAGATGAGGAGCTAGAGAATAAGTATTATGAGGAGTAGCCGAGGGAGCTGGAGAAAAATAGGATGAATTGAGACTTTATCACCTTCTGCAACTACCTGAAAGGATGTTGTAGCAAGGTGGGGGTCCATCTCTTCTCCCAAGCAACATGAGATAGGACAAGATGTAATGGCCTTAACTACTGCAGAGGGGTTTTGACTGAATATAAAAACAAATTTCTTCCTTGAAAGGGTCATCAAGAATTGAAACATGCTGCCCAGAGAAGTGGCTGAATCACCATTCCTGGAGCTGTTCAAAAGGCAAGTAGGTAGGTGCTCAGGGACATGATTTAGTAGTCACTCGGCAGAGCTAGGCTAATACTAGGAATCGATGATGGTAAAGGTCTCATCCTACTAAAATGATTCTATGACAGGGCAAATATCCCAAGGAGTTATTGCTGAATGTAGCATTCATGTAGATCTTCCCTGTCATGCATGAAGGGAAGTCACATGATAACTTTGATCAGTAGGAGTACAACTGTAGTGAGCAGCTAGTAACAGAAGCATTATTGTAGAATGTGTTTGCATTTTAAAAGCCCTCTAAACAAATTGTTATGAAAGACAAACATTATATTGTTTTAACAGTGAAGCACACTTCATGTGCAAAAATTATAGTAAAGTTTTCATCAATAACACAGCACATTGAGTGTATTTTCCAGCTTCAAGTATTGCGGTCTTTTAAAAATCTAAGCTGACAATTATTGCATAAAGTTAGGCTGGTTTCTCATAATATTTTGATATTATTTTCTCCCAGTGCAGCTTCAAATATTATGATGTGCACAAATAAAATGCTTCTAATTTTTATCCTTCAGACCAAATATCTATGCTTCCATTTTAGCTGCTCCTAATGGAGTACTACTTAGAAAAAACTTGGAAGTGTGTTTTCAATCTATTAAGATATTCAAGGGAGGACTAACAAGAATTCAGATACCATGCTGAATTATGACCTCTTGGGTCAGACTCCTTAGGAGTTTTGATTTTCAGGTTCTGCAGGCAGCTGTTTAAATCTGTGATGGGCAGTGCTCTGTTCATGAATACACAGCAAAATTTGTTATCTATCTTGTGGGTTTATTCTTCATCATGCTCAAGAAACGTTCTGCTCCTACTCCTAGATGTTCTGAATGTGTTAATCCAGGATTCATTCTCAAAAGGTGCCTTAAGGAACAGTCTGTCACAGATTCCATAGTGAGTGCCACAACCTTAAAACAAAATAAAGCAATAACTCTCGGAAAAATAAAAGCTGTTTTACATAACCAGCCTGTGATTAGAAAAATTTATTTGGGAGAAGAAAGATCTGGAATAAATGTCTTTCTCTGCCTGCAGACCAAGGCACAGTTCTTTCAAAGTCCACTAAACTGGCTGTATGATTTGGTGGATATACATGTTGATGGCACATCATCTGTCTTGTTGAGGATTTTATAATAGAAGAGAATTTATAATATCTTGTGATACAGATAGTACTAGAAAGAACTTGACAGTGTAGCCTAGCTATTAGGATGGTCATCTGTAAAGGAAGATTTGTGGTTGAAATTTTTACTCCAAAGGACAGTTCTTTACTCAATAACTATGCCATGTAACAAAGATATGGACAGGAGTCAAGTGGGGTTTGCCCTTCTCTCCCATACAGATTTTGCTGTAACCAGATCGCTATGGATTTTAGGGTGAACTCAAACTAGATCTGTTTCCAATGGACAAAGTCTCTGCTTGACTAGAAAGTTTAAATATTCTCCATTCAAAATGGGAACCATGAATGCCTGATCTTTTTCCTGTGTTCTTAGAGATGCCTGCCAAATGTACAGGAGAATTGACAAAAATTGCATTTATATGGAAAATACATTATTAGATATGCTTTCACGAGCTAAATGTAGGTAAAATAAAGTGGTCTGAAAAACCGAAACCTTCCTCAGATTTTTACAATTCTAAGATCCATGAAGTTTCCTACTCTCCAAGGAAACAAAAAAAAAAATCTATTTTATTCTTGCTTATTTCTTGTATAGTCAGAAGAATTTTAGAAGACCTTGTTTTAGCTGAACACATGGTCCAGTTATACTATAATGAAACACAAATAGAAATGCTTGTGTGACACTTTTAAGAACAAACTGGCTTGAAAAGTTTGAGAGCAGCATTTTTATTGATTGAAAGACACAATGAATTCTACCACCCCTCTGCACTGCCAGTGGATAATTATGATTATTATGAGAAGCATGCTTCGACTGAAAAGTTAAAGAAGTCTCATTTTCTATAGTTCTTACAGACTACTGCCCTCAAGAGGCCACATGAAGGAACACAATTTCATAGTCCGATTTTCATTTTGCCTTTAAAAAAATTGATTAAAATTAATACGAATTGCACCTTTCACTCAGCAATATAATTAAGAGTAAACAGTCTCTAGAATTAAGAAGTATTTTAAGATGACTATGGGATTCATACAGCCAGGTGCATCCATTTTATGGTCACTGGACCAAAAGTTTAAACAGCTGGATGCAAAGAGAACCCACTGCCAAATCTGGAAGCTGAAACTCCATAGATCATTATCCACTATTGCAAGAACACAAAGTAGCTTGCAAGAGTTGAAATCATGTGCATATATTATTTCTTAATTACAGTCTATGTCAATTCCCTCACTTCCAGAAAAGAAAAAAGAAGAGAAAAATCATGTTAATTTTATGAAGCCAGTTTTCTCATATTGTTTTCACTGAATGAGCAGAGTTGTTAAATAATTTAATTTTGTGCTTAAATAGTGCATCCCTATACACAGTTTTTCATTCTCAAAGACTGCTGCAGAAAGTTTACCATTTTAGTAAGCAGGGATACAAGCATTACTGTTAGGAAACACTAATAGACTGCTTTTTCAAAACACATTTAAGCAAGACAGCTGGATTTTTTTCGATAGAATACTCTCAAATTTAAAAAGCAAATCACATGAAATGTCAAAGGCTAGAAAATGAACACTGAATTTCCTAAGGAATTCCTCTGTGCTTCAGACTGCAGGGTGGAAATCCTCAGGTCTGCACCACATGTACCTGAGTATCTGCCTTACGTACAAACAAGAATTGAGCAACTGTTTGAGAATATTAATTTCCACAGCTGGAACAATCTCTAGATGAATGGACACTATTTTATCATCTATCCTATATTGTTGAGATCAGAGCCATTTGGTCAAGTATGGAACTGCAGAATCTGTGCCTGTCTACATAATTTTATAGAGCGAGTAAAACCCAGGGGTGTAGTATTCTCTCTCCCATTTCTCTTCAAGTTTCATTTCCCAGTCCTTTCCATACAATCTCTTCCCAGAGCCAGTCCCACATTCTTCCCCAAGGGCCAAATATCTCTCTCACCCTGTGCTTTCTGTATGAATACTAGTCTTCTTCCTTCCACTCTGTATTCCCTACATTCCAAAGCTGTCTCACCAAATCTGGTTGTGATTTAACTACATACTTTACCATGATCATATCCTTGCTGGAGCCAACAGCCATTAAGGCTGCAACTCAAAGAAAGCTCAAGCACTACCTTTTAATTTACAGGCCTCTAGGCACATTGGTTGCTCACATGAACTCCTTTGGGCTCTTACTCCATTGCCCATGAGATCTCCGCTTCCCTCAAACCTGCTTCTTTGCCCTTCCTGTCTTTCCCCTTCTTCAAATATAAGCTTTATGGTTTAAACTTCTCTAGTCATGAAAGTAAAGATATATTTAGGAATAAAGAAAAGTTAATGCATGCTGTTTCAGAATGCATTATCAGTTTCTCCATAATGATAAACACTACAGATGTTTAGGTGAACTCACTAAAAATTAGTTCCCCTTCTGACAGACATTCATGGGTGGAGATGGGAGACCCAGATTTATATAGGAGAAAGTATTCCTCTCAATTAGCATCTTATATCAGTATCTCCAGTTTTCTCAATTAAACAAAAGGCTTCTCAAGGCAGATCTAGGTCATTTGGATTGTCCTCAGACCTCTCTTCCATAGCATTTGTTTTCTTTATTACTGTCCTTCAGCTCAGGATTTTGTTGTGATGACTTTTGACAGAATTTATTCCTCCAGTTTAGCACCTTGTATGACTACTCACACTTTTTTGTTGCTGTTCCAGTCTAGACTCCAAAGTGTCATCTGTGGGTTTTTCTTTAGTGACTACCTGAATTCCTTTCTTCTCTCTTTCGTCTGAAATGTAGGCCAAACCACCTTCCTACCTATGATGATCTCCTTATCCGGTTTATTGTGGATTAGAGTATTTTCATTAAAAATGAGAATTATAACACAGGCATAGCTTGAAATAATGTATTGGTCAGACATTTCAGTAACACCACCACAGAAAGCTTGCAGTAAGAGGTAACTTTACAGACATAGTAGAGAGAAAGCCTTGCAAAATTACTATGCTATTTTACTCTACTTCTCCTACCTGCATGGCCATTTTTGTCCTGTTTTGAAATCTTGGCCTGAGGCCTTGTGGGATTAGCAAAGAAGTAGGGCAGGGAGCACGGTCAGTGGAAGCACAACACTGAAAAATTACTTTTCTGAGTATACTAAGAAGAATTTTTTCAGCAAAATATAACAGAAACAAAGTAACACCTTGATAAGAAGAATGCAAAATTTGCTTCTGAAAAGCATGTATGTATTATAGCTTTTCAGTGAAGCAGATGTGACAACTCATCATGGGTATGATGAGTTAGTTATTCTAATCTTGCTGTCAAAAACAACCCAAAAACTTGACAATGGAACTGCTCAGACAGCATGAAAAGAACAACTCAGTAGTTACAGTTTGTTAAAATCATACTGCTAAAAGCTAGTATTATTTTCTCATGGGTAATTGCAGACTTTACCAAGTGCACCACCTGCAATAACCTCACTTAAGACCACCATGTCTGTGACCCAGATCAATTATAATTTGCTGAACCCTGATATATAAACCTCCTGACTGAAAACTGCTCACTTGAACTGGCAACACTTGAAGCATTTATTTAATAAGAAGTTTGAAGCACACCAACAATTTATATAATTGCCTTTGGTCCCCAGGAAGCCTTCTCAAGGAAGCTGAGTGGGGTAAAATGTGTTGTGTTGTACTAAAGAAACCTCAGTGAGGGATCTGAGCATTTTTACATCTGGTACACTAAAAAGCTATGGTGATACATATTCTGAATGAAAAGTAGCTATTTTCTAAATTAACAGAGTTCATGCTGTAAAGCAACACCTTGTACTATTTTTTCTTCTCCTCCTTCCTGCATTTGTACACTATGTACAAATGTACATAGTACACATATGTACACTATCAGGATTCACTTTATGTAATTAAGTAGATAAGCTGCTGGTTAGAAGCTGCTCTTCAGCCAGCTGAGAAGGTGGAAACATTTTATAGCTTGTCACATAGACTTAGGTGGGTTACACTCATTTTCAACCACTTCCTTCCTATTTTCAGAGCCATGTTAACTCAAGTCTGAGAAAGAGTGAGACACGTACAGAACATTTCTTGCTATTCTGTGCCTCTTATAGGTTGTCTTTGGTATCAAGGACACTGAGAAGGATGAAGCAGTCTTCATGTGGCACTATTGTTTCATGGCCCATGGCACTATAAAAGCAGTGGTGTCTTCTAATTGATCACTGGTAGTACATCTTTCCAATTGCAGCTTTGAAAACAGGATTGATGACAGCAGGGATGATTTAGGTTAGCTCTTACCACGACTTACGGAGAAAAGGTCGACAAGAAATTATTTGAGGTGTAGAAGGCTGAGCTCAGACAGTTTTGTTTTCTCTCTATTTGCTTTGACAGCTGTAGCTTGGATTTCTAGTTTGGGCTGTTCATTGTGTTTCTTTGTCCTTCTGTCTTCTTTGTCATTAATAACTTTCAGAACCAAAAATACCAACTTGGTTGACTGAGGGGATTTTTCCATGCAAAAGTGGCACATTCCTTTTCAAAACAAACATTCCAACAGAGTCATGTCTCAGTTCTGCAGGAAAGTATGCAGGAAAATGGTTGTTACTTATGAGGCAGATTTAACCTTTGCAGTCATCACAATAAGTAAGAAATGAACATGAAGCTGCTCCCGCTGGAGATTCAGTAGCCTGACTATTAAAAGGGCAAGCAGTGAGCTGTATTTTTGTTTATTTGTTTTGTTCTAGTTTTTTTTATGCTATTGTTCTGTTTTTAAAGATTAACTGCACTTACACAGCAAGGTAATTGCAATTCATTGACTTGGTCCCTAGGTGAGTCCTGACACATCAATGTGAAATTCAGGTATCCGATCTTTCACAGGAAGCTGTGACATACAGTCATTTGTGTCCTACTTTGGATGCTGGGTGATCATAAGTACAAGACAAGACATGAAGTGAACCTGCTCTAAAAGCGAACATGAGCACAAAGGCTGCCACTGCCAGTTGAATCGGAGCTGAAATTGGAGCTCAGTCACAAGGTCAACAAGACGCACTGAAGCGGCAGAAATCCCTTTGCTGGATGTTTTCTGGCAACAGTTGTGCTGCCTGGGGAGCTCCACTCTGTAACTTTTTCTGGTGTCTTTTGCAAGCAATTTTTGAGCTAGCAGCTGGCATTATTTCCCCACTGGTTGGTTTCCTCTTAAAACCAACTGCCTGTTCTTGAGTCTCCATTTTGTCTAACCCTTTCACATCCCAGATTTAATTGAAAGGTGGGCAAACATATAGGCCACATAGTAAAATGACAAAAAATCCAAATCTAAAGGATTTAAACTCTACAAAAATAGTTTTTACTTACTTTTTTGCAAGGCACAGGGATTTCAGTATGTTACTTGTTGTTTCCCTTGGTTGCATGCACAGCTTTCTCAACTAAATATTTTATGGAGTGTTTCAGATGCAGCTTAAATGTGAAGTTCTTGCCTGTCTAGGGCTACCTAACTCTTTCACTGAAAAATGTTATGATGGAGAAATACACAAAAGCCAAATATGACCATTTGAACACAGGGTTTTATTCTTCCACTCATGCTGTCTTACATTTCAATCTAGTAAAAAAAGAGACATTCACAAAGTAGGTAAACAAAGAAGAACTGGATTACATACTGTGATTTTAATGCCATTTAACCAAATCAAAGAATATTTTTTTAGCCTTTCCTTTATGCACGGAATATCAATTGTTTTAAATTGTTGACTTATTTTAACAGCTTAAAGTTTTTCTGTTGAACTTCCTAGATTTAATAAAATGTTATTTTCTTCTAAGAAATTACCCTGGAATAAACTAATGCTATAATTACATATAAAGAAAGCAAAATACAAAGTAATGCTGAAGTTGTAGTAATTCCATTACAAAAGGAATGACAGATGCATTAAAAACTACTTCAAAAATTCTTAATTCTTGCACTCTGTTATCATTTGGGTTTCCTGGCTAAGTAAAAATAACTCATTTTCACTAGAAAAATCAAATAATCAGCTTTGGATTGTTTTGGGTATTTTTGTTGGAGCCAGCATCCCTATGAAAAAGCAATTAATGCTTTAAAACTTTCAGTCAATGTAAGGAGAAATAGCTCCTCATTTTAAACTCACTCTGGATACTGTGGGTTTGTAGGCTCCCTAGGAACTTTACTGCTTATTTTATAAAGGCTAGAAATAAACTAGTAAAAGGCAGAGAACCCCATGCAATAGCTAAGATCAATGGCACATGCCCTAGAGACAGAGCAGTGAGAACAGGAAGAGAGACTTGCCAACATGGCTTTTCTATCTGAGAGAAAGCAGCAATCCAGTCAACAGGTTGATGAATTAAGCTGATTTTCTCTGTAAACAAAATCACCACAGGAGAAGTAATTTTTAGCAGTAGTTACATAGCTTTGCCACCTTATTAAGAAATATATAAGAGATCTAGATAGATACTAGCCTTCCTTCTAAAAGAAAGTGTCACAGATCTCTAGAGAGCACCACCTCTGACGTAAAAGGAACAGTAGTGCTGGTAACTATTCCCGGACTCCAGGGAGCAGAAGAGTAACCTGAACAATAGATAAGACCTAACTATTCAAATTAAATGTATGGAAACAGACACCTCAGTAGAATCTTCTCCCAGTACACAAACATACTGCCATTCAGCCTGAGTTTCAGCAGGCAGCCTTCATCAAAGCTCTCACCTCCATTATGCTCTAGGTAAATCACTAAGCTGTATAATGCAGACCACAGTGATCTTTCTTCATTACCCCTTCTAACAACACCATATAATCATTGGTCAGGACATATGATAGGTGATCCATCAGGATCCTATCTATGAGTCTCCTTGGAACAAAAGAGCATTTGCTGAGGTTGACCCTGACGGGATCAGCGTAATATTAATTATCCCACCTAGTCTAATTGAACTTCAAAATATGGTCATGGTTATTAAAAGAAGGATGACAGATTTTCCTTAATGGGGTAATGAAAGAGCATACTGGCAGAAGTTTTAAGCAGCCTTAGCCTTTAGTACTTCCAGCTTTGCCTGTACAAATACTCTCTTCTCCAGTGCATTGATGTGAAAGCAAGAACTATCCCATTACTCCAGAAACATTAACCCCAGCAAATCGAGGTCTCTCCTCTCAAAGGCATGGCAGGATTTAACCAAAAAGCAACTTCACTGTCCACTAGACTTCTTCCTCTAGTGCAGTCCTTCTGGCAGGTATGAAAAACAAGACAATCACAATGGTAATGTTTTAAAGGAAGTTCACTCAGATATAAGTGGCTACTGTGCACACAAACAAGGGATCCATTTAGCGCATCCAAGGTGATGCTGCCTGGGCTATAAAAGAAACAATTCTTTTTCCAAGCAATTCAAGGTGGAAAAAAACCCCTAAAATATCTCTTGTTCTCAGGTGTGTAATCTGTTTGCACTATAAAATAAATATTCTGCATTTTGAAAAATTTTTTTAAAAAGCCCTTTAGGCTATTAAAACCCAGCTGCACAATTCTTCATTTCCAGATGCCAGTAATTTAAACAAACAAATTTAAGAGGTTCATCTTTGACAGAACTGTAAATGATACACAGTTCTCCATATTTCAGCTCATCCTTGGCACCACACATTGGCTTTTCAGTCACTTGTCAATGGGGCAAGGCTGGTGAGAAAAACTTCATTAGCTGCTTTACCTCTATGACAGTTAATTAATTGCCCTGAAAGAGTTCATTTGTGTGAGAACAGAAGAGGGCAAGGCACTCAAGTGGAGATTTTCTCCACATTATTATGCTTTGTTGGAGTTGCATTGTTTTTCAAACTGGGATGGCTGCAATATTACTTCTGAGATAGTCAAGGGCATTCTCAGGATGAAGTCAATGAACATATGTATAACCAGAGTCTGATCAAGCTCACAAGGATAAGTACATAAACACTGTCAAAACTTCTCTCCAGACTGTGAGATAAAGTATATTTAGTTATTTCTCTTCACACAGAAAATTCACAGCAGAGGATTGGATTTGATCTAAAAGAGCTGATCTAAATTTAACAAAAAAAATGTATGCAATGAAATGAGCTCTCCAAGAAGTGACACAATTAATTGCAACTGAGATAAATGTCACGGGGCGACTCCTCACACTCTAAATGACATTGTGTGGAAGGGCTTTGCTGAGTTTATGGTCAAAGTGATACGCAGTGCATGCCTCTGGGACTATAACTTGTACAAAGTACAGCTACAGGTAGAAGTTGCCACATAAATTATGTCTCAACAGCAAAATTAGTTCTGTCATTTACACTGTGTTACAATCTGCCAATAGCCTTGTTATAATTACACGCACAGCATTTTACTTAATCTTCCTGTCACTTGTAAAAGGTGACATTCACATAGGTGGAGGAATGCTCCTTCAATAAAATTAGCAAAGCAATCAGAAACATACATTTACGTGTACATGCAATATATGAAGGAGGGTTAAAACCTTTCTTGCTTCATGATTATCTATGATTTTTACACCAAAGGTGCTTACTGGAGCATTTCACTGGATTGAAAGGGTTAAACAAGGAACAAGTCTCCTTGTTATTGATTAATAATGATACTGACACTGCATCTTGACTAGAGAGCCTTTATTTTCCCTCTGTGATAAAAGCATTACATTTTGAAAAGGGGAAGCTCTCATTGTATGTAGTGAGAGAACAGAACATAAAATTAGATTTTTTTTCATTCCAAATCATAAAAGTAGCAAGTTTTGCCGCCTCCTCCAAAATTTCTTAACAACAAGTCCCCTGCTGTCACTGCCAGTCCTTGAGGCGTGTGTTGATGTTTCTCTAAAGACTGTGCTCTCCAGGTGCAGGTGCAAAAGTGAAAATCTTCACGAGCAGAGGTACAGATGGAGTGTGTTTACCTAGTTCTAAAGTGTCACTACTGATGATAATGTACAATCCTTGCCTGCCCTGGAACCAGATATGAATTATTCTTAGTGTTTTAATATGTCCTGAAAAATCTGAGAAGCTGTTAACAGCCTCACAAACACAACTCATCTTCTAAGCAAGTACCTACCCAGCACAAGGCAGGCGTTCTTACTCAGTGCTGCAGCTGGTGGTAGCTCTCTTGACTTCAAACGTCTATATTCCCAACATGAAAAAAAGTCACATGACAGAAAGGAGAACTTGTCTGTCAGCCTCCACATCCCTTCCAAGTATCCATTTTATCTCAGGGCACCACAGTCAGGCAGGGAAGTGATATGCTTAAAATCACAAAATTCTGCGAAGGAATCAGGAACTGACCCCGAGTCCCCTGACTCCCAATTTAATGCCTTACCTGCAGACACTCTTCCCCTGGAAAAGGGGAATATTGCACCTTTCAGACAGACTTGATGCTAAATTTAAATTGCATGGTGGATTAAAAGGAATGTGTTCACTTTACTCCATGCACAATAATTAGTTATTTAGCAACTCTATAACCAAGGCAGTAAACAATCTACTCTTCCATTTCATGTGCATGCAACATATGAAAATTAAGATGTACATTTATTTCTTATGGTACTAGAAACTAGAAGTGAGCTGCTTAACTATCTCTCTTGTCCATATTCAAGGCAATGTTTCATAAGAAATAAAAAGGAAACCCAGGACATCCACAGTGACTGGAAGAGAACTGCATGGCAGCACATAAATCAGCAAGAAGATTATCCCAGAACAACTTGTTAGCAACTGATGTGGCATTTGTAGGAAGATATCTGTGTCAGTATTTTTCTGAGAGCAAAATAACTGTTAACTATTTGCAAGAGCTTTCTCTCCCCTGCTAGGTAAAGCATCAATTAGATCAGCACCATTTAGAGTTATGGTTTGACACTTCTAATCCCTTGAAGGCTGTTCTTGTGGTTGCTTTTCAGCTTGAACAATTATTTTCCTATTTAAAGAAAAAGAAAATCAAAACCGACAGAGAAAGACAACAGAAAAAGACAGGTTTTGCCATGCAATTCATAGAAGCCTCTCTGAAGGTAACGAAGAAGAACAAGTTTATCCTTCCAAATCACCCTGAATCTGAATTACATCTGATCAGAGTCAATACCCTAGCTACTGTCATAACATAGCCTTTCTGTAATCTTTCCTTTAGCTGATTCTGTTTATTTGTTAAGTGACTAAGAAGTGGAGGGCTGTTGTCTCAACAGGGGATGTCTGGCCTTGCAAAACAAATTACTCCCCAAAACACCCACTGAAAGATAAGCAGTGAGTGAACTATGTCTGGGTGAGCATGCAGGGAAAAACAAGGTTACCAGAAGGACCTCTCAAGGCTCAGAGTTCCCTTACATCTCTCCAACATTGCCTGACATGGTGGAGGCTCAGCAAGATTAGATTTAAAGGCACTTAAGAGATTATCGCAGAAGTATTAGGGTTGTTTTTTTCAATTTTATGATCTAAGGGCACAACACATTCATATGTTGTTTAGATACTCATTGTTGTTACCAGCTGTATATTTGGCCGCTACAGCTATAACATGGGATTGCACGATCTGTTACTTCCCCTCCAAGTCATTTCTACATCAGATAAAACTATTGTTACAGATGGGATCTGTCAAAGAGGAAAATTAATACGGAATCTCAATTACACCGCAGATGTTATAGAGGCTACAACATACCATCAATTGACATTTGATAAATATCAGGGTTTGGGGGACCCATCAAATGCTCTGCACATTCAGAATGCACATTTGCACAATGCAAAAGAAAGGAAATTTTTCTTGGGAGACCAACAACTCACTGTTCAGCTAGCTTTCAAGAGGCTTATAAATCAAACTGAACAAGATGTTCTAAAGCCACCTGCTGCATCCAAGGGGCCAGAAAATCCCTATAGAAAGGACATACAGTCCGTGCAACTTATCCATGCTATCAGAGCGCTCAGAAAGAAAAATACAGATTTGTACACCTGTTTTAAACACCTGCCTAAAAATGCAAAGCTGTACTAAACCAGGTCACAGCAATATGCATGCTAATAAGCATCCCATTGAGCTATCGAGGCATTCAGGAGGAATCATGAAAAGCATTTAATGTTCTCTTTTCTATCCATTCACAGCATGTGATTATAGCTAAACCTTCCCTGCATTTTTTTTAAACTCCAATAGACTTCGAAGAATGTAAAATGTTTTTTTTAATTGTTCATGAGATGTCATTAAGTTTCCCATTTCTGCTTAGAGTTCATTCTTTTAATCAGCTGTTTAGTCCCTTGAAGGGAAATGTAAAAGACTGCCTAGTTATTTTTTTTCTTTAATAGAAAATGGAACTTTAAAGTGAAATGATTTTTATTTTTTTTTTTCAAAGGGCACACTGTGGGGGTTAATTAGCATTTAAAAAAGGTCATTTGTTATGAAAGCTAAACTATCTGACCTCAACTTTAGTCATTGTGAATTCATATTCCCATGAAAAAGATTGATTTATGGTAAATTAATTTTTTTGCACCTTTCTTTTGTTACCTGCAAACCCACCAGCATGGATCAACACTTAAAAACCCAAACAAGCCAGGAGAACTGATTGATTCTATTTCCAGAAACAATGGATGCATTTCAGTAGATAAGGTGATATCACTACCACATTATTACTTCCTTTTCTGTGAAAGAGAGCTCTCCTTTAACTCTTTAGAGTGGGTAAAAAGATACCCGAAGTCATCTTTAAAACCACAACTGTTCTATTCATGTACAAGTGGTGGTGGGAATTATCAGGAAGAGCCCACTGGATTGTGGAAATAAGGCACAGAACAATCAAAAACCATGCCCAGAAAAGAACTGAAAGCTTAATCGTGCTTTGGTGTTCCCAAAGCAGAGTGTCTAATCATGCAATACTTGCTGAAAACGGATTTGATCAGCCCCAAAGATAAATGAAAGCTATGCAAGCTCAGCTAGAACCCATTGTCATAATGATCATACATGTTTTTATGTTTGTTTATTTAAGCTTTCTTTCCTACTTCTTTGTGGTATTGTTGGAGTTTTTTTCTGGTTGGTTGTTCTTGGTTTCCTGGTTTGGTTTTTTTGTTGGTTTTTTGTTCCACAGCTACTTTGAACAGTTCAAAAAGCCTTGCACTCCAGAGACTTTGAAGTTGTCCTGCCTTTTAGAGATCAATGAATGATGGCAGGCTTAGAAGCATTTTTTCTTCTCTTTCAAAAGTAATTAAGATTAAAATAAAAACAAGATATTCCCATACTGTGGGACTGAAGAGTTGGTATAGAAACTGAGTGGACTGAAATTGTAAGGAGATTCCAAATAGTAAAGAATATAATCTCTGATGGTGAATCACTACTGGCAGGTTAAGTATTGGGCAAGCAACTTATGATTGTTACTACAGAGGCAGGGCAGCGTAGAGATGATATTAAAAGATTAAACCCCCAAATATTGAAGTGGCCAATGTCCAGTGGCATAAACAGACATCACAAGGTCCCTAAGTGTATCAGCAGGTGTACAATAAAATATTTCTATCAGGTGGAAATCAGGTACATCACTATAGCTGGGAACAGAAATAGGATTTAACCACATGAGGATTACCTTAAAGGTATGGCTTGTGCTGGGAGAAAAACAAAAAGTGCAAAACACAGAATATTGCTGCTGTGTTTGTGCTTGGCTGACACCATCTGGAAAACAAAAGATAAATACTACATTTCTTTCTCTTTGATACTAACACAAGCTTTTGTTGGTTTTTTTTTTTAACATACATGATTTTTTTTTTTTTTACAGATTTTTATCATGAGGCAGAGGGAATGCTGGTTTCCAATAACAGTACATCTGTACTCAAAATTCTTATCTATAAACTTTCCTCCTCAGTTCAGAAGCATTCGCTCAGATTAGCTACAATTGCTAAAATAAGAGAAAGCTTATCAGTATGCCTGTTTTTACAGCATTTTGTGCATAAACATGACATTAATGAAGTCACTATAATACAGCAAGTATCAGCCAAATTATGATTATATGATCCCAAGTAATTCCCAAGAGCTTCATAAGTACATAAAATATTTACTATGGCATTTATAGAGTCTATAAGGGTCTGTTTATTTCTATGAGGAATATTAAAACCTACCTATATCAAACCCCCATATTTTAAGCACTGTAAAGTATCTGAGATGTTTTGTAGAAACTGCCCATTGGTGTTCAAACTGTGATTTCACATGTCTTAAATTCTGTTACCTAGAGGCAGCAGAAATTTATAAACTCAGGGGTGCTTATAAATAAGCCTATGCACTCCTTAACAACAAAAATTAATGAAAAGAAGATGACACAGCCCATGTTTTAGGCATTTTTAAGTTAAAAAGACCCACAAAACACATTTCCCAACTACCACTGCAACTTTACACTCCTTCCTTCCCAGCAGGCCACAGGTCCAAAACTAAACAGAAATAGAGTTTCCTACATGAAGATTATACACTTGCCTCAAAGCCACTGGCTCTCAGTCAGTTTAGTCCATCCAGAGCTACAGGAACCTACAGCTCTGATTCAGCTGTGGTACATAGGGGCCACTGGGAGCTCTGCTGGCCACAGAATTGTCCTATCCAAGTCTCACTTCAAAATGGGTTGTCACATAGAAACATCCCACACTGGCAGGAAAAGACAGGCATGCTAGCTAGAGCTTGGCATATCAAGTACCATTACACAATCAAGCAGGCCAGAAAACCTTAAAACATTGAAGTTTTGCCATTATGAGCTTTCAAGATCACACAGACTAACAAACCCTTCATGATTCATATGATGTTTTAGTATGTCTACACTAACATCCAAAGTAAGCACTGCAGGCAACAAAATTATGGCTAAACCCTTTATACTCCAATTTATAGATGTGATTTCTGAGCCCCTGCTTTGGTGAAAGTAACATGTATTTTCCTCAAGAGGTTTGCAGCGTTAGTTAACACGAATGACAGAGTCACCTATACTTGTGTTAGCACTTATGCTTTATTTAAGTAACTGACAAAGTGTACCAGCTTTTTGCATGCTGAGTACATAATTTGAAATTAGCAAATATATTAATATTCACACTTTGTTAACCTTAGAGATAATCTGTTTTCAGCATCACAAAATGTAAAGCTCAGAACATATGTTGAGAATGTATCTTCCCAACAGAGATCTCGTTTCAGTATCTCCAGGCATATGTAGTCATGAGCCCATTAGTCATTAATAGCATCTTTTATAATTAAATGGAACATATTAGCAGATAGCTGATATGAATTAAGACAACCCATAATTACAACAGCAGCAAAACTCACCAGGCAAACCAGGCAAAGAAGCAGTCTATTCTAACCCGTTTTCAAACTATTTAGTAATAAATTGTAAGCATTTTTGTACAGAGATTTGGTAATTCAAATAAGAAACAGATTAAGGTACCAGCAATTATTACTTGGAAAGGAATTAAAATGTTATGCTGCACTATTTTACCATTAAAAGAACACAGATTTCTTTATAAAAGTTAAGGCAATTTTCATTAACAGGTTTTAAACCAAATTATTTTAGAGAAAATCATCCCTTGCTTTGTACCATTATCTACTAATAATCTTATGGGATAATTGGCATTTTCCAACTCAATAATATCTCTTATGTGATAGTATCAACTTCATATCTTCCTGTCTCTCTGTGCTTCATTTTGGTTTTCCCAGCTTTAGACTTTAAGCTCTTTACCATCTCTCACCAAACATTTGTATAATGTCTTACAGCATGAGATTTCATGCTCAGTATTACTGCAATAGTAGCAAAACCTATTTGACCACATATCTCTTCCCCTCCCACAGTAGCAGATAAATATTCCTATTCCTTTTACACACAAAAAGCTACTACAAAGGGAGAGAGGGAGGCAGAAAGTCATGACTTCCAGATGTGCAAGACAGCAATATGACCAACATCCTACCTCTGCAGACTCACCTGACATCTGTACACTTTCCCCTCAGTTATACAAACAGACCTGAAGTAATTGACTCAAGGTCTTGCTGGGGTTCAGCTCCCTTTAGAATGAGAAAAGATAGATGCCACTGAGGGGACACTCATAGATAGATGCCACTGGGAGACAAATAATGCCAGCCTCAACACAAAGACAATAAGTATTTATCAAATGACAGACTTCTAGAAAAGAGCAGTCTGGTGCCAGACACTAGCACTGCAGCTGTTTTCCACATTTAGTTGGTCAGTTCCCATGTAGGAGCATGCCAGGAAAAACTAAGCTTAAATGAGTCATGATAGGCTGGCAGACAGTGAAGAACAGCATGTAGAAATAGTGATAAAAAGGTTAATTTACAACAATCTGAGCATTAGCTCAAAAAGCTAGAATTACTGTCATTTCCAGGATGGTACCAAGTTGGGTAACATCCTATTAGGCTCAATGGAAAAAAGTCTCATATCTATGCTTATGTTTTAATCAGGAAGAAATAAGAAGAAAAAACATCTGTCTCACCTGTGCCTTTAAAACCAAGAGCAATTTACTCAGCCTGGGTTTCTCCAAAGACCATAAACATACAGAGAATAAGTAATGCTTTCAGGCATTTTCTCCTTACTGTGCTTCTAATAGAATGCCTGTTCTCTATTACACATGGAATTGCACACTTGATTTGGTAGATTGTTTTCAAGCCTGAAATTTCTAATGAGCAAAATTTGCAAAAGGAAGGAGGATACCACTGGAAATCAATTGTGATGCTGAATTATCGGTCATCACAGAGAGATTTCGAGATACAGACATGAATTGTCAATAACTGAGAGAAACAGTTCAAGATTCATTCAGGCTGTCTGGAGAAAGAAAAAAATCCACAACCAATCTCACTGGTCTTTTTGAAGCTTTTTACTTGAACAGATACCTTGAACAAGATTTGGAGCATACAGAGATGAGGCAAAACAGAAAGCCCTGTTCTTTGTGACAGTAGGGTGGTTTGAAGTGAGGTATATTGTTTAGGAAGTTGCTACTTGGATTTTCTTGGTTATCCTGGAGGAGGCTGAATAAGGACCACTTCAGTAACAGAATTGGAAGAGCCTCATTGAAAGACTTTCGGGGCTGGTTTATGGCTCCTGTTGTCAGAGAGCACCTTCCCCTTTGCAAAGCAGGGAGCAGACCCAGCTCCTAAATTGAAGCAGTAAGATGATCTGTCATATGCTCTTTTTCACCAAAATCCATTTTAGATGCAAGCTGGAACCACAAATACATTTTTTAGGTTATCCTTGTCTACCTGTGTATTAGGTAACAACAAACTAAGTCATTTTAGGAGCCTGGCAGGATAACACTTGCAGATGTTCACACCACTGATTAATAATTCTTATTACTGTTGCAACAATTTACTACAGGAAGGAAAAACTGAATTGCTAGGAAGCTCTCATCTATAGTAAATTTTGGCTCCCTGTGAGCTCCAAACTATTCATATGTTCCCAGAAAGCAAAACTATCCTCCTGAAGAACTACAGATCTGTTGTCAGATTTCAGATTAATTCTCATAACAACCTTAGCAGGGAAGCACTTAAGTGTTAAGTCTTATACCAGGGCTATTTGGTTTCATCTAGACTAAACTAAGATTTTGCTAACTACATCTAATTCTAATTCTCCCAATTCAGTGTAACACAATATAATTGGGCCTTTCAGTGTTCAGCAATCTGGCCTTGTGATCACTACAGTTAAAGAATCCTATTTTTCAGCAGCAAATTTTCAAAAGCAAGGAAGCAATGCAATGTTTCTGATCATGCACATCAGTCTGATTCAGCTAATGTTTAAAAATAAAAATGGTTCTGATCTGATTTCAAGTGAATCCCACTCTACACTTAAAGTTTCAGGGGCAAAAAAATCCAGAGAAGAAAGCAGATAGAAAGTTTCTACCTTGTTTTAAACCATGAATTATTAGCCACGAATAAACTAGGCAATAGATCTGCATGTAATATGAATGCAATTCTACTGAAATAATGAAAACACAATACAGCTCAGGGCAATACTATTTTAATTCTAGATTTATGAAACTTGCATAAAGGCAGGTGGTACTTGGCCTGATACAATGCTAAACAATATGTTAAAGTAAAGAGAAAACAACTAATTTTAATCAATAATTCGTATTAACATTAATTCAGTACTTTTAGTCATGCAGTCAAGAAGTTCTGGATGTTTTTATCTGATAGTAGTAAGCCTTCAGCTAGATTTATCCCATTATCAAGCCACAAACTATGATCTATTATTGTGAATATGTGAATTCACAACTGGTTGAATTTCCATTGCTGGGAATCATCCGTAGAGAACAAATATAGTTTGAAAGGTAGTTTTGATGACATAAGACCTCCCATTCTGAATAAATACCATACAACATGATATTGTTGTAATGAATAGGACTATAACAGACTAGAACCTACAATACAGATTGTTTACATTACTATTCCCTTCAGCACTCACACATCACAAAGTCTAGCAGGAAGAGCACGCAGCCTGTGTAAATGGATAACACTCCCTCGACTTCAGTGGGGCTTTGCTATTTGCATCAAAAGATTATTTGAGACGATTGCGAGTTGTCAGCTACAGGCATAATGAGAAGTGTGTGAAATATAGAAAGTTTTTTGTGAAAAAGAAATTACATATTTATGTACAGGAAATCTAAAGTGCATGTAACAAATTAAATGAGAAAGAAAGATGTAGCTGTGGCTTTCTTCATGCTGTGTCCACAAACACAATTGTCTAGAACATTAGTTCAATTTCATCATACACTGGTCGTCAGGTTTTGAACATAATCTTGTTTTCTCTGTGGATTCCCTCAGCACCTTTTAGTGGCATCTGAATACATTCAGGGCTTCTAATGCACTTCCTCAAAGCTGGCTTCACTTCTGTCTTTTTCATGAAGCTCCACATATTCATAGAGTACATGAGCAAGAGAAATTATTCTAAATATATTCTTAACAGAGCAGCAGTTCTGCACAGCGTAGACTCATGTTACTACTCCATGATCAGTGATGAATAAGTTGCTGATCTAGGTATCCCCTATGAGCAAGTATTCCTGTAAAAGCAGAACTACTCTTTGTTATTACACTGTACTTGCAACACCTGATCCATCCTCCTGCCTAACCAGCCAGGGGGCCAGCAGGCCCCCCGGCCTTTCTCCTCCCACCATACCCCCTTGGAAAATGCAACTCACCAGTGGCGTGGCATGTCTTGCAGCAGAGACACCAGGAGAAGCATCCCTCAGGCCCCACAGGGGGGCAAATGAAGGCTGCTGCTCTTCCCCACTGGTGTTAAATAGGAGAGGGGAGCAGAGAGGGCTGATTTGTAACAGCCAGGGGGAGGAGTCTCCAGTGAAGCCCAGGTGTGTGGGATTTGGGGGAAAATGATCTGGAAAAGGGTTGGTGTGGGACAGAAGCAGGAAATAGGGGGAAAGAGATGTATGTGGAACCTGCTTAGGGGCAAACTGGGGGGAAAATGGAAGTTCACCATGAGGTTGGTAAGACACTGGAACAGGCTGCACACAGAGGTGGTGGAGGCCCTATCCCTGGAAACATCTAAAACCAGGCTTGTTTAGACTCTGAGCAACCTGATCTAGTGCAGGATGTCCCTGCCCATGGCAGGGGGGTTGGAACTAGATGATCTTTAAGGTCCCTTCCAATCCCCCTGCCATTCTATGATGTTCTCAGGCCTTAGAGTCTACAGGAAACAAGCAAGCAGTGATCAAGAAACAGCAGCAGAGTCATAGTGAGGGTTTTCTCCAGCTTCACATAGGCTGCCAAGAGCAACCGTATCATCATAGGATGGTGTGGATTTGAAGTGATCTCAAAGATCATGTTGTTCTCAGCTCTAGTATCTGGGGGAAACAGTTCCAATTATCCTGTGGTGACTTTTTCTGGCCACCAGACCCATGAAAGATGGCATGCACTATCATGATAAGCCTAACTCCACTTGCAGGTGCAATGAACATAGGCACAGTGACTAGTATGGGCTCTTCAGTCCTCTTTCTTTGTCAAGAATTTTTGATGAAGCCAGAGCTTGTGATAATCTGTGTCCATGGCACTTGTCTCCCCTCCTTCCCACCCCCTTATTTTTCCCTAAGCCTTGCATAGCAGACTTACTACAGAGAGCTGAAACAGATTGGTTTTATAACAGCAAATACTAGCTCACCACCTCAGGCTCCCAGGTACCAGCCCAGGGCTGTATGTCTCCCTGGGTCACTCAGCAGCCAGCCTTGGCAGGCAGCCAAAGAGCCTAGCAATTTTGGGCAGCAGTGATGTTCAGAGAACTAGGCAGCTAACTGGGGCAGTGAAAGAAGTGCCATCCAAAATGCTCAGCAGCAGGTTTTCAGCCACAAGCACACAAATAGTTTTCCTATTCAAATACATAAATTAGTAAATTGCATCCATTTTCTGAAAACATTAGAATGTTTTTCACTTTCCCAAATCCTGAAATGTTTGCTTTATCTTTCTTCAGAAAAACAATGAAAATTTTGTTCCCTGATCAGCTCTGATTAGAGCTCCCCTCTGAAGTCTGCTTTTGTGTTGCCCTCCAGGTTGTTTGTATTTGTGTACTGCCTAGCAGAATGAAACATTAATCTTATCTAGGAGATGCAGAAAAATTTTTAATGTGAACAAGCAATTACTATTATGAATAGGGAATGGGATGAGCCTTATCTAATACACATGGTCATGTCTTAATCAGTGTGTAAGAAGACAAGAAGTCAGAATTCACATTCCCTCCATCTTCTTGTTCTTGGAACTAAATTAGTAAAAGGACAAGTCAGAGCTGTAGTATGTAGTATGTAGTAGGCCAGCTAACCTCCTTCTGGACAGACATGTTTTCTTTAACAAATGGAGCATCAGCAAAAAGCCAGTACAGTCACACTTCGTTTCCTTCTGAAAGCCCCAAGAATGGGGCATTCTCTTCACAGAGAAGCCAGCCAGGGGCTGAGGATGACAGTAAGGCAGCCATGGGCAGTGCCCTCATCGACAAGGAAGCAGGGCACAGCAAACAGAAGTCTGATCAGTAAGCAGGGTCATCCAAGAGTCAAGATCACTAGGCAAGCCTGTAGGGATGAGGCAGGCTTGAGGTCAAGTCAGGAAGTCAACAAGTCAGATTAGGTCAGGATCAGCAAAGTCCATGACCGACCAGCCATAGGCACAAATACAAAACAAGATCAAGGGCAAGGGGAAGAGCATAATTGCAACTCCTGAGTAAGCAAAGGGCTGGGGGAAAGGCTTCTCACAACCTGCTCTCACACACCTCTTTTCCAAGAAAATGTGGCTGAACTGCATGAGAGCCAGCACTGAGCACGAGTGGATAAACTCTGATGAGAGTCTCAAGAAGTAGCGTGACTGGTTTCTGACACCTTACAAAGCTGAGTGCTCCCATCCTTTTGTGGTTTTAAGTATTACTGAGGGACAGCACTAGCCAGGAAAGACATTGGTTAGGCACTGAAGGTATTTTGCAGCTCTGTGTACTCCTGTAGAGATGAATTTAACACATCCCCAGTGGCATGCACAATCCAGCAGATCACCAGGTCTTGTGTAAAGAAAAAGCCTGTGCATTTCTTGTGCAACTTCTGCCCATTAACTGTTTTGTTCAGAACCTAGCAAAAAGCCACACATGTGATGCATCCACTTCCCAAGTCATCTCTAGTACTTCTAGTCTCCAGCACTTTTGGGAAAGAGAAAAGTACAGAATTTAGTAAAGTTTTAATTTATATTTTATTATCGAAATTCAAGACTTACAGAAAGTGCTTGTAAATAAGTGAGAATTACTATCAAACTTAATCTGATAAATGTGACACTTCCTGTGTTAGGTTCTAGCCCATTTGCAAATCAAAGGAGCTAATCTAATACCTGCTGAGGCTCTAGACTCACAGAATTCTATCTTTAATGCAAGAGTGCTTCAAAATCTCCACATGGGCAGAACACAACTGCAGACTCTGTATGATCTTGCTTTTCTTCCAGCCTACTTTGTTTCTGTTGAATAAAAGTATGATCAAGATTAAAGCTGAATGATCTTCTATAGTTTGGCTTTCATGATAAAACTGCAGCTGGGAGATAAAGATACACCATTTGATTAATTTTCAAGTTTTTAGCTCATTTTACAGCTACCCAAAGCTTTGTAACACATGCATATGACAACTGAAGATTAAAAATCATGTATTCCTACTGACAGTAACCAGCAGTCCAAACACTTCACTATTTTTATGTTAGCTGTTATGTTAGCTGATTTCCTATTCCACCCCACCCCCAAGGTAAAACTTGCTTCCGGTGAGGTCAAGGGAAGATGCCTGTTGTATTTGAAAAGGCGAGGACATATCTTGCTTTGTTTCTTTGATCTGGGGGAAAAAGGATGGAATAAAAGTCTGCTTCCCGTCCTCCAAATATGTTCACAATTCAGGAACAAAACCAGTATAGAGATGGGGAGTTTTGATATATTTTCAGAGAACAAATTTCAAAATGCATGAAAAAGTCTTTTATGAATGGAAATACTGAGATAGATAGAAAGTATAAATATAACTATGAATCACAGAATAGGCATAAGGATGTAAGTATAAATCATAGAATGGTTTGGTTTGAAAGGGACCTTTGAAGATCATCTAATTGAATTACTCTGCTATGGGCACAGACATCTTCCTCCAAATCAGATTACTCAAAGCCCCATCCAGCTCAATGTTGAATATTTCCAATGATGCGGCATTCACAGCTTCTCTGCACAACCTGTTCCAGTATCTCATCACACTCATAATAAGAAGTTTCTTCCTTATGTCCAATCTAAACCTGCCCTTTAGTTTGTCACTACAGACAGTGGTAAAAGTTTATTCAAAGGCTGCAGTAATTTCTCACCAGAGCCTCCTCTTCTCCAGGATAAACGCCACTAACTTGTTCAGCCCATCTCCATAGAAGAGGTGTTCCAATCCTCTCATAATTTTTGTGATAACTAAATCTAAGCTTCATAAGAATGTTGGTGAAACTGGGGTACAGAATATATAAGCTGGTGTTGAAGTCAAACTTCTGTGATTTGCAATGCATATAAGTACCGGAACACATTGGTGTTGTGATGGATTTAAATCATCCACTCTCTTACCTGCCTTGAATTATGTTCTCCTGCATATAGAAAATTTTCTTGCTTCTGACACATACTTGTGGCATTC
The DNA here is from genome assembly GCA_013400935.1 of Turnix velox. NCBI lineage: Eukaryota > Metazoa > Chordata > Aves > Charadriiformes > Turnicidae > Turnix > Turnix velox. The sequence goes on from VZTY01010779.1 coordinate 200,320, forward strand.
CTGCAGTACTCCTGCTCCTTTCAAAGTAATTTGGCTCCTTAATTGCAGAATCTGGAACTTTATACTTATACATGAGATCATATTGCAATAAACTAAGGCAATACTGGAAGTAGTAGTGTAGATACAAACCCATCTTTTTACACATGGAAAAGTGAAAATATGGCTTCATTGCAATTAAACAGAACACTAGTGTTCCATTTTTTCCTTAATAAACTAAAAAGGCATGAAACATGATCCATAAAAGCTCAAGTAGAGCCATATGGAATATCTAGTCTCATGGAAGCATGAGTCACATCAATACACATTCCCAAATACTGTTGAAGAAAACATGAATCAGGTTAGCTTTGTTGAAATTTTGTTTTAGAAGACCCTTTGTAAGTAACTAATGAAGATGACTGTTCTGTCTCTTGCAGAATGAAACAGTTTAGTTTGAATTTACTTTATTTAAAAGCTGTACAAATAAAAGAAACAGAAACCACCTGATTGTTACACTTGACCAGTGCCAGAATTTGTATTTCATTCCATTTTGGAATGAGAGTGAGTTTATAAATCCTTGACTACTACTTCTGCAGAATTACTGTTATTGTTAGATTTGCTTTTTTGATAGTTTGACAAATGCTTTTTCAAGAAAATCCTTAGGAGGGTTCAGATTTGGAGTTTCCATAGATCTGACGGATAAAAGACAGAAATATGGATATTTTGATTGATATCGTTTGTAACACAGAGTGCTGTGCAGTTATTTCTGAGTGAGGCCCTTCACAAATACCAGCCTAGGTAGGTTTAGAAACAAGGGATAAAAAATCACGACAATTTTTGACAATTTTTTCCCAATGTAAACCATTGTTCAATATGCACATGTAGTTCTTTGGCTGATGTATCCCTGTTGACTATTTTAGCATCTAATACTGAAAGGTTTTTCCCATTTATCACATCCTGTGTGCAAAGTCTTTCCATTTTAATACCATCTAGAATAACACCACCAAATCTCACATTTGAGCAATGTCCTTTCCCTCACTTGCAGGCATTAAACATGGGAGAATCAAAGTAGAAACTTTGCCCACTTGCTGTGTGGGGTTTGTATGAGTACTTGTCATTTACTGCTCCACAGGATGTGACACAAGCAAATTTCACCAGCAGTATTTCTCATGCAGTTTCCAAGCATCAAACATCTATCTTGCTAATTAATGAAAACATGTTCTCCTTTAAAGTCACTATCAAAGTCTCTCAATAAAAATTACTCTTTCATAATGCCTCAGTTGACTGTCTGCTTATTATTCGTGTTTTAATATGGACTGTATTGACCACAGAATTTAGCAACCTGAAAAAAAGACATCAGAAATATCTTACAAAATTCCATTACCAAATTCATATCTAATTTCTGTTTCTGTGCCTTGGCTAAGATCAGTAATTTACAAGGACTAGGTAAGTCCCTGTCTCCCAGCAGAAATCTATGGTGTCAAGACATCCACAGAATCACAGAATCACAGAATGACCTGGGTTGAAAGGGACCTCAAGGATCATGTAGTTCCAACCCCCCTGCCTAGCAGGGCCACCAAACAAACACATTTACTAGATCAGGTTGCCCAGGGCCCCGTCCAACCTGGCCTTGAACACCTCCAAAGACGGGGCATCCACAACCTCCCTCGGCAGCCTGTTCCAGGACCTAACCACTCTCCTAGTAAAGAACTTCCCCCTAACATCCAACCTAAATCTTCCCTCCTTCAACTTGGATCCATTTCCCCTAGTCCTGCTATTGTCAGCCCTTTCAAAGAGTTTACTCCCTTCCTGGGTGTAGGTTCCCTTCAGGTTCCCTACTGCAACCTTCTCTTCTCCAGGCTGAACAAGCCTAACTTCCTCAGCCTGTCCTCATAGGGGAGGTGCTCCAGCCCCCTGATCATCTTCGTGGCCCTCCTCTGGACCCTTTCCAAAATCTCTATGTCTTTTTTTTTCTTAGTATGAAAAGTTCCAGCCCTTAACAAGATCAGATGAAGAGATAGTGACTTCGATGTATTCCAAACATTTCAATACATTTTGGAACTTTTTTGGAAATTCATCCCATCTGTTGCAGATTATTTTCTGCAGCCCATACATGTTACTTGCGAATTCCAGCTATAGACTTAAATTTGAGCTGGCATCATTCTCACATTGCTATGAAGAAATGGCATCTTTGCACTATGGCTGATATGGCCAAGATGCGTAATACATCAGGTCTAATTGATATCCATACATATTACTAGATAGTAGCCAAGAAGAACTCTGCTCAATATTTCATTAGTTTTTAATTCTATAGATTTATTAATTGATTACTGTTAAAAGATGTATAGAGTTTGGAATTTAGTTTCAGAGGTACAGGGATTAGAATAAGGGAGATCCATACAGTTCTCATTTATTTTATTTCCTTTCAGGCATTTCACTTGTATAAAAATTCTTAGCATTTCCATGTTTTAAACATATCTGTATCTTGTTAGTCAGAGTGACTTCCGAGAGCAGTTCAAGAAAAAGTTTAAATTATGTGAGAAATGAAAGGCATAGTACTAGTTTTCACAGCTTTGTCAGCAAACATTAACAATTTATGGGAAATGTCTACTCTAAGATGAGACACTTGTCACTTCCTCAAAGAGTGAAAATTACTCTGCAATTTAATACCAAAACAAGTGACCTAACAGAAGAAAAGTGTCACTGGTTCCCACACCTACTGCTTCTTCACCTTGTTCTGCCTAAGGGATTCTACAGAAGCTATACTCTCATTAACTTCTTTCAAACAAGCCTGAGTCCCTAAGCCCCAGTCTGTAGGGTTGGGATGTATTAGGACAGCCTGCCTACATCTGACCTGTTAGTGGCCATCTCCAAACTTGCACAACTCTGAGTTCCTGCACCAGTTCTGTCTGCAATTCCAAGATCCCACTACCCAATTGTCTTGGCTCATAGTAACAGCACATTGCTCTTGAAACCAGAAAATACCTCCCAAGGACTCCAAAGTCTCCATTCAGACATCCCAGCTATCTCTAATAGAAAGCCCCCTAAGATGACCAGCCATCAGTGGCATCCAGCTGTGCAGCAGCCACCCTACTGTCTCTGCTGGCCAGACTGCACTCAAACGTACAATGAACCTCAAAGTCTGGCAAACTGAACAACTAGAATTCACACACTTCTCCACCCCTTAGTTTTCACCCACCAGACAGGGGAGGTGTCCTCCTTATTGAGAAAGAAAGTGGGAATGCAAGGGGAATATTTGAGTCATATGGTGCATACAGGGAGCTGATTCACTCTGAACTTGAGCAAAGCCACTCTGAACTGTGGCTAAACAGTCTCCAGCTTGGGGAATTGTAGTTGATTTATTGCCAATTAACACCAACTTTACTTACAGATTTGAGCATCTGGAAAAAGAGAAAACAAACCATTAGAAAAGGGTTTGAGGAAACAACTTTCACCCTCTTCCCTGAGGCTTCAGTTCAGTCTAGCTCCTTTCTCTCCCACCCTTCCAGTGTCTCATTACCTCACTTTTTCCCTGCACATCACTACCAGATACAGAAATAGGTGACACAGGATATTCGGGGTCATTTTCCACTTGCCTCTTGCTTTCCCCTACCACTCTGTCTTCCAGATCCTCTGTTCCAGCTCATGCCAGCTGTATGTTGCAGTTTCAGCAGCACCTGCTTCCATGACTGCATATTGAGCAACATCTCAAACATACCCACGAAAGGTGCCACACAACCCCTTCCTCCTCCACCTTTGTGACACAACAGATCTATCACCAATGTGTCAGAGCTGGCGAGAACTGTGAGAAACTGATGGCAGCCCCATGTGTGACATTGCCAGCTGTGCTCAGCTCCCTCATGCAAAGCCTCATCTGGGCCAGAAAATAGTTACTCAGCTGACCCCTCCATCTCAATGCTGAGCAGATAGAAGGGTCTGGCATCCCAATTAAGCTGCTCTGTCTGGAAGCACTTGGTACAGCAAAGCAGATGGACAGATGTGGAGAGCTGGCACAGGGTTTAAGCATGTACCACTCTTACAGAAGTATAACTCACAGTATGTACGTAGCTCAAGTGTTGCTGCAGCAATACCCATTAAAACATGGCTTCGTCATCCTCATTCCCCAATTTTTTTTAATTATCAAACTTTTAATGAGCAATCCAATAACAACAATTGCATTTCATTTGGATACTATTTGGTATTATTTACACTCTGTAATAAAACAGTTGATTCTAATCAATTATGCTTGATCTTACTGTTTTAAGATAAATGGGTCACACAGCATAACCAGGTCAATTTGTTCTCATTCTAGAATTCAGTAGGGATGGGAATAAGCATTTCCACCAGCCTCAACTGAACCCTCATAGGCATGAGGGGCATTCACACAACTAAACTCAGTGGGGAGCTGTTCTTGATCACTTTGTGATTCCAGTGGGGCTGGTGCAGAGTAACGAGGTGTGAGAGAACAGCATGATGTAGCCTTGTAATAAAATTTGTTGTCCCTAAGCAGAGAACATGAGAGATGAGGAAAGAAGGATTAAGAATGCTACAGAAGCCTTCCTTTCCCACTGTTTTGAAATGCTGACAAAAGTGCACTGATCATCCCAAAAGGAATAAAAAACAAACAGGGGGTTTGCCCTCAACATATAGACATACTCTTCTCAAAAAGGCAAGAGGACATAGTGGTTTTTAAGCTATAGGCCCTCACAGTACATGGAAGGGGGAAAACAGCAAAAATCCTTCTTCCCTTTAATTCAACTAATCTGTCACCTCTTTTCCCTTTTGGGATAAAAGGTACACACAGTTTGCATGTGTTTGCTTTATGTTTACACATAGTAATTCATCAAACTGCCATATTCATATTGAATCTATGCCTAGCTCACCATCCTCTGTACAATTCCAGCTATTAATAGAGTATTAGAAGAGAGATTTTGTGAAATTGTTCAAATTCTTCCTTTGGTATTCCATTGCTATGCTCAGTAGCAAGATGAGGCTACCACATCAGCTCCAGTGATCCAAAAGCTAACCCAAAACTTTCCCTCTCCTTTATCTCATGAAGAAAGAAAAAAAAAGAGATCTTCCCCAAGACCCCCCGCCCACTCTTTCCTCATTACAAAATACCCCACCATGCAACTACTATACTCATTTACATAATCTGTCTTCTTGGATTCTCTCAATATTCTCTCAATATATATAAAAGAGTAAATTCAGAAGTATTTTAGAGTGCATAACTCAGAAAAGAATATAATTCTCAAAGCCAAGCCCTTTAGTTGGCATAACATATAATTAACCACCTGGAATTGGCTTTTTTGCATTTCAAGATCTGTCTTGTATCCAGAAAGAGAATTTGCAAGTTTTCACATCTTTGAAATAGTTTAATGGAGGATGCAATTTTACAATTTAATTAATCTAGCAATCTGAAAGGCAGAATGAAGTAGCACAGGCTGAAACTTTAACTGACATACATTGGCATAAATTGAGTTAAGCCATTTCTTTTAGATTAAATAATTGCAGAAGAGTAGTAAAACTAAAGAACATTTATAGATGCTACCAATAGGGGCATGGATGCATAGACAGCCTAAACTAATAATTAAAAAGCCTCTAATCTCTATAATTTGCACCCCACTTTTGTGAGAAGTACATAACCTGAGAAACAATTCACAGTCATCCTTTTTGTTTCACACGTTAATCACATAAGCTCAAATTCTTTCCAAACATGTGAGCTTATCACTTTCTTGGAAGAATATTATAGTGCATATCATCTCTTATTTTCCCTGAGAGAACTGATAAGATCTAAAAGCACAACTCGAAAGGACACCAAGATTAATTCAGACCCTAACCAGAGCCAAGAGAATCTCAGGTTCTAAAACAGGCAAAGCCCCAATACCAGTTAATTTGAAGCATTTTATAAATGTAAGCTCTTTCAAAACTGTATTTCACTATCTGTTGGAAAGTTCACCTTATAAAGGGAAAGGAGATTTATTTGTAGGAATGTTTTAAGCCAACACACTTTTGTCCCAGCTCACATGGGAAAAAGGATGTTTGCTATTCACATTATCCTCCACTGATTGTTCTGCTTTAGAGGTTTCAGACATCCAAGCTGAACCAACAGTAAACACTGCATGCAAAGGAAAGTCAGCAAATGGAAAAGACTAAAGAGAATCTTCATACTGAAAACTGTTTAATCAGACTATTTGGTAAAGGATTGTAAACATCAGAAAAATCCCAAATGCTAATCAACTTGCAACCAGAAAAGAATTTCCATCAACTTACTTAAATCAATGAATTGCCTAGATTTCATTGCCAGGTTTCAGATGTATCCTTACTTAGTATGTACCATGGTGACACTCAGGAGATATGACCTCTCCAGAATACTTGTCTGGATTGGATCAACATCTCCTTTTATCTTTCTAATTTCTGAAATATTAGCTCAGTCCAGCATGATATAGAGCTCCTATTAACAAAGTATGTGCTCTTTCTTCTACTGCTTCCTGGGACTTTAGCACACCTTACCACAAGAGGAGAGCCTGCTGTCCTCTTTCACAAGGTCTACTGTCTCCATATGTAAGGGACGTGCTCAAATTAGTCCACAGATCAAAAGACCAACTTCACCTTCATTCACTTCAGCGATTTCTACTTCAGCTGACTGACAAGACTAAAATGAACAGCTCTGCAGCAGTTAAGTAGTGGAAGAATACTTCATTTCTTATCTTCCATGGAAGCTAAGAAATAGTTATAGCTAAGATTTGGAGGCAAATACGTGGATAGTTCGGGTTGGAAGGGACCTTAGAGATCATCAAGTTCCAACCCCCTGTCATTGGCAGGGACACCTCCCACTAGATCAGGCTGCTCCGTGTCTTGTCCATCCTGGCCTTGAACACCTCCAGAGAGGGGGTGTCCACAACCTCTCTGGGCAACCCGTTCCAGTGCCTCACCACTCTCACTGTAAAGAACTTCTTTCTTGTATCCAGCCTGAGTCTACCCCCTTCCAATTTACATCCGTTATTTCTAGTCCTCCCATCACATATCTTATTAAAAAGTCCTACCCCTGCCTTTCTGTANTTATGTTGAGGACTCCAGAACTGGACACATGACGTTATCCACCATGCTGGAAATATATTTTTTCTTTAATGGAGCTGGAGCCAGTGATGAGAATTGTTCACTATCTGCTAGAAAAATTTATTTGTGTATTATAGTTTACATGTGGTAATAGTTACAGCAAGTTACACCCCACTGCATGGTATTAACTCAACTATTAAGCTGATCTGCTTAAATTGGAATACTGTCTTATTGTGTATATTAATTCTGGTTAAATGTTAGGCAATAGTTTCAAGGTTACCTAGTTAAATTTGATCATATGCAAGCAGGCTTTTGATCCCTGGTAGAAGCATCCTTTGTTCTTTCTGCATGGGACTGTAACATCAAACATATCCATAAATTAGGAATTGTAGCTGTAGGAGAGGGGCCAGCATAGAGGGATATAACTCACAGGTCCTATGGAAATACAGCTTTGAGGCTTAGGAAGGCTTAGGAGTGAGACATTCACATGCCTTTTTTTTTGGATCTGGGCCTTACTTCAGATGAGAAATTTTGATTTAGGTGAGCACTTACACTAAATAGCCTATTCATGCAAGTGTGGTTAACTAACACAATCTAGAGTGGGAGAAACAAACCCCAAAGTAAACCACTGCTGGCATTTTACTCATCTCATTCCACGTGAAACTGTTTTCCAATTTATATCTCATTTGCCATTTCAAAATATGTACAGCTGGTGTTTAAGACATTTTATTCTTCTTCGGAGCATCATCTCTCACTACAAATGTTTCCACTGCACCAAAAATCCCCCAGCACCTGAGAATTAAAGTTTGTATTCCCACCCACACTGCAGTATGAATGGAATTGACATTTTGCTGTAATTAGAATACACAAATCTAAATATTTATCATTTATTATATCTACCTCCACCCCAGCAGTTTAGCACTATGGGTCAGAATACCCTGCAGATTATCACAGCATTATGACTTTGATTTGCATTTTAATTATAAGATTCAGTCTTAAAGGGAAAATTCTGGTTACGGACTGTTCCAATTCTTCTTACAATGCATTTTGAATGTGGGATATGATTCTGATATTTATAACCTGACATTTTCTTGTTTTATATTAGTTCACAAGCAATTCCCTACCCAACACACAATACATCAGTAAAAATGGAATGCTCTAGATGTTATAGGGTTGTACTTTTACTGAGAAAATTTAATTCAATTTGTACCTTGTATAGTCACCTCATTATAATTTCTGTGTTCCTGGTACTATTCATGTTCTGGTCTCATTTGCTTATTCCCAGTAAACAAGGGATTGAAGTGTAAGTCCTTGGCATACCAGATAAGAACTATACTGATTTGCAACAAAATTCAGACACAAATAGTCCACAGGACAAAAGTTCAGATGGAATGAAGGAAAGATATCTAATAGACCATCTTCACCTTAAAATAGCTTAAGTAATATATTATCTAAGCTGTTGCACAAGACAAAAAGAAATAAAATTAAATGGGTAAAGGCATATTATACATGGGTGAGAGCTGGCAGGGGGGCTTTACCTAGCAGAGGCCAGAAGATTCCTCATGTAAATGGTGAGCAGGTAGAACCAGACCTGAGAGCCATAGAAGAAAATCTCTTTCTGGAAACACAGACCAGAATGTATAGCAATTGCTGTGATTTAGAAAGTCACCAACTTTCGGGTTGAAAAGGAGAGAAAAAGGACTCACCCTGAAAGAACACAGAACTGGAAGAAGATTTAGGTTTCCAAGCTGTTTTATTTCTACCTCACTTTGTATTTCTCAACTCTTTAAGAAGTTTGATTTTCTAGTTTATATTTGATCTCAATGACTAGAAGCCTCACTTTTGAAAAGGCACAGGAAATCTAGCTCAAAGCTCTGGGCTCCTGGAGGATCATAGCAATGACACTTTCCTTTACTTCAAAGAAAATATCTAAGAGCCAGTGCTATTTATTCCAAACAAATCTGAACTGCTATGGAAGGGTGCATCTGTTCTTTCTGCTTATTACTGTGCAAGTTTCTTTCAATTACAATATATCCACTTTGCTACAGAATGCTCTAGATCAAGTTTAATAAAAAAAAAAATCCATGTTATATTGGCTCTGAATTTTAAGATGAAGACCTGACACTCAAAAATGGACTATGTTCAGTGGATCAATATGCATTTATCTTCATGTATACTTTAATCGGTGGAGAAGAATAACACTGAAACTTTAAAGAATAAATAATCTCCTTTTACTACTGTAGATAGTATGTGTCTTTAAATCAGACAATATAAGTAACAAAGTAAAGTGAAAGGCCTGTTTTTTGTCTCAAATCACATACATTTACTATATCTCAGTGAAAGAAAGAAACAAAAATATTCAAATTAGTAGACATAAACAATATGACAAAAATTCATACACAGAGTCAGAATGCACATGCCAGGAATTAATTGTAAAAAAGCTTAGTGATGCAGGAACTATACGTAAGATAGTGCTGTACAATGACAGGGAAAGAGTACTTGTTACATAGAAAAGTTACAGCTCTTAAGAGATAAATACACATGAATTACTGCATCACGGAAAACTGGTGTCCTCAGGATGTGGTTTCCTGCTCAGATTGACAGGAGATAGCTCAACTCTTGTACTGTCTTACCACTATGGAATTCTGTATGAGGGGGAGGCATAGACTATAGGTATGAAATACTGAAACTATGAGGAGAGAGTTGTCCTCCATGATTTTCTAATTGTTCCAAAATTGTCAGCCTAAAGTCCTTCCCATGGACAGGTGCAGGTGTGCAGGATCCTACCTTGTATTGGTGAAGAGCAGCATCAAAATGAGCGTCTCTCTTCTACTACACTATAGAGAGAAAAATGGCACTTTATTGTCCTATATTTCCCGTGATGCTTCCCTAAGTGAAAACTATACAGCGTGCTAAGAAATAAGATGATATAGAAAATTACAGTGTTCAGGTAAATCCTGAAAGCTTCAGACCAGTGTAAAAGCACCTTTCAGATTTTTTCTGCATGAATTTGCACCAAATGAATTGAAAGTGGGAAGATTTAGGTATTGATTTAAACTGGAATAAATCCCTACAAATGAATTGTTTAAAAGTGGGATATATGGCTTCAGTTTAACTCAGGGAGCTATTGAGTTTATCTTAGTCAATATTTTATTTATCTTGATTTAAATACACAAAGACAGCTCTCCAGCATGTCCAGCACCTAATGTACTATTAACAGTGAGTTTTAAAATTCAGCAGCGTGAAACGATCGATTGTTCAATTCACCTAGCTGCCTATTGAAAACTATTTTTCCTTTCTGTCATTCCAGAAGCAGACCTTCTCCTGCCTAAGATGAAGAAGCTCAGAAGCTTGGTGAAACCAATGCTAAGACAGATGTGTCGGCAGCAATTTAATTCAAGTTAATTAGGAAATCGAAAAACAAAACAGTCTCAGCTGATCTAGTTAAACTTGTGCATTAAGCTTTTGAGAACAAATGTATATAGGATAAGAAAATATTCCAATTTTGTTACTGAGATACAAGGGGCTTTTAGATAATGTTCAGCCAACTAATGAACAGTTGTGCTTATCAGAGAATTTAATTTGGCTCTAGCGATAGCATTCCAACTAAATAGATAATTTGCTTTACATATGAGCTTGATATTGTAAAACACCAAAGATACTACTGCAGGAATGTGTTACTAGGAAACAGAGTTTGTAATTACCCATCTTAATTATGTGGTTATAATCAAAGTGAATGCGTAAGTTAGAAGAATGAATTAAAACCATGCAGTTTATCTCTTGGCTTATTAATAATACAATATAAGCACTTGCTTTAACATCTTTACAGTCTATCTTTAAATTTCTTTTTATAATATTATCTTAACAGCAACCTATATCTTAACAGCATCTTGAAACATCTGGGAACAAGAAGAATAATTGCTTCCTTCTCAGCAGTCTGAAGACAGTTTTGCTTTTGTCATACCCACCAACAGACCTCACATGGGGCAGTTCCTTCCCTACACAATTATGAAAGAGGTCCTTTTAGTATAACCTCTACAGAGCAGACTTTGAAGGGCTGAGCAGGATACACTGAAGAGTGTGGAACTTAGAGAAAAATCTATGCATACCTCCTCCATGGTCTTTGAAAATACCAGTTCAAGTTCACTTGTGGGACACAGTGAAGTCTTCCATGTTATCCCAAGAAACCAACTTCAGGAGCTGTGACTCAGGTATACATTACCAATTTTTCAACTTAAAGCTAACTTCACATTCAAGTGTTCTAACACAGAACTGAAATCATGGATTTCATACATTGCTGCTGAACAACAAAACTTCTCTTGGGGTTTTGTGCTGGTACACCACAGGTCAGGAATATGCAAAAATAGGCATTGGAAGTGTTGCAGAACTTCTAACATATCATTATAGAGGGCTTGCAGCAGAGCTGAGACTCAACTGAAAACCAGAGCAAAGATTTTACCATAACACTGTTTAAGAAAAAGAAAGTCTAGTGTCAGAGGCAAGTACCTTTCTGTTACAATAGTGATACGTTATTAATCTTGAACTAGATTTACAAAAGTTAAAAAGATAAGTGTCTGACACATCTAGTTGTAAAATTCAGGTAGAATCACTCAAAGAGAATGTTAAGAGACCTTAATAATTAGAGGATCTCATTAATGCCACACAAAGCTTTGGAAACAATCTTTTCTTACCACAGCAGAAGGCATCAGCAGATTGCCTCTTGAGACAGCACAGAACATTGCTGCTTTAGAAAGTACAAGCAGGTTCAGTGCCTTTTCAAAGCATTCACCAAAATATAACAAGAGCAGCATGACATTTGGCAGAATAGCCCTGGATAACAAGGCCATCTTCTAGGTATTGTCTGGAATTGTGCCATTTAAGTTCATTCTCACATGACAGGCATAGGATAGTTAATCACAACATGAGTTTTTTTGTTTTGGCCTGTGTTTTTTCCCCCAATTAAAAAAAAAAATACTATTTTTGCTCAGCCATTTTCTACAACACCTGCATGAAATAAGATAATCAGGTATTAGAAGGCTCAGATACAAGCAGGCAAGTATGTTGTATCTAAAATCAGTCCTTATTATGCAGGCAGATAAGCAGTAAAATGTGCTGTTTCCCCCAAAAAAGGTAGGTCACACAGAAACCCATCACCATTATTAGTATCATGCAGCTTTAATTTTCCAGAAGCTTTCTCATGAATTTCTTGAGCCCTCTTCCCTACCCTCCAGCTGATTTCTTAATAGTAGGAGTTTCATCACATGATCTGTTTAAACCATTGAGAAATACAGGCTCTTTCACTGATCACAGCAGGGACCTAAAAAGCCAAATCAATCCATCTGTCAACAAGTATGATCGAAAGAAAATACATTAGGTGTGATAATGGCTGTGTCTGGGTAGCAGCTTACTGGCCTCTCCATGAAAGCATGAGGTTTTGTAAATCAGCTTCTCAATGCAAGATGGAACAGTCATGTGGGGTACAAATATGTAAAGTTTACAAAAGAACCCTGGACTGACTTAATCAGCATAAGTCATCTATTTTAGGAGTCTCTGCAAAACAGTGCAATAGCAGAAAATAAAGTTTACCAACACTCTCCATTCCCAGTGAACTGAAGATGATATTAAAGAGAGCATCACAAATCACCATTCACTACAAGTTTTCAAACCCAAATTTTAATTCATATAAAGAAGACATTAGAAGAGAAAGAGATGAGGAGTTCAAAAACATACCCAAAGCCCAAAAGGTCAGGAAACAACGTACTACAGTCAACAGGGCAGTGGTTGAAAAGAGCCAGGTCTCTGCTTCTGCTTTTAGCTAAGACTGCTTTCCAGAGTATTCACTACTAGGAAGGTTGAGTTCCTGAGCTGATGAGAAGCTGATGAGAAATATTAAGGCATCTAGAAATCCTACCTTTGATTTGTACAGTCGAATGAGTTCAGAGGGGGTGCTACTGTTATACAGTCATTATAACTTCCCAATCCAAAACTGTCAAGCCTTTGAGAAGACCTTGTCTGTCCTGATAAGGTGTTAGTTAACCAAGAATGATTTCCAGTAGAACTTTCAAATTAATTAATAAAAACATGGTTAAGACTCTTCACTTGAAATGTTATCCATGCCACAGTTAGAACAAAACGTTGGGGTTGATTCACTATAACAGCTCTATATCACATAATAGAAAGAAAAAATTAACAACTTCTGCTATCCAAATATGTGGGATTTTAAGAGGATTTTCCCTCTGCCTTTGGGAGTAGAAGGAAAGTTGATATTATTAGTCTGCATATGCAAGTTATCTAAAGCAAACTGGTTAATGTTATAGCCAAATAGCAGTAGCATCTAATTAGTTTTAAATAAGCTTGCTCATGTGTAAAACCAAGGATGGCAGGTATGAATCAAGAGTATGTTCCATAGCTAAACTTCCAAAATCCACACATGGAGAGGCACATGCACACATACAGACTGCAGGGGCAGAAAATCCAGCCATAAGGAGCAGGTTAATTGGACTCATGGGAATGATCACACACAATTACAGGATGAAGGGAAAAAAGAACTTAAGTGTTCATCCAGAAAAAGACCAAATATAAGTGAAGAAAACACTGAAAAGATGAAGAGCAAATAAAGAGGACAACCTAGAGAACTTCATCTACAATCAGAGGAAGAGATTAGAGAAGTTTCTTTATGCCACAATTCTCCAAGGCAAAATAGATCAGTTGAGCTGTCTAAAACAAGAGTGTGCACTGATGTTATGCAAGTGAATATTGGTATGAGCAGGTAAAATATGTTCAGATTTTGACACAGATCAGAAATCCAAAAAGGTAATAGGAAAAAATGTACAACTAGGGAAAGAATAAAATGTGACAAACTGGATTGTGCAGTAGGAGAAAAACAACAATATAGCAGATGACAGATTAAGTATGAATGGAGGGTTGTCAATGTGATTAGCCGTGATGCCAAGTCTCAGGTCTTTAACAGAAGCAACTTAGGGAATAGTAGTTGATTAGGTAAGTAAAGAAAGGTGCATAAAACATAAGTCTCCATTGGTGAAAAAACCTCCAGATAACAAAATGAAAAAATAATATCTTGGCTATGAGTGGGTCTAGAACAGCTACTCAGAGTAACACATGAACAAATATATGAGTGAAGTTTCCCTTCAGTGTGGAAAAGGGATGGAAAAATCAATTCCAGCATTTTTCAGTATCTCCCACGTACACCCAAGTGAAGAAGAAGAAATTATACTCCCTGAATTGATCTAGAATGCTGGAAGTAAAAAAAGACAGAAATTGTGTATGTAATTTACCATTTAATTTCAGTCTTATGAGGGGAAAAGAGAGATGAGATCCTCTGAAGCCAGAGAAGCAGTCAAGCTTAAGAACAATCTAACCAAAGACATTAAAAAAATACAACTAAGCTATTGGAATATTTTTAGCAAGAACCAGTTTAATAAGACATAGGGGCAACTGGCCATTTTGTTCAATTTTGTATTATCAGAAACTTTCTTTAATGGATTGACTAAAAAGTGCTATTTCAGGAAGATAAATGGTTAAAAAGTTTTCATTACTGACTACTGCAGATCCAGGATGCAAATCAGCTTCAGTCCCTCCTGGGATTGATGGGTATCTCTATTTTTCCATCTATGCTAATATACTTTTACAATTCTCTCTGCCGAACAATCTGCTTTATTACGCTTGTTTTGTAGTAGCTGAATTAAAAAAACAAACAACCCCACACAAAATCCAAACCCAACAAGACTACAGTGAACCGTAACACTTAAATAAGGTTGGCTGTCAGTAATTTTTAAGACAAACGCATGTAAACAATTTCATTACTTGCAGTAGCTTATTATTTATTATGGTGCTCTATGGTGACTTGATCCATGTGGAGTGCAATAAAGAAGACTGAAAAAGCAATAATTAGCATTTAATATTAATTTTCATCATTTCTGCATACTTCCAACAATATTTTATAGAGTAGATTACTTAACCACAGTGAAAAAAAATTCTGTGCACATATATACATGTAAAAAAGAGTAAGATTCAGTGGAGGATTTGTCTGCACACTGCAACATATTTTGTTAAAACTTGGAAGCACCGTTATGTTAAGCAAAGTGTTTTATGATGCAGAGATTAAAATGCATTTTCAATTGATTCACATTTCCAATTAAATTTATGGGCAGCAGAGACATAATGATATTATCCACAAAATTATACCAGATACGATAATAGCACCCAACTGCATCTGTGCTGTAAAAAAATACAACAATAGTGTACTACCACCGGCTCTAATTACCTCCTATCCTTTATAGAGTGGCAGGTGGCCAATGAAATGCAGATATAAAACCAGAATATAATCAGATGAAGGGAGATTAAGCTGTTATTGGCTTTTAGTTATGTAAATTAAGAATTTTACTCAACAAGTTACTTAGTCATCCTGATGAGTGGAAACATTCATTTGGAAGACTAATTATGCAGCACTTACTATGATTAGAACACCCAATTGTACTTCATGCTCTTTGTGATAGAAACATCTTGAATTATATTAAGTTAGTGGTTAGAATTAATTTTGTTTATTTCCTTTAGAGGAAATCTCCAAAGAAAACTTAGTACAGACAAAAGCAATTGGTGCAGTGGTGAACCTGCAGGAAACACTCTCTCATCTAAATTGATTCTCTTTTGCTCTGCCTTTCAGACCTGCTTTGAGTCAATATCTTACTCACAGTTGAACTTACAACAAGTAGAAACAGTTTTTCAGATGAAGCACAGAGGTCCTGATCACTTGCAGTCTCTTGAGATGGCACAGTGCATTTAAAAGGAGAGCAGCAGTGTTTTCTCACATCCTAAAAGGGTCCCTTAGCTGCTAGGGTAAGTAAACAGCAGACCTATTTCCCCCACAAATATTTGACCAAAGTATAAAATAAACTGTGACTTGTGCTGTGCCCTTGACCATATTCCATTCACTTTGTACAAACATAGTTATTTCCCACCACAAATACTCACTGGAAGGACCATTTTTGCTCGGGCTTTGCCCAAGGGGAAAAAAAATAGTCTCAATTATTCTCTATTCTTCAAACTGGAATAATAGCATTTCATGTTTTATTTAATGGATTAGTATGTCATGAACTGTGAATTATGGAGGTGTGTAATCTGTGTGACCCAAACAAAAACAATTCACTGAGATATTTATATAGATTTTGCATGCCAAAACCCCAAAAGTTTTGTGTTAGTTCATGCTTGTTCCAAAGTGGAAGAAAACTTCTGGCTCTAACACAATGTTGTGGGAGATGAGACAGAGATGGAGGACTGCACATAAGAAAAACAAGATAATAAGCATAAACACAGACATAAAGGGGTCCATTAAAGTTCACTGTGCAAGTAGGTTTCCAATGATTTTGAAAATCAAGTGCTAAAATTATGTAGGTTATACCATTTAAAAGAAAAATCTAAACAAAACAAGACTACCTGTTTGTATTCATTGCCTTAGCTGCTATAAGTACAACTATCCTCCTTCACAGTCCCATTGACAAACATAAACCTCAGAAAAGAAACATTGCTGTTTATCTTTAGGATTCTATACCACCATATTATGGTTTTATGCAATAGCAAACATGATTACTTTTCTTGTACCTTGCTAGTACTTGTCTTCTTATCAAAACTGTTTAGCAGAATCAAAACTTTAAACAATTTTCAGTTTTCTTTTTCCTGTTCTAATTTACTCTGCTTCTTTGGACAAAAAAGTAAGGAGGTTTACAGATACAGAACCACAGAATATATTGCGAGAGAACTTCAAATGTCATCGAGTCCAGCTCCCCTGCCTGTGGTCAGCAGGGACATCTTGCAGTAGATCAGGTTGCTAAGAGTCTCATCACATCTGATCTTGAATGTCTCCAGGGATGGGACCTACACCACCTGGGTAACCTGTTCCAGTACCTTACTACACTCATGGTAAAGAACTTCTTCCTAATTTCCAATCTAAACCTGATCTGCTCTAGTTTAAAACCATTCTGCCTCATTTGCATTTACTGCTTCTCGAATATCCAGTTTCCAGACGTAATGGGTTAATTCCAGCAAAGGGAATGTAGAAATAGTTCTGATTTATAGATATAATTTCTTCTCCGTCTTCTATGTACAACAATATATGATAGGATCTTAAATTCTTCTCTTATTTGGAATAAAGAAAACCTGCTTCAGAGCTGCAACACTGTTGATGTTCTCTTCCTTAGGGAAATAGCCACACCTTCTTACTGCAAGTGGAAAATGTGCTATAGAGGCAGCAGGATGGCCTTAATCCTGTAGCTGCAACATCTACTGCAGGACATCTTCAATGAATTAATGCCTGACATCCAATGCCTCCTTTTCCCCATGGAAAAGGACAAAGGGCATGAGCCCCGGGGAGTCCTTGTTGCCAAGGCACTGTTCATCAGGCATAAATTCTGCGACCAAACATTGAGTGGAGTCCTTGAGATGCAGGCCATCCCAAAATTTTGCATCTGCAGATGGCTGTGGCAGGGCCCTGACTTTGTTATTCTCTTATGGAATTTCAGGAGCCCCCACTTGCATTTAATTGAACAGTTGTGCAATTCCACACCTAGTGATTTCTGCCACTCAGGCCACCCTTCCAGCCACAGTCTGCCTTGCATCACATTACCTTGTGACTCTTACTCTTTGCGGGCCAGAGATAAGATCCACAGAATGGTTTTGTGAAGCATGATGACCACACCATGAGTTTGTTAGCCACCACATTCAGAGAAGGGAGACTGAATGCACAGCAGAATTGCAGCTGAAGAGCCTTGCAGCCCTAGCAAGGCTGCATATATAGCTGACATAGCAGGGACTAAGCTAGAGCACAGAGTGGAAACTAGATAGCAAATTTTTGACTTGGTTATTCACTATGTTTGGGAGACTGCTCTCAGAGTCTCAGGACAATGACTTTAAAAAATATAGGAACCCTTGCAGTCAATAGACAACATATTACCATCTCTTAGAATCACAGAATCACAATGGTTTGGGTTGGAAGGGACCTTAAAGATCATCCAGGTCCAACCCCCCTGCCATGGGCAGGGACATCCCGCATTAGATCAGGCTGCTCAGAGCCTCATCCAGCCTGGCCACGGATGTCTACAGGGATGGGGCTGCCGCCACCACCACTTATATGGTCAACCTGTTCCAGTGCCTCACCAACTTCATGGAGAACACTTAAGTCCTTCTATTTCCCTCCCCAGTTTGCCTCTAGGCAGGTTCCACATAACGCTCTTATCCCCCATCTCCTACCTCTGCCCCACGTGAACCCTTTTTCAGCCTATTTTCCCCCAAATCCCACACACCTGGACTCCACTGGAGACTCCTCCCCTGTCCAGCTGTTCCAAATCAGCCCCACTCCACCCACTCTCCTATTTAACACCAGCAGGGAAGCACAGCAGCTGCCATTTGCCTCCTTGTAGGGCCTGAGTGATGCTCTTCCTGGTGTCTCTGCTGCAGGGCATAACTGGTGAGTTGCATTTTCTAAGGGGACACGGTGGGAGGAGAAAGGCCGGGGGGCTTGCTGGCCCCCCGCCCGGTGAGGCAGGGGGAGGATGATGGCTTTGTGTTTCCCTTTCTTGCCTTTGTGCTCTGTGGGGTTTGCCTGAGGTCAGATGAGCATTTAGCAGGAAAGTAGGAGTGTTTTAGCTTTGTGTTTCAGCTCAAGGTGCTGTGGGCAGTGCTGAGCCAGGACCAGTCAGAGCATGGCAGGAGGAGAATGGTGAGGAAGAGGACTAATACTGTAAGGTCACAAGTAGCCTCACACAGAGCCTTTTTTTCCTTCATGAGAATATTTAAAGAAAAACTTTGTGTTTACCTGGATGGCAGGAAGCTAGTGTTAGGTGGGAAACAGACCAGAGAATTGTTTCTAGATTTATTTGGATAACATTTTAGGAAGATTTTACTGGAATCAACAAAAGTTAAGAGACATTCTTTAGACCCACTAGATAACATATTTCTTATCATCTAGCATACTTTCTATATGAAACAGTATCCCTGTACTCTCTCTTTCAGGTTGCCAAAATGGGTGTTTTGCTGACACCAAAAGGTAGAAGTAAGAAAGGTACCATGTGTCCCTATGCAAGCAGAGAACAGCAAAGTGATTTGCAATCTGCTTCTTATTTACATATTTGCTTGAACTGATGAGCAGGGGTTTTATATGGTTGGTAGACAGCAGAGAAGAAGAAAAATTAAAAAAAAGAGCAAGTGTTCAGTAGGTCAAATATTGATAGAAGAGTCTGAGCAAGCAACTGCAAAATTCACTATGGTAATTCATCTCCATGGGTCAATGGCTATTGACTGGCTGAAAATAAAGGTCAATCACAGAGATCGATTTCAATCCATAGCTATGAACATATATTAATAAATGCAGCATGGAAGTGATTTTTGACTCTGATGGAAAGGACAGATAATCAATATCCTTGTGTCCTTGCCCAGGCTGACCTTTGTACTTGGATTATGCTAATTAAAGACTATTTAAAGTGCTGATGTTTTCATGTAATTAAGAGATGGAGGAAAACAATAAAGTGGTTAAGTGGCTTTTGCTGGTTATTTCATGCTAAGATGAACAAACAAAACACCTAAACCATTTAAGAGAAATAACATTTGTTTTTCACATGCACCCTCTCCTGTTCCAGGTATTACTTTTTACTATATGCTTGCCACAAAAACAGATTCAACATGCTGAACTGCAAACAAACATGGACAAGCCATTTGGACAATCTCTTGTACAAGAGCCCAGAAAGCCTGGACTGTTGTATTTTTGAGACAGGTGGCCAAGCCACAAAGGTACACTCATCTCTGGATATTTCATCCAGACTAGGTATTGTTTCCTCAGGCATTTGAAGCTCCCCTTTGAACAGAAGCAAAAGCACAGATTCTTGGCAGCCTGGCCCTACCTGAATACTGCAATTCTCCTTCCTGGTGCTTGGAATTGTACAGCTGAGCTGGGTGAGGGAGCTAATCGAGATGAAAACTAACCACTTGATCTGGTGCAGGAAGGATGCAGATGAAATGGACCATTCATCTCACATGCGCTTAATGTGTGGTGGCTGGTAATAGGACCATAACACTGAAACACTATGGCCTTAAGCAACCATAAGCTGGAGTGGATGCATCTTGAGATGCAAACTGCAAAGGAGTGAGGCTAAATAGGCATCTTGTCATGTGTGACCTGTTGTTTTATGAAATGACTGAATTTCAATCACTTGTAGCACTGACTGGCATGACAAATACTCCATTACAATGTTTGACTGCTCTATTTGATCACTGAAAGAAATGCTGACATTCTTCAGGTATTTCATTAAATACTTGACATTAATAGTACAGACATACCATGAAAGCCATCATTGAGTGAAATGTCTGAAGTTACCATTCATCTAGACAACAGATGCCAAATAAAAGTAAGTGGTAATATTCTGAAATCATATGTAGAGCTGTATGGGTTCAGGAGTGAGTAGAAAAGACTACATAGAGCTGTAAGTAGCATATAGTAGAAAGTTTTACTTCTCTTTTTGAGTTAGTGATTACAAATAATCATGAACTAGGTATTGGATGTATTATCTATTATTCACAGAATCACAGAATATCAAGGATTGGAAGGGACCTCAAGAGATCATCTAGTCCAATCCCCCTGCCAGAGCAGGAACACCTAGACTAGGTTACGCAGGAATGCATCCTGACAGATTTTGAATGTCTCCAGAGAAGGAGATTCCACAACCTCTCTGGGCAACCAACTCCAGTGTTCTGTCACCCTTACAGTGAAAAAGTTCTTTCTCAGATTCCTGTAGAATCTCCTGTGTTTCAGCTTGCACTCACTGCCCTGAGTCCTATCATTGGATGTCACTAGGAGCCTCGCTCCATCCTCCTGACACTCTCCCTTTGCATATTTATAGACACCCCTCAGTCTCCTCCAAGCTAAAGAGACCCAGATCCCTCAGCCCTTCCTTGTAATGAAGATGCTCCAATACCTTAATCATCTTTGATGCTCTGCACTGTATTTTCCTGTTATTAATAAAAACCTTGGACAACTCTCAGTCTGCTTGAGTTTACATCAGAACAGTAGTACAGCTGTTTTAATTTTAAAATACTTAAGTTACCTTGCATATATAATAAGCACTTTGAGTATCAATATCTAAACTGCAGGTTCCTAGATGATCCCAGATGAATGGGGCTTTCAAAATTCTAAGTTCTGTATCTCCACATGACAGCATGCAGAAAATGGCAGTCACTATTAAATTTCTATCTCCTCTCAACTGTTTTAAACATGGATGTAGTTGGGTAAGACTATTTGGCAATAACACAGCAGTTCTTGTGCTCAAATTATTTCTTACACAGAACAAGGCTGCTTTATACTTGCACTATGTTCCCTTGGGTTTATCCACTTTTTCTCACAAAAGTTGGCAACTTTTTCAGAATACTGACTATAAAAAAGAAAACAGCAAGGTAAAGAGTACTGTCATAGACAAATAATAGTGAACATGAAACAATCAGAACTGTCTCATTTAACTATTCTCTTTACTAATTTTCTCCTTCCCTTGTCCGTTTTAATGCTTTTAACTTCCTTTTCTCTTCCCTCTGAACCGAACCACTGCACTAAGTTAATTGGCCTCCTAGTGGCCCTATCAGTTAGTGAGTTTTCCTTCAGTTCACTAAATAAAAAGCAACTCATAGCAACTTAATCAGCAACTTTCCTTCCAAAAAGGATTGAATTTTTACAAAACCACAAACCTGGATACTATCACTTAAGTTGAATATTACAGGGCAAGATGTTTCTCTGATGTTTTCTGTCTGTGTTAAATTTAAGTGAATTTGACCTTTAAGTTTAGAATTAAAAATTCAGATTTTCCAAACTTCTCTCAAATTTTAACTAGAAATAGAAGTAAAATTTAAACTGAGTTTATGACTCAGGAAATTTGCTTCTTTATGGAACATGGTAGTCTCAAAAGACTTTTCCCTTCACCAGCAATAACTTCTATTTTCAAATGAACATTTTAATTATTGCCCTAATAGGCGAATTTCACTTAAGGTAGTAAGATGACTGAGGTTTTGCAGATGCCCACGTTGCATATGAGCTGTAAAACACCTAAGTTCTTTGAATTAAACATTAAGGTTAAATGTAAGCCTATGCTTGGAGACTTAAACAGATTCTTAACTATTTGTCCTAAAAATCCAAAGTTTATTTAGGTGTTCTTTAATATTTGCTGATTCTTATTCCTGTCAAGTGACTGTACATATTTTCTGATACATACTGAAGCCTAAGCACAACATATCATTATCTTTATGTATGCAAAGTACCTTGTACTTCATAATTTCCATATTTCCATCATGTAAACAGGCACAGTTCACAATAGCTAAATCTGTAGAAGCATAATAAATGTCTTCATTCTCAAGCCAGTTTTTTCTATCCATTCACTCCAGAAAAGATGGTTTCTTATCAGCTAGACCAATTACGTCTCACACCTTCACATCTACCTGCTGAACAGGAAGAGAGTTAAAATGAGCTATTTACTTTCACTGTAAATAAAAGCTTTTAGGTGTTTTAATAATCTTTCCCCCTTCCTTTTCCTCCTCTGCATCTTCACATGCATTTCACAAATTTAATTTTGAAGGCATCAAAATAAAAGTTGAGACATCTCAAGTATTATCATCTTTAAACAGGCCAAACTGCTCTGAGCTACAACAGCAATCTGTGAGTTGCACTGCTTCCTGGAAATCACTAAGTGATTTCATTTAAATATATTTCATTTAAATAAAAAAATCTACAGCCTTGAATGATGCACAGTCATTACATAGCATAAAGTCAGATTAAAGCAAAATTATACTGACTTACGATAACAGAAGAATTTTCACCAGACAACACATAGGTGTCAAAGTAATATTAAGAAAATTAGCTATTGATCTTTCAGTCCTTTAGAACACACACCCGACTGCTGACCACTCTGGAGTGCTCCTGACTCATGTACTTGTCCCTCTTTCCCCTGGAAGAGACATTCAGCTCTCATGCAGGTGTGGGGTCAGATACCAGCCAGGACACATAGGGTTATTTTACAGGAAAGTTTTGCATGCTCTTTGTATTTTAATCTAAAAGCATTTTCCTCTTTGAAATTACTTGATATTTTTTTAGGCTAGTTTATCAGAATTGTTTCATAGATCACGCTACTCTTTAATATCCAGTGCCCAGCTTTTCCTACATGGTCTCACAGTCTCAGCTAATTGTATGACACAAAATGTGAATAAATTGGCAGGATGAGTCTACGTACATCTCTGTCATAATCACTCCAAACAAAACAATGTTATTTTAACTCTTACAGCTAAATTCACCACAATGGTAATTCAAGACACTTCAAATATTATATGGAGACCCTCTGGAAACTGCAGTTATATACTTACTATTCTCTTTATCATTAAAATCTTACAACTGCTTTAAATGGAGTAAATTTTTACTAAAGGCACAATGGGGCTCAAAGGTTTTGTTTGGTAGAATGATCATGACTTTGTGCTGGAAGCTATTCAAGTTAACACCCTTGCAGCCTTCATAATATCTTCATAATATCATAATTTTCACAATAGCAGGTGGATTAAAATTTACTAACACCTCTTTCTCTTCAGAGAGAGATATGAATGGAGATGACAGAGCAAAGCTGGTACAAAACTGCTGCCAGGTCTACGCTGTGCTCTTAGTGATTTCACAGGAGTACAAAAAAAACCCAGGAGCATGGCTAGACACTCTTTCCTCGCAAATGTACCAGAGACCAGGGTGATCTTTCTCAGCAAGATACAAATGATGATTCTTTCCTTAAGATGAGGTCCACATAAAGAAGAGGACAATCAGGAAAGCAATGGGGCATCTCCCATCTCAAGGAAAGAGGCAGAATTTTTAAGTTTGGCACATCATGCAGAACAAGAAAACGTCATAAATTTCACAACCTATTCTCAAACTGTCCTGATAGGTACATTGGCAGAAACCAGCCCTGTAATCTAAGATCATAAATTATAGAAAAAACTCTCTTAGGAGGTCAACTTTTACTTCTTAGTGGTTTTCTTTTTCTCTACTCTACATCTATCCTTCTTTTTCTGCTGCTGAGAAGGATACAGAAAATGAACTTGCATATTCTTAAGCGTTAAGACCTTCAGTTTTGAGGGATGACTACAGACAGACCCACAAAACACACTTATGCAGGACTGGCAATAAGCAATGTTTGTTTCATATCATAGCATCAATACACAGCAACACTTGCAAAGGAGTGAATCGGTGCCAGCTCCTATTGATGTGAGGGTTTTGAAACTACATGGAATGAATTCATGCCTCCGCTATATCCCAATGTAAATTTTTTTCTTCCTCTGTGAGAAACTTGGAGATGTTTCTTTTCTCATTTCTTTTCCAAGTTGCCTGCAAACGTCATTCACATGTAACAGAGCAAACTGTAAGAAAACAGCAAATGTTTGAAAACTTTTACAATGACAAAGGATAGTTTTGTACCGTGTAGAAAGCAGTGCTAAGGTTTCAGTTTTGAAACCAAACTTGCCCCAGGAGAGTTAATATTGGACTTACGTATCTGAAAGGAAAAGCTGGAGCATTCAGAACACAAAAAGAGGATGGCATTCAAAGGCATTTCACGTAAATGGCCTAAAAGAAGCTCCCTTGCTCGCTGTCCACGATCCAGTATCTAGTAAGGAAGACATTTCTAGGTGCAGAAGTCCAAGCTTTTCTTCCACGTGCAGCGGGAGAAAGTTAGTGTGAGCTGTCTCTGCCACCATGTGGGAGCTTGCAGGAGATGCAGGAGTGCCCGGTAACCAACAACTTGGTATTCCTATGTCTTTAGTCTTCCCTTCGAAATGAAGGAACAGGACAGTATTGCAATTCGACTGCCTGCAGAGAATCACCCCAGATGATCCACGGTCAAAGAGGCTTAACCTCTTCAGTTTTATTTACCAATGGATTGAAGTAAAAACAAAACCAAACGGAAACACACACTAAAAAGAAATAAACAAAAGAACAAACAAACAAAAAAACCCCCACAAAATCAAAACACTGCCAAATTTCAAAAACTCCTCGATTTGTTGAGTATGCAGAAGCTAACTTCATGTCAGTTGTGACTGGGAGCTGTGCATTTGTCACAAGCCTTCATAAATCACTGTTGACTAATGAACTGCTAGGAGAGTGTTTTTCCAATAAAGTACACATAATTTTAAATGGCAAGGGAAGAACTGTCAGCAGGCACATGTCAAATGCATTAATAGAAGCTGGTTAGCTGCTGTGTTTTGATACAGGCAGTTGCAGGCAATACCAGAGCCATAACTGCAGATTTTCTAACTAGTCAAGGACTAAACTACTATTCCAACAGCATCTCATGTGTTTACAATATCAGCTTAAAGACTTCTAAGCCTATCACACAGAATTATAGAATGTGTTGAGTTGGAAAGAACCTTGAAAGGTCACCTAGTCCAACTCCTCTGCAGTAAGCAGTGACATCTCACTCTACATTAAGTTGCTCAGAGCCTCATCAAGCCTGTGGTTGCCAGCTAGGGTTAAATCATGACAACCACGTGAGAAAGCCTCTGCTGATAGGAGCTGTGAGTGCATCACTAAAAAAAACAGAGTATGGCCCAGAGTAAGGCAAAGAACCTGAAGAGCTCTCCCTTGACTCTTGTTTCTAGCAAAACACCAGAGACCATCTGTGCTTTAGGCATACTGTTCCCTGCATTTCAGGGCAGAACATGATCACTGCACCACAAGATGTCAGAGACATCTCCAACACTTTGTGTGTCCTCTCCCCCCCTCTCTAGTCAGCCTCTGCTGGACTACTTTGAAGAGATGGAAGAGTTGGCATTACTGCTGTTGGTTAGCCTCAGTTTTATCCCACCATTGCTCTGTGTTTTCCTTAGGCATTGATGTTGATTTGATTCTGTTGTGAATAAAGGGAACTGGGGACACAGAGTAGGGAAGGATGCTTCCCCACTCCTGCATTGTCCCACAAAGTAGATGCAGATATGTTGTGAGATATCACATGAGATGTCTCAAATATGAGGTTTCCAGAACAAACAGGAGCTGTCACAAACATCACTTTAATGGTCTAGACATACTGTGAATGAGCTGGGACTCTAGCAGAAGTAGCAGTTGCTAAATAAGGGTAGTAAAATGACATCTGCACATACAGAAATAGACTCGGGAATTCAGAATGCTGCATCATTTATTTTCATGATAATTCTAGCAAGAATGAATGAAATAATATGAGGTTTGATGCTAGGAAGTCTAACCACATTGCTTTTTTATTATTCTAACAACAAATGCACTAAAATAGACTAAATGGAAGTTAAACAAGCTCACTAACCACTTAATTTTCATTTGCTAATTCAAGGTCTTTCTGAAGGTGCATGAGAAACGTGAGACAAGCTCTCTGGGTCCATTAATATTTTATGTCAGACATAATTTCATTCCAGAACTACCTTGTTTCAGCCTCCGAGCACTGTATTGCAACATCTTCAAAACTGCTATCGCTATCAGATTGTCTGATCAACAGTGTGAAAGTACTGAACTCTGTTATTGATGAATAAGCCAGCAAAATTAAATCTCCTGCTGCAAACTGTTCCTGAAATACTGTTGCAATACTGGTGAGAATTATATTCCGAGATTAAAATTACAAGTAATGCTCACTATTTGTTTCTGTGAGGTGTATTTTCAGTTGGTTGTTTGTTTTACAACTACAAACAATAGGCAGGATTTTCAGAATTACTTCAGCAAGTGGGACACCTGCACCCCAATGCCAGAAAGGCTCTCCAGCTTCTAAACCACCAAAAGTAGAAACACCACAATCTTAATATGCCAATCTGAGCTGACGTGTAGTTTTATGACCACTTTCAGCATTCAAGCACAGTAGTATTTTTAGTCATCTCAGTTCTAGCATGTATTCTACAAATAGCTTCAATCAGTTTTTAAAAATTGAAATGTGCATTTTAAGTCAGATGTTCAGAATTCTTTTGCTGGAATAATTTAACTGAGTAGAAAAAACATATTGTAAATTTACTACTGAAAAATACAGGCTTTTGGGAAAAGAAAAAAAATTGGATTTGAAGCACTGAGTTACAGAGGACCTGAATTAGTTTAGTCAGAAGTAGCATTGTAACATTTCAAGTAAATGACCAAAAAGAATTACGTTAAGACTCCCACTGGGGAGAGAAAACCTTTCACATGTTTTTAACAGCATGTATGATTCCTTTGAATAGGCCCTTCCATAGACCTATCCTGCTGAGATTAATGAGCCTAGTTAAAGAGAGAAGGAATCCACTTTTTGTTTTACATTCGTCATTTAGAAGCAAATCAAGTGTACTTGGATGCCAATTCAAATAATAACATAATGGTCTGCCAGCTTTTCTCACATCTTAATGTACAGTTATAAAATCCACTATGATGATGACAGGGTTCATTAGATATTTTTTTGAATGGCTAATTTTGTGTATTCCAAGATACCAAACACTTGTGACTTAGAATTGTTCACAGAATCTCAGACTTGAAGTATGGAGAGGGCTTAAAAGTATTATAAATTTTTTGAGGACAGAATCTGGTTAAATTTAAGCTGCTTGCACACCTAAACTGCTATTGTAATAAGCTAAACTTCCTAGATTTACAACTGGAAAGATCTCTCAGGTCTGGAGAAAGACTTATCCTATGTAGAGCAACCCCAGTAGTGTTAGCAGCCAATCACTGACAATACATGAAAGGGAGCTACAACACATTGGAAAATCAGTTGAAGTTCGGCTCCCTAAGCTGCTGTTTCATAAGTGGTCTCTCCTGTCCTGCTCATACAACTCTGTCATTCACCATTAGGTTTCGGGGTGGCTCCTGCTATGTCTCTCCCTTGCTACTGCTTTTGCTCAATAAAATAAACACTCATCAATATGGCAGCCTCCCCCTGAACAGAGGATCACCTTGTCAAAGCTGTAAGTGAAACAAGAGGAGAAACAGTGGAGAAGGAAAACTGATTGAATATGGACAGAGATGAAGCTGTAGCAAGACAGAAGTGACAATTAAACTACATACAATTCTCAATGCAAGGTCTATTTAAAATGGATGTAGGACAGTAAAGCCTTTCTTCTTTCCCTTTTACTTTTCACTACTGCAGTTTGAACAAGTTCAGTGTGGGAGACACAGCCTGGTAGGCTTCAAAGCAGGACCAGAACCATCTATGTCAACACACTTAAAAAGACGAGTGTGCATTCAAATTGCTTGCAATCTGATACTAAACTATGTTGTCACTGGTGCCTAAGAATGACAGATGAGAGTCTGCTAGAAAGACTTTGCTTAATATTACCCTTTGATACAATTTTCACTAATTGTTACACCTCTTTACCAAAGAGTTAGCCGTTTTAAGAGAACCTCACTGGTCTTTTATCATTGTTGATAACCCATGACATACAGACACTATTTTCCTTTGTATTGTAAATGCACGTGTTAACCAGCAAGTGGTCCTGTACAAACTGAAATTACCCTTTAAACACCCTTTGCAGCGTTTTGCTGGAAAAATCTATCCAAGTTAAGATAATCATGGACTTAACAGCATGGAAAAAAAATACTAAACCTTTACTAGGAAACCATTTTAAAAATTATGTACTGTTTTGTAGGTCTGTAACAGACTTTTTTTCCAGGCCTTGGGTGATCTGTCCCCTTGATCTTTCATGCATCACTTGTTAAGAATCTAAATGAAATTAGTTCTGGAAAACAAAGGCTTGTTTTCTATTTCTGTTTCAATAAATTGAGTTTGCTCTTTTGCTGTTAAAGTACGGGTAACTAGGTTAGTAAAAGCAAGGGCCAGTCCTCATTAACAATACAGACTGGAAGGTGATATGATAGAGAGCAGTCCTGCAGAAAAGGACTTGGGGGATGAAAAGAAGGTCAACCGTATCCTGGGCTGCATCAGAAGAGCCATGGACAGCAGATACAGAGAGGTGATTCTGTCTCTTTACTCTGTTCTTGAGATTCCACCTGGAATACTGTGTCCAGCTCTGGTGCCTTAAGCACAAGGACATGGACCTGTTAGAGGGGCTGAAAGCTTCTTTACTGTTCCCAAGGGCTTCCTATAAAAAAATGATGCAGATTGCATCACTTCAAAGCTGTCTATTTGCATAAGGAGAATATTGTGGTGTACTTGCTGCTGCATAAGCTCACAGTTCTGACCAGCTAACTTTAATACCTGGGGTTTGCTAACAAATATTTTTCTCTGGAAGTACATTATTGTTCTGTTTTCACTGCCTCTTGCAATCTGAAGTTTCTAGGAAAAAGTCTTCCAATGCTTGCTGGAAAAAGAAGACATTTATCAAAGCAGAGCATCCTATGAAATTAGAAAGCAAGCCACTTCAAGAGTAGAATTATGATAGCACTCAGGGGTGAAGTAGGTCATTCCAAGTTATGTTCATTTTACTTTCTATAAATCAGTTCTACTGTTTTTTGCTTAAAATACAAATTTTGTAACTTAAATGGTGTGTGCATGCTGCATATCACGTATATACCACTTCTTAAGAGGATAGCAATACTGATGAGAAGCCTTAAACCGATTCTGACAAGTCCAAGTACAAGAGGGAATATTACTAGTTCCAGTATGCTTGTTTTGATATTTCTGTTTTTTGGCTATTTATTTGACACTTCATTAAAGTTATTTTTTTTAAAACACCACCATGAATTTGCTCCTTCAGCTTTGTGGTGCTGAAACAGAAGAGCACACACAATTTTCTCATGTGGGAGAAGCAGAGACTTCTTTATCTGCCACTAGCGCTCTGACAGCTAATGAACATGTACCAGTGAGTAAGGCCCCTTTGAAAATTCATGTCCATAAGGATTAGCAAATTGAAACACAATAATCTTTGGAACTTCCTCATCCCTGAGGAATAAGTCAAATAAAACAAATTGTGGTCTTTCTACTGGGAGGCAGTGAAAAAGTGATAGGAACAGTCTGAACAGAAAGCATCCTTCAGTTAAGAGAATCATTGAGCAATCCTATTTCTGGTGATGTTCCTTGAGCTGAAAGAGGAGTCACAGCAACTCTCCCAACAGCTACTACTTCTGAAATTCTTAGGAAATGGTTTGTATCTTCTTTTTCAATGGTGCAGGAAAATTAGGAGCTCACTGTCACAGCTTGTTGCAGTAGTCTATTTTGGCACTCACATAGTTTTTCTACTCCATTTTCTATTTTCCCATAACAAAGTGCAAATCACACAATAAAACCCCCATGTCATTGCATTTGATTACTATTACATTTTTTTTGTTAATTACTGTGTGAAACTGAGATGCTAAAAAAATTTCAGATGTGATTTTTCTTCTGTGTTTCATCTTATGTGATTCCATTTTATCTATGTGTACATGAAATGCTCAAAGCACATAAGAAAGAGTAGTTTTCTATAATGAAAAATTAAATATGTGTTCTACAAATCCTACAGACATTAAAAAATTTGGAAAATACTTGAATGGCCAGTAAAAATCACTTAGAAAATATCTAATTAAATCTTATTGCCTTACACAATGAATGAGACTCAATTTGCTTCCAGTGTCACAACTTAATAAAAACTAGAAAGCAGAACAGACACTTTAGGTCAATTAGTCTATATGTTGGAAAAATGCAAGTTATCTTTCAACAGTGTATAGAATTTTTCCATAAACTGCTAAAGGATATACACACTGATTTGAACTCATCTAATCATACACCATTTTATATGTATAGGGAGAGAGGGCAATTTCATTCTTACATATAATTTCCAAGTTACTTTTAGGTCTGTGCTATTCTGTACAACTATGCTTGGACTTGTGTAAATTTTGACAACCAGAAATCTAGATCCAGTCAGGAAAGCTTCCCTTCAGTTCCAGCAAACTCCTCTCTTAATTTCTTCATTTGATACTCACAAGTGTATATGCAAGGTAAGGAACCTCAAGATGACATCTAATGCACTTGCTTTCCCCTGGGCAAGATCAAGTATAGTTACACAATTACTGGAAAATTTATAAATGAACTTATTAAATACTTTTTTGTCCTTACAAATTAGGAAGATGCTTTTTAATATTGAGTCTTAAGAATACTGGACTGAAATATGAAGGGAATATACTGTACCTAATTTTTTTACAGGAGGCTTTTAATTATTTCAAGACCATCATGGTGCCTCTTTCCATTTTTTTTCCTAAAGAACTCAAATTACTTCAGTGTCTTCCAGTAAGTTATATATGTTCATACGTACTAACTATTTTTTAAGCCTTCACAGATTTGCCTCCAGGTTATTAACATCTTTCTTGAAAGGAAATATCACAGAATCACAGAATATCAGGGATTGGAAGGGGCCTCAAGAGTTCATCTAGTTCAATCCCCCTGCCAGAGCGGGAACACCTAGACTAGGTCACGCAGGAACACATCTAGACAGGTTTTGAATGTCTCCAGAGAAGGAGACTCTACAATCTCTCTGGGCAGCCTATTCCAGTGTTCTGTCACCCTTACTGTAAAAAAGTTCCTCCTCATATTTATGTGGATCCTCCTGTGTTCCAGCTTGCACCCAATGAGTCCTATCATTGAATGTCACTGAGAAGAGCCTGGCTCCATCATCCTGATACTCTCCCTTTACATATTTATAAACATTAATGAGGTCAGTCCTCAATCTCCTCCAAGCTAAAGAGACCCAGTTCCCTCATATGTTTCTCGTAAGGGAATTGTTCCAATCCCTTCATCATCTTCATGGCACTGCGCTGTACCCTCTTAAGCAGTCCCCTGTCCTCCTTGAACTGAGGGCCCCAGAACTGGACACAATACTCTAGATGTGGTCTCACCAGAGCAGAGTAGAAGGGGAGAAGAACCTACTGACTACACCTCTTTTAATACACCCCTGGATGCCATTGGCCTTCTTTGCCACAAGAGCACATTGCTGGCTCTTGGTCATCCTGCTGTCCACCAGGACTGTCAAGTCCCTTTCCCCTACACTGCTCTCTAACAGGTCAGTCCCCAGCTTATACTGATGCTTGGGGTTGTTCTTGCCCATATGTAGGACCCTACACTTGCCCTTGTTAAATTTCATTAAATTCCTCCCTGCCCAACTCTCCAGCCTGTACAGGTCTTGCTGGATGGCAGCACAGCCTTCTGGCATGTCGGCCACTCCTCCCACCTTTGTGTCATCAACAAACTTGCTGATTGTGCACTGTAGTCCCTAATCCAAGTCATTGATGAGTATACTGAATAGCACTGGCCCCAATATTGATCCCTGAGGGACTCCACTAGACACAGACTCCAACTAGACTCTGCCCCGCTGACCACAACTCTCTGGCTTCTTTCCTTCAGCCGGTTCACAGTCCACCTCACTACCCAATCATCCAGACCACATTTTCTCAGTTTAGCTGTGGGAAATATCCAAAAGTGGGCACAAATCTCAGCATGAAGCTCTGAGGTATTTCTAATGTTACATAAAGAGAAAAGTATTCTTCTTAATCCACAGACAGCGAGTCCCTCCTTGCCCCTTGAGTGTATCTTTGTTCATCTACACAGCATCTAGACCAAGGTCTGAATGAAAAAAACCACATTATTTGAATAATCATAGAAGGAAGCCTTAAGGCTTTTTATGATGAAACACAGACATAAAAAGCAAATTACAAGCCTCAACTAGTGTTGCAGATGTAAATTGCAGGTGAGAGCAAAACACAGACTGAGCATATCACAAAACAAAGTAGAATTGTAGTACTCAAATTAAGTGTTGTACTCAAATTAAGTGTTGTGACATTTCCTCCAAAGATGTGATGCAGTGGAGCACAAAGCAACCAAGAGCAATCTCAAACAATCAGACAAATGCAGCTTCAAAATGGACGTGCATTGTAAGGAAGAAAGACACAATTCAAGGTCTCAAACTATAACTTTCTGTTCTACTCTCTTCGTTGATGAAAGAGGGAATACTATTTTTATAGTACTGAGTTCCTGTTACCAAATCAAAATAAATCAAAAAAGGAAAAAAAACAGGCCCCAAAAGAACTTAGGCTTCACAATAGTTCACAAGGATTCAATTTTGTTAAAATATCTCCCCAGAATAGTGAGAAAAAATCTATAGAAAAATACAATTGACTTCATGTAGTAGAAAAAAACAACTAATAAACCAAGTACTGTGAAAACCTCTGTGTCTTCTAGAGTGTAGCAATGATGAAAATTTATTTCCAGCCTTAGAATAATTAATATTATGGTCAGACAATACAAAGCCAGAAGCTTCTGCTGCATTTAGGAACCTCATATAGTTAAGAGATTAATTACAACAAATCTTTTCCAAGTCTTTCAATTTCTTTAAGTAGAAAGGAAGGAGATAGTCAATATCTGGTTTCCTGGTAGCTGGGTTAAAGGAAACCATTCTGAAAAAATGTACATTGTCACCTTGTGGCTGGTAGCTAACCATGTCATTCCTTCTTCCGTCATTTATGTTTCAATCTGGGGATAAATCTGCACTTAAGATGGGAATGAGTGTGGTTAACAGTCCTTCAAAACAAAACCCACACACCAATCACTACCCCCACAAAAAACCAACACCAAACCCCCAAAAATCCAAAAACCCCCATCAGACAATACAGCTTCTTGTCGGGAACGGAGTCGCGGGAGACACGCCTCATGATATCATGATCAGCAAAATCTCGTTTATTGATCGTACAGCAAAGTTTCTTATACAGTCTATAATTAGCTCATGCATATTTCCAAAGCTAGGGTTATAATTGGCTACATAGCTATCAGCAAAGGTATCCTCTGCAGTTAATCTTGTCATAGTTTGGTGCCTGGTACTGGTCAGCTGGTAAATCTCAGGCCCTTGCTCTATTTGCACTTCAAGAACCTTCTTGTTAGATAAGCAAGCCTCAGCTTAGAATTTGTGTCTCTTGCCAGGCAATTAACCTTTTGTCTCTCAGCCATTAATTGTGCCAATTAAGCGGGCCACAGCTTCAAAGAGCTCAGGCATCAACCAGGCCCTTGCTTGTTAACCATTGAGTGGTCAGATCCTCTACAGCTTCTTTCTTCCTTTGCTCTCTACTCAGCTTTGCAAAATAAGCTAGTATGCTGTTGAAAACAAATCAAATAGTTTCACAAGAGTTTGTCTAACTGAAGAAAGTATTTGTTCCTCAGGAGTACAGTATATTATTTTGACTATACTGTTTCAAGTCTCATGTGGCCTTTACTGAAGTCAGAAAGAATTTAATCTGAAGAAGTAAGGGCTGGGGAAAATGAATTAAAAATAAGCTCCTGGATTTGAAAAAATCTGATAAAGGATTAAAGCAAGTGTTTCATTCTGGGGATTATCTGATCAGTATTTGATGTGACTAATGCTTTCAGTAGTCATACTTCAATATCTCATCTCTATGACTAGTCAGATTACTCTTCGTTTCCTTATCAGGCAGTTTCAAACTCTAAGAAGTTTTCAAATGGCTAAACAAACATGGGCAGCCCTACTGAGGGATACCTCACCACTCCACTGCAGTAGGGGATCACCTACCCTAGTACAATCCTTTCTCTCCCATTTCTCTGTCCAGCCTTGCAGCCCACTGCTGATTCCATGGATGCAAAAGGTATGCACTTCCTTCCATTCTCCTCCTAACTCTACCAAAACACTACACAAAGTTATTAAAAATTGCCTTTAGCTCCTCACTTGCAGCTCACTTAAGGGGGGAAAACTCACTCAGGCACCATTATGACCACCCTGGGAATAAGGATAGTAGAAGATACTCAGACTGCAACACAGGACAACAACAGTTTTATAAGTTTTGATGTGATACAGATTCAGAATTGTGCCACTCCTGTGGTAATAATTCCAACCTCTCCACTATTACAAAGACTTCATAAATGTTATTTTCTTGTTTTTAGATTTGTCCAGTTCTGCTTCTAACGTTGTTATTTGTGTGTCAGTTGAACCCTAATGTTTGAATCCTCAAGTTAACAAAGGACACTAGACTTTGAGTCTTACTATCAATAACTTAGTAGTCATCTTCAGACTGCCTGAATAATGTAAGAAATAATTACCTGATAAAGTAATTTATGCCATTCTAAATTACTTGGTGGAATGTAACAGAAGCACACATTGGTGAGTTCAGGCTGCAAAACCAAACTATCCTTATTTCTCTGTTTAGGAAACCCAAAATTATAAAAAAAATCTCTCCTGCTCTTCAGTCTGAAATCAGAGTACTTGGAGCATATTAAGCAGTGCCTGCATGATTTGTACTCAAGTAACTTGCATTTTTCAGGAATTCTACCCTGTATCTAGACAACTATTGTTCTGACCAAGGTTGATAATTACTGCAAGTCAAATCTACTTGTTCCCCTTCTCGTCATGCTTGCTTTCCATAGAAATTCACATCTGTTAGAACTTTCCCCTGATAAATGCCAAGTACTCTTGTTCATATAAAGCAGAACATCAAAGCAGATGTCTAACATTAAACTGTTTTGAGCTGTCCTGTCATTATGTGGGCCAAAGAGCACAATGTCATACAAATAGCAGTCTAAACCTCCATTACATGTGCAATGTGTACAATCTCCATCACACATGCAATTTTAAAATGCTACCATTCTAAAGACATTGCATTATTTTTAGGTGTTATCCAACAAAATAATGCTTCTTGCATATCTAAAAATCCATAAAGAAACATGCATTAATTTTATGCTTTTCTTGAGCTTTCTGTTTTTCTTAAACTGTTGAAAAATGGAATGGATCTGAGCATTGTCCTTGTACACATCTTCTCTACAGCGCATATCTGTAGGGTAGTAACTCAAGGGAACATGTTTCCCTACTCATTTGACATAAAACATAATGGCTCTGGAGCAGGAAAACTTGGCAATACAAACTCAAGAACAGAGGACAGGGAGACTACGCAGTCTGTCAGAAAGCTCCAAACAAAGAAAGTTAAGAAACTGTACAACTGGTAAGCCAGGTTTCATATTTCTAGCATTAAAAGGACCCCAAACTTGCTCCCAGGGGTCACATAAAGCACATTATGACAGAAATATGGGCTCACTCGTATTGACTTTTTTGCAGACAAGAAAAGCTGAACACTGAAGTGTAGTCCCCATCAGCTTGTGTGAATTGCAAGTAACAGTCATGGAAGATGGTAAAGCACAAGTATCTACTCTGAATGAAAAAAAATTAAAAATATTCTTCTTCCTGTGCTCACCTTTCTGTTGTTTTTTGTAGTGAAAGATAAACTGGTCACATTTGATTTAGTCTGTATATATATAAAGATACTCCTAGGGGCTTGAATGTGGTTTTAATGCATCACTAAGATGCAGACACTTTAGCATCCTAACAAGAACTCATATATACCAAGGACACTACTTTTGTCACCTTCACATCAAGCCACATCTCACTATTTTCAATGAAGGTATGATTTCATATGAAACTAACCTAGGCCGTTAGCTACAGGTAGTTACATGTGAGTATAAGTAAATAATTTGCCTCTATATTCTTAATTCACTGTAATTATCCTTTTCAAATAACTTGAGCTTCTGCCTCTGAAGTGCTAAACAGCAGCCATCAGAGCAAGGCAGCTTTTCAAGTTTCCTGTTTTCCCTCACAAGGTTAGTCTGAGATCTTAATTTTGTAGAAATTAGAATATTTTAACAGGACACAGTGATTTCAGCAGAATAAGTTCATTATTCTTTTACACTGTCATTGTACTATGGAAGAAATCAGTGCTAATCACACCAACATTTAACAGTTTTTATGCGCAATAGATATTATCCCTTAAAATGGTTTCCTAACATGAGGCATGCAAGTTAGTTATAGCATCTATCCAGAGGCATCCAGGAGGGCCTAATGACTAACGCTCCTATTGTTTACTTCAGTATTGGAGTTTACTTCAATATTTGGACAAAGGGTCAGACTGTACTAAACACAATCCCAAGACTGACTAAAGATATAAGCCATCATAGAAATAGGATGTGCTATATTACTGCAAGAGTGCAGGCAACCATTTTTATAAACTAACACAAACTAGACCAAAACACTATATCTTTTTCTTTATTTTTTTCCCCTCAGAATCCATTCAGGTAAACAAGCTATTCATTTGAAGTGCTCAGGAAATAGGTACCGACAAAAGTAATTGCAGTTTTTAAGCTTATCACAATGCCAAGCATTATTTCCAGACAGCATGACATCCTCATGCATCCAGAGCTTGTACTTCTAACATAAGCCAGCAATGTCAAAAAAGGGAATCACAGTCTCCATGGTGGTACCATCTGTGGCACTGATAAAGTGTGATGTGACCCTGAAAGTGATAGGAGAGACCACATGAGCTGAAAAATGTCTCTGAAAACATATTATATTTTGCTCTTACCTCTCACAGATTTTATCTCTATAATTTGTAATGAAGAACACTCTTTACAATCTTCTTTTCATTTCTTAAATCTCCATTCCATTTCAAGGCTAACTAGGAAAGAAAATACCAAAAAAGAAAATACCCCCAAAATTTTAATGACACTGCTTCTATTTTTGCATAAAACCCCCCATAACCTAAGTATTGTTTTCCATCAGGAAACTTCCATTACTTTTAATCACAAAATACCCAAAGATACCACAAGCTCTTAAGTGCTTTTTCAAATGTAGATCCCATTCCTGTTGTGGTGGTAATGGACCTGAAGAACATTTTCTGAGCTTTCTTGGCTGCCTCCTCAAACACATATTTGGTTGTTTCAGCAAAGTGAAAAACAACTGAAATAGCCAAAGCCTCAAATTCAGAGCAATCTGAAGTGAAATACTAAGCACTGTGTTCATGTAATGTACTTCTGGAAAATTGCTGTGAGATCCACTTTTTTAGGGTAAGCTGTTCTTTTTTTTTCTACCTTCCCTCTTGGAGGTTTGATCCATACCAATTCCATAAATTAGCAGCTTCTGACAAAAGTGACAGACATTTTGCAGCTGATAATAGCTACATAATGGCCCTTTAGCTCTTTCTGGCCAGCTGTCCTGCCTACATGTTGCTGTCTTTTCGACCTAATGGCAGTCCTCCCAGCATACATCAGGCCTTAGCATAAGCTGTATGGGCCAAAATCTCAGCAGGATTTGAGTGAACAGTAACAATTATACAGGCACAGCAGTTAGTGGCACATCCATCCCACCTACATTGAGTGCTCTGGGTGAGTCCCCTAGGCAGGACTAGGAAAGCAGGAGATAGAAGCACAGCTTGGCCATCCAGCTGGCTTCAAAGCATGCTGGTCCTACCAGGCATATTAACTGTTGCTTTTGAGATAATAGTAGCGGCTTTTACGCTCCCAGAGGGTGTTGCTTGTTTGCTTTCACAAATCCCTCTATTCCCTAACCTTTAGCAAAGTTCAGGGCCAAACAAGTCTGTGGTGTGCCCATTCAACTTGGCACACAATCCACTCAGTGTGGATTGCTAAGAGGTTTGCAGGCTGTTTTCTGTTACCTGTCATGTGGAGGACAATACACTATGGCAAAAAATTAATTAGATAACGTTCAAAAATACTACACTATTCGATCACAAGCATGCAATTGAAAAAATTTTGCTTAGTTTATGCTGGTCTATTACCAAGCCACATATATTTTTACCTGAAAACAGGTTAATGGAAGATGTTTATGATGTATTGCTATGCATTATCAGAGCCCAAGAGATGGTTTTCTGCTTTCCCTCTGATTGAACTTTCTGCTTTTTAATTATTTTAAAATATGTGGTTACAAACAACCTGATATAAATTTATTCAATAGAGACTTATGTGACATGACATGGAAGCACTGTTATTTTCTAGTTAAACCAAAGTCTGTAGCACAACAGTTCTGCTGTACACTTAGGTCAGAATGTAAGAGAAAAAAAATATATAACCATCCTGATTAATATATTACATCACCACTGAAAATGACCAGGATAGCCTCAGCCATTAGGTAACAAGCAACAATACGAATTTTATTTGGAGGACAAAAATCAGAAACAGTGTTTTAAAGCAAGCAAGAAAGAATGCTGAAACTTTGGTCAGCAGTCTGGGTGGCTTCTTGGCCTTCTGTGCGTCATTTTTTTCCTCCCATATGGCCAGTTTTGCTTGAAGTGCAAAGATTTAGGCTAATAAGCAGTTTGGATGCCAGACTGTCAGAAAGATGCTCAAGTTAATTACGAACAATGGCTTTGCCATCACCACTGAAGCCAAATGTATGCTTGAAATTACTGCAAACAGCAGGAATGAAAAATGGTACGTCACACATAAATTGCTTTTTCCCCCCCTTTGAATTATGCTTTGTCCTGTCAAAGGGGACAAGGATATATTTTCAGTCTTTTGCATAAGAAGTTCCCATACAAATACAAGTACTTCAACTTCTAAGGAGGACTACTTACATGCTCAAAACTCATGATGAAACAGAATTAGGAAACTGAGTCCACATTCTTTTTCAGATACAAAACAAGAAATGTGGCATAGATGAGAAGCCTCATTATCCCTTCTCAGTTATTATCAGCCAAAGTAACATTCCTAGTTAAAAAAAGTTACGAGATCCAAAGTCTTAAAGGAGAGAAAAAATTTATCACATGCATACATTGTGCATACTTTCTTCTTCAAAGGGGAAATGGTTTTAAATTAGAGCAGGGTAGGTTTAGATTAGACATTAGAAAAATTCTTCACCATGAGCATGGTGAGATACTGGAACAGGTTGCCCAGAGAGGGTATGGAGGCCCCATCCCTGTAGGCATTCAAGGCCAGGCTTGATGAAGCTCTGATTTAGTGCAGGATGTCCCTGACTGCTGTAGGAGTGTTGGACTAGATGACCTTTGAAGGCCCCTTCCAACTTTATGATTCTATGATTCATCTACACTTTCCGAAGATGATCCTTGACAAAAGCCTGCCTTTTGTTCATTATTCTTCTATGGAAGTTTAAAAAAAAAAGGGAGAAAAATATTTCAGGACAAATACTAAACAAGCTCAGTACTGAAACGACATTACCATCTGTGCTGGAAAACAGGAAACTTAAAAATGCTGAGTGCTTTCTGCTCTCAATGTGTTTAACAAGTACAGAAAATGTTCAGGAATGTCTAGCTCTGCAAAGAAGAATAAACTCATATTTATGAATGTCTCTGTTCAGCTTCCTGTTCTACCAGCAAAACTTCAGTCATGGCCACTTGAACTAAGTCTCTCCATATGGCATCATCTCACTTGTCTGACTCCCTAAGTCAAGTTTTGACTCCCTAAGGTGGGGCGTTTGTTTTGGAAAAAAAACTATAAAGGAAAGGGGTGACTGGCATTTTTGATATAACAAGTCTTTTCTCATCAGGGAGATGAGAAAAGCTGAGTACAACTTCAGGGAGGTGCAACATCATTTCAAAGTTAAGAGATTCAGATCTGCATCAGAAAAGAATTAAAATTCATCACTCAAAACCAAGGTTTTCTATTAAAATAATGTTTCTACATGAAAAGCCATGTGGATATATCCAGGATGACATAGACTATGTGGACTGAAGTGCAGGGATCTTTGAGCCAGTCAGTATTGTAGCAAATACTTCATAAAATTCATGAATTAAGCCATAAGAGTTATTTCACCAGACCCAGATGCCCCTTTATCAGTAATTACAGAATCACAGAATCATAGAATGGTTTGGGTTGGAAGGGACCTTAAAGATCATAGGCAGGGTCACCTCCTACTAGACCAGGTTGCCTAGTGCCCTATCCAGCCTGGCCTTAAACACCTCGAGGGAGGGGGCATCTACAGCTTCTCTGGGCAACCTGTTCCAGTTTCTCACCATCCTCATGGTGAAGAATTTTTCTAATGTCTAATCTAAACCTGCCCTAATCTAATTTAAAACCATTGCAGCTTAAATCTACCCTCTTCCAATTTGCATCTATTACTCCTAGTCCTGCCATCCTGGACCCTATTAAAAAGTCCTTCTCTAGCCTTTCTGTAGGCCCCCTTCAAGTATTGATAAGCCACTATGAGGTCCCCCTTGAGCCTTCCCTTCTCCAGACTGAACAACTCCAACTGCTTCAGCCTGTCCTCATAACGGAGGTGCTCCAGCCCTCTGATCATCTTCATAGCACTCCTCTGGACCCACTTCGGCAGCTCAATGTCCTTCTTACGTTGATGGCTCCAGAACTGAACAGAGTAAATGGCTATATGAAGTTTCCTTTATGTTACCAAATCCAGGTTGAAAAAAAAAGGTAATGTTGGGATCTTGACTGACTGACAGGGGCATCAAGGGAGGCTGCTTTAAAACACTGCTGCTGGGGAAGGACTTGCTGATATGTCCCATTGTAGGATTAGACTTATTTTCCAAACATAAGCTGATGAAATTGAACTGAAGCCTCCCATTTTGCATGACCTGGTTGGCAAGTTTGCAATGCATTTTCTGATGGTTTTACTGCAGTAAGAAAGAGAATCTCCATCCATGCAAAAATGTGAGGTGAACATACTGAGATATGCATTCAGTTATCATGTCACCTTCATGTTATATGTTGGCATCAGTTGCCACCTACATACAAATATGCCTGCAGGTGCATTTTTTTGCATGATTTTGCATTTTTCCTCACAGAATTTTTTTGGAAGGGAGCTGTTTCAGGAAGGTTCAAAAATATGGGGAAAAAAACCTCAAACCAATATGTCCTGTTGCATATGCAATGAAGTATGCTGTATGACAGGATGCTGTCTGTCCATGAATTTTCAAGGCCATGTATTCCACACATGCAAGTTTTGTAGATTTTTCTCTTTTAAATTTCATCCCCTTGTCTAGCTCTACTCAATTTCTATTAACTCCAGTTATACAAACCATTACATAAAGTGTTTGTCTTTAATGACTGTCTAAAATTTAAACCATTAAAATTTACTAAAGTTTAACCACTGACCTTTTCTTTCATTAGCTTTGCTCTTTCTTATTTAATCTAATATAAATTTTATATTACAATAAAGTCAAGTCTTTCTGAGCTTCACACTTTTCAATTATTGTTTCCTTGAAAAAGGCATAAAAAGTCAATTACTTTTCAGCAAGAAATACAGCATTAATATTATGAATACCTATTTTAATTTTAAGCATGGCTAAGATGAATGAACGTGTAAAAGGACTGAGAAGTTATTTTAAAAGAC
This sequence comes from Turnix velox, assembly GCA_013400935.1. Lineage (NCBI taxonomy): Eukaryota > Metazoa > Chordata > Aves > Charadriiformes > Turnicidae > Turnix > Turnix velox. The sequence continues at coordinate 242,407 of VZTY01010779.1, forward strand.
AAGATTTTTCAATGCCTAGATTTTAAAATGGTTGACTTCTAGACGAGCAATAAAAAAAATTACAGGCTAAATGATTGTATAGATTATCAGTAGTTAGAATTGCATGTCATGTCATTGGGCATATAACTGATTCTCTCTGAATTGGTGATACAATTTTATATCTTACTATTGCTTTTGGAATTTGACAAAACTTTAAAATACCAGACCAAAACTTTCTAAAACTTTTATTCCACTTTATTCTGTAAGGTTATTTTTCTCTGCATTTGCATCCTGTCTCTCAGACAGTATGTTTACCAGCTTAGAGGTGTGACAGCCCACTCAGGAGTCTACCTGGTCCTACACTGGTGTGTTGGCTGCTAGACAGACCTTTCATTTTGCATCTGAACAAAACATCAAGCAGACAGATACCTTGAATTCCCCTGAGCACAGGGATTCTGACAAGCTACATGGCTGGTCTTTTCAACATGGATAAAGAACAATGGAAATAGACATAAAAAAGAAGCAGATCCTGTTCTCACAATGTTTTTTTTTAAAGTGTGATGAAGCTTCTCTTTCATTCACTTCCAACGTAAGGCCCTTTCTTCAAGGCTTAGGAGATCTTGCTATCTTTACATTTAGAATAATGCATCAGGGTTGCACCTGCATATACGAAAGACAACTGCAGAACAACATCAAGAAGCTTTCTTCCCTCTGAATTCATTTGTGCAGAAGGTGCTCAGAGAGTTAAGAGGAGAGCACTTAGCTCAAACACACTCATCAGATTAGACATTGTTCTGGAGGCACAAAGTAGCATCTCATTTAACATGTTGGCAGGAAGTTGGGAAAAGAATAGAAAAAAAGTTTTTAAAGTGGCTGATCACTTTGAATTTGCTCAGAGGTAGAGAAGACAAGGACCACTATAAAGCCTGTCACTAAAATTTTGGAAGATGTAAAAGTTACATTTGCCTTTTAAACAACTCCTTTGAGCACTCCATGTTCTCAACAAGGGTAATTGAAAGAGAAAGCTTTTACAGCTTCTGAAATGCTTGTCCCAGTTCTTTACACAGATTGAGGACAGTAAGAGGGTAATTACTGACTCCTTGGAAACATAAAGCCCACCAAGAGCTTGAAAATTAGTAGATATGCCCTTTTTCTGTCCCTTCCCCTGTCCCTTTCTTTATTTGATAAATCAAGTGACTTTTGAAGACATTAGCTGTTTGCCCTTTTCAGACTCGGTTATTTTCTTAAAGTTATTTTTTTCCTTTGATCCTCCATTTTAGATTGGCTACATGCAATGCTCTTTAGGGACCTGAAATTGTAATTGCATCTACATTGTCTTTTCACTAGTCACCAAGGAGTGCACTTCTTCATGCCAGCAGTGGCTTGGGTTTCTGCCTCACCAGATTTTCAGTCCTCCCTCAGACATTGTCAAACTGTACCTACACTGCAAACTAGTTTCTTTGCCTTCTCACTCAATGCCTATCCACACTCTACTGCAGCTGGGAAGTGTTATCTCATCTACCCTGTGACAGCCACAGCATCTACCTGCCCCACTGCCCCAGCACTCTCTCCAGAAAGCCATTCCAGAGGCTTGATCTAAATTAATACCTAAATCCTGCCCACTCCTCTCTCTCTGTCTCTCTCTCATCCTATTGCTGACAGTATTGTTGTAACACCATGAACAGGTTCCTTTTTGGGACACAGACAGGACGTAAGCAAGGCTACTGCCTCAGCTCCAGTTGGTCATGCTGTGACCACGCTGTGGCCCAGGATTGTTAACATATTTGTGTACAAGAGGATTTTCCTATTCATGCACATTCACAGAAATGTCTAGAGAGCAAGAGGTTGTAAACATGACCTTCAGCAGGTTTCCCTGCATGGACCTGCCCCCACAATTGACTATAGCCTGATGCAATGATTATTAGGGATGCTGTGAAATTCAGCCCCATTCTCAATAAAGACCTAAAACTTCCCTGGCCCCCAGAGCACTCTGTCTTCAGTGTGAGCTCAGGCTCACATGCATAACTTCTCCATCATCAGGGCACCATGGAAGCACTTTGTGAGTCAACCCTGGAAAACTCTTTTACTTTCTCTCCATGTTGTACTGTTCAGTTCTTATCCTCAAACCTGGAGTTACCTGCAGGACAGAACTCCCTTTTCCAGCTGGTTAGTTGACTTCTGTCAAATTACCATTTTGTATAAGTAACAACCACACAAATGAAGAGATGTAAAAACACATCCTATACCAAAACTTGTTTTAAATTACAGACCCTAAGAAACTTTACTGGTTTTATTTTTAACCTGATCTGAGGCTAGAACCACTGCTAGATAAGAGGAGTTAAATATTCAAAACCTTTTTACATGGCCTCTGACTTAAAATTCGTGTTCTGGAATAAGAAAAAGTTAAAATCTTTATATTGAATGATGTACATATACAGGTTCAATTAATTATTCATGCCTACAAATCAAACTTGTATGAAGTATCTTGTTCTATTGCTTTCTATGCTGGTATCTAGAATAGGTTCCTTTCATTATGTAAATATGGCCCTCAAGCTTCAATGACAATTATGTCTTTGATAAAAACATGAGTAATTTTTTAAGTGATACTGGAAATGCTGTTTTAATAAATCACAAAAGGAGAGCTGTCATTTCTGCATTGCAAAATCTACTTCAAGCCCAGCCCAAACCAAACAACAGTAAGGATCAAGGAAAAGGCTAGAAAAGGGAAGGCAACAGAAAGGAAGACATAATTACTAGTGCCTATAACATACAACTCACACTTAGTATCCCAAGGCCATCCCAAAAAAACATCCAGAAAATGATGAACAGTTCTTAATATCTTTCTGCTGAGGTCACAAATACCATCTGTGTAATAGAGCAGTCCTGGACAGGCTAATCACTATTTCCCACATCCAGAAATTAAAAAGCTTTTGTTCTAATCACTGGGAAATGTTCCAAAAACAAAAATAAAGGCTTGCAAATAGGGAGGTTAGCAGGAGAGGAAGTAGAAAGGAGGAAAAGAAAGATCTGTGAGAAATTCAAACAGAGCTCCTCTGCACAAATAATGCAAGAGCTAAGCAAAAACATGTCTGGCTAAGTGAACATGAAAAGGCAAGACACAAAACAGGGAACAGGTTGGAACAACAGAAGAGCAGAATGTACAGAAGAAATAAATAAACCCCCAAACAGTTTAAGTTCAGGAATATCACATCTAGGGCTACACGCAAGTCAGGTGTTTTAAACCACCAGTGGATTACTAACAATATAACTGGCCTACAGAAAATTAATTCAAGTAATTATGGTTTGTAGACTAGGAACCAAAAGTAATCCGAGTTAAACAGAAAGATCTTACACTCCAGGGACTTTTCTGCCCTTTATTCATTCTGTGTCCTCCTCTCCAAAGAGAAAGCAGTCTGATGATTCTTTGCTGGTGCCAGAAGAGAGAGTGGCACTGAGGACCCTCCTACCCCTAGGATACATCTTTACCCCAGTATATTCCTTGGGGACAGCATGGTACCCCCCAGATCTGCTTACTAGCTGATGCTATGGATCCTGTAGAGAAGCAAAAGTTTTACAGAGCTGCTCTCTCATTGATTCACACAGTTCTGGAGTTTTAAATTATGCAAATCAGTAACTGGCCTATAGCTAAATGTGGCAAAGCATCTTCAGAAAGTCCACTGGAGAGCCAAAAACATAGTCGTTTGGGAAACTAGTGCTTCTTACCAACATTATGCACACTGGTTGTCTGCATACAGCATTTTTCTCCTCAGTCTATGAGTGCAGCCAATTCAATCAACCCATACCTACAAGCAGCTGTAAACAATGAATCAAAGCTACTACTCACACATTAACAGAAGCTAAATTAAAAGTCATGCTTTATAATACTACAGACCTAGCAGCGACACCAGCCAGAGAGACATGAAGCTACAAAAATAAAGCAGTTTTGCAAGGGAAAACTGCACATTCCCCTGTGATGCACAGACCATTAAGTAAAATTTAAACAGCACTTTAAATAACTCCCTTATACCTCTATGTTACTATAACTACATGAATTTAATTAATTTTTTTTTCTAAACATTGGGATAACATAGCTGTACTTCAAATTGCATTAAAAAAAAATTAAAATCCAAGTAACATTCTGAAACATTTTTCATACTTAGTGTAAAAATGGAACTATATGTTGCACCAGAAGTACCTTCCACAAGGCCACACGATTAAATAACTTTGAGCCACAAATGTGCCCATGACATTTTTGCTTAGAACATGCTTTGAAGAGATCCGAAAACTAATCAAGTAATCTACATTCTACGGTTTGCAACACAGAATAATGAGTTTCTTATGTTGTGTAAGGCAACAAATAGCTTGAATAATGAAAAATGGGGTTGTAAAATTAAACCAATAGTATTCTGATATTTAAACAATTTTTAGATTAAAAAATTAAAAACAAAGTCCTTGCACTTACTTTTCAAAAAACGCTTTGTTTTATTTGCTTTTAATTTTTTGTAGAAAACTGAAAGAATACAGTGAAAGAATTCTCCTGTGCTTGATGTTTTAAAATAAAACTGAAATAATTTCTAATTTCTTTTTTATAAGTGCAAGTTAAATGTTTTTTCTACCTACACAAATAATCAATTGTAATAGTTTCTCATGTTTTCTCTTTAGCAAACAACTGCAATGTTTTCATTGATTCTTTACTGAAGTGTCCTCAAAGACAAGATGCTCAAAGAAAGCACCTCTGCTGGATTGTTTAAAGAAAACATGCTAGTCAATTAAAAGATGGTATTGTTCAAGTTGGAAGAGAACTTTAAAGGTTATATAGTCCAGCCTCTCAAATAACCAGGGATGTCTTAAACTAGATCAGGTCCCTCAGAGCCTCATCTAGCCTGGCCTTGGATGTGTCTAGGGATGGGACATGTACTACTGCTTCAGGCAACCTGTTCCAGTGTTTCACCACCTTGATTAGAAAAAAATCTTTCTTATATCTTGCCTGAATCCACCATCTTTTAGTTAAAAGCCATTACTCTGTCCCTATTGCAACAAGCTCTGTTAAAATAGTTTATTCCAATTTTTCTTATAAGCCCTCTTTAAGTACCATAAGGCCACTATAAGGTTTCCCTGGAGCTGTCTTTTCTCAAGGCTGAACGACTCCAACTTGCTCAGTCTTTCCTTATTGCTCTCCTTATTGCTGTCCTCTGGACCCCCTCCAACAGGTATGTGTCCTTGTGGTGAGGGGTCAGGGCTGCAATACTTCAGTTGGGGTCTCACTAGAACAGAGGGGCAGAATCACTTCCCTTGATCTGCTAGCCACACTTCTTTTGATGCAACCCAGGATATGGTTGGCCTTCTGGGCTGCAAGTGTACACTGTGAGATCATGTCAAACTTTTCATCTGTCAGTACCTCCGTACCTCCTTCTCAGCAGCTTTTTCATCCCCCAGCCTATATTCATATCACAGGCTGCCCCAGACCCAATGCAGGATCTTGCAATTGGCCTTGCTGAACCTCACAGGGTTTATACATTATTTTAAAAGTGGTTTATATAATGTTGTAGGCTGACACTAGTTCTCCAAGTAATATTGAGTCCAAAAAAGAACTCCAGGTTTCATTTTGCAAGTATAACCTGTTGTTTGCTTGGAGAGTATTCATGTTAAAGAGGATATACCTCTGAACTTCTATTGAGCCTAGAACAGTCCCTCAGGGCCTTTTATCTTTATTGAGGGACAAAAATAAATTAACAGTTATTTATTGTAGCCCAAAGCAAAGATGACTTCTTTACTTTTCTAAATTATTCTCTTTAATAATTCAAGACATACTGAAATATTTAACTAGAAGTCCAAATGGGGATCAGCACAGAAATGTGATGTCTCCAGAAGAGACTGCAAGCTGAGTTGCAATGATCTTGCCTCTGCTTTGTTCCCTTCTCTGTTTTCCTTGCTGAGCTGCACCTCTAGGGTAAACTGAAGGAACAAGCACCTCAGGCAATCCCTCAAAGAGCCTGATGCAAGAAATAATATAGCAGGTAAAAAAAACCAAAACTCAATGGTGAAAGAAAACTGGAAATCAGGATTGTAATGTGTTGCTATTTTATGTCTCCTCTTTGATCATCAAAGCCTTTGAGATGAGTTTGAAACCATGACTACAATCAAGTAGAACTTAAAAAACCCAGACTTTCCAAGCCTAAGGTTTTTTCTCCCCCTCCATTTTTGAAGAGTGACAACTCTTGGAAAAATGGTTCTTCAAAGAAAAAAAATCCTGTGAAGGTTTCTCAGAGCGAGGCCTGCATTTCTCCTAAGGAAAAGAGACAGAAGCATTATAACCAGCAGGTGAAGGCATTCCTCATGACTGTAATCATGCTGAGAAGCCTGTTCAAAACACTGATATTCTTCAGGCACAGTGTTGCTAGGTTTTCCTACGAACAGGCATGAGTGTTGGAGGACATGGATGCTGTAAGCAGCACAAAATATTAAGAACAAATTACTGAATGACTTGGCATTAAAAGTTATAATCCTCACTCCCACTCATATATCACCCCATGAGCCAAAGTGTTTAGGAATACAAAAGCCACCAAGCTTACAGTTGTAAGATGTTTAAAAAAGCAACATAGCTCTGATCTTGAAAACAGTCCATATCCACAGGAGCACTTATGTGATTAACTTCAAACATATACACAACTTTTTCTAACCAATCCATCCAAAATAACGGCTCAGTCTGCTCTGATACTGTGCGGGTATCAAAGAGAAATGCATATATTGATAGAAGCAGTTTTATTGTTTTTATGAAAAATACAGACAAACCCAAGAATTCTTCATACCTTCGGTGTTCTTTTGAGGCGTCTGTATAGAGTGGGAAACAACCACATCTTGTACACAGATTGTGATCTAAAGGAAGATGAAATTTAAATGAAAAAAATGTGTTTATGCTGTTGGAAAACAAAGCTATCTATGCACAGGTCCTGGATATGTCTCTTAGGGTGCATGTCAGCACCCTAAGACTGGACAGACTGGAAGGGTATTTGTTATCATTGTTCAGTTAGTAAGAAGAGAGCACTTAACACCTTTGTCTGCTTCTTCTTACTTGCACATGTAGAAAGGAATGAACCCAGAGATATTTCTAGGCTCACTTTCTTCCTTTTCTGACAGCTTGCCTGTCATGCTTTTTGGCTAATTTGATAATAACCTCATCAAATTAATGTGTAAAATATGATGTAAGGTGTTGATACAGAATCATAGCATGGTTTGAGTTGGAAGGGACCTTAAAGATCATCTAGTTTGAACTCCCCTACCAATGAGCAGGGACACCTCCCACAAGACCATGTTATTCAATGTCTCATCCAGCTTGGCATTAAACAACTCCAGGGATGTCTTCTGTGTCTGAAAGCATGTATAGTCTCTTCCTTTTTTTGAATGGGAAGGATGCATGCCTCACTTATGGTACTGGAACTGCATTATTTCAAACTGGTTGTTAGCACATGACAAATCTGGAGGGCATGGTGGCAATGGTAAAGAAATCACATAAGTAGTTAACATGTATTTAAAATTAATGCATGGAGTGGAAAAGCCTAAAACTAGCTAATGGGAGAGAAAAGGAAAAAGATTTCTCAAAATGTAAATGTGCTGCAGGGAATTAACTATTTTGCTTTTGCTTTCTCTGTGACCCAAGTGATCAGAGCTTCCATATTGTTTGCTTCCTCACTTATATGTCCTTGGCTTATCCCTGTGTTTTCTAGCAAAACAGCCTAAAATCTGTCAAAATTATTTCCCCTATAAAATTTCATTCCTAAATATGGCTTTCCAAATATGCAGAGCATTTTTGGTTGGTTGGATTGTAACTTCCTGTTGTGCAGTTATCCAGTGTAATGCTTCCTTTCTTCAAAGTAAAACTAAGTATGTATTTGGGAGCATGGACATAGATTCAAAATCAATATAGCTTTCTGTGTGTATCCCAGATACATCCTGATTTAGTTTGTCTTGCTTCAGAGATTATCAAAGATATAGTCTTCCTTGATACATCTTACCAATAAACACTTCCCAGGGGTTTCTGCTCCAAGAACAAAGGAAAAAAAAACAAAACAAAACAAACCCTAATAACAACATCAGAAAAACAAAGATACACAGAAAAAATCCTTGGAAGCTGAATCTGGATTACTGAAATTTAAAGTAGCATGGAGTAGTTATCCTTCTGATATGGAAAATGATACAGCACCACCTTGTGAACTTTCCCGAAAAATACTCTTGAATGAAATAAATATGCAGTTGGAAACATGCAGATCAGATGTAAAGCATAACTAGTAAAATGAGCATGGCTCTGAATCTTGGGTTCAAAACCCACAAGGTGTATAAAATCAGCCTAAAAATAAAAAAAAAATGGATGTGATTCAAGAAAGATGCAGGAATGAAAAAAGACCAGAAATATCCCCTTTATGCATATTAAAAATGCAAACAAATTCTGAGTGTTACTGGTGTCCTCCAGCATAGGATCTGCTAATAGGTCTTTTAAATAAGAGCCATATCTTCAAAACTGCTCTGTTTCAGACCTCACTGGGGATGTAGCAACCTTGTAAGATACTGACATCATCAAAGTCCAGCTCAGTAAAACTGCAGCACCTTTGCAACAGCTCCTGCTACTTCACTCCAAGAACAAATACATCCCTTCTGGAGACTGACAAATAAAAAGTAGAGCCACAGTACTCCTCATACATACACACAGAGCACCATCACCAAATTTCAATTTAAACAGAGAAATTTTGTACATTGATGCAATTAAATAGGGATAAGTCCTGATGTGACTGCAAATGCACTGGAGTAAAAGTTCCTTAGAATAATGTAGCTTACATCCTTCTCTTTCAATAAAGTTACGCCAACACAGCATGTATCAGGGAAATATTTTAGTGTTGAGCTGGTACTTTATTATGTCCACAAAAATGAAAATACAGGCAAATATTTTTTTGCAGAGCTGGGTCACTACTGGTCAAAGAATATTGCTTTGCAGAAGAAGAAGCCTAGCTATTTACTCTTTAAAAAAACAAAACTTGACTTGTTACTGTAACTTTTCACCAGAGGAGAGGCCACTGGCAACAGCTGAAGCTGTTCTGCTGTCTACAAACACAGTGAGTCAAAAAAGTGAGCTGACACCTTCCATGGCTTCTCTACCTTTCTTCATGGCCATGAGGTCCTACTCTTTACTCTCCCCACCAAAACAACAAAGTAAATGTAACTCTTAACTTTACTAAGAGGCAGTAACAATGAAGTTTATTTCTCCATATCCACTTCATGGTAATTTTTGAGGATTCTTATTCAGAGCAGTTCAGAGTATAGTCAAAATAGTGGTTAAAAAAAACTCCCAGAGAGCTTGTGGTAAGTTGGATAATTTATTTGGTAATGTAATAAAAATCAACATACCTGGAAGTGTTTAAGGCCAGGCTGGACAAGGCACAGAGTAACCTGAGCTAGTGGGAGGTGTCGCTGCCTATGGCAGAGGGGTTGGAACTAGATGATCATTAAGGTCCCTTCCAACCCAAACTATTCTATGATTCTATGCTATTTTTCCAGTTTTTCCCACCTACACATTTTCTTTCCTTGTCCGTTGTTTGATTTTGTATTGCTACTTAAAAAAAATAAAATTGCACACTATGTCAGAAAAGATTTTATCATTGCTTTGTACAAGAGTAAAGCACTTTAATAGAACTAATATATCTCATACAGCCTAGAACAGCATTTGCCCTCTTCCTCATGTGTTTCCTCTGTCCCTGTCTTGCAAACAACTGCTACAAACAGTTAATTTATCAAGGAACAGACTTCCAGCATCCTGTTTTCATTTTTGTGAAACACAATGTTGTGTCTCCTTTGACCCTTTTCCCAGATCTTCTCATCTTCTGTAAATCAGTACGTTTTCACAAAACATCATGTCAAATCCTCCACTGACGTCAGTGTGAGTTATACTGCATCAGTTTGTTTGCCTGGATTATTGTTTTTCCAAAACAAAGAAAGGTAACAGTTTACCAGCTTTAAAATACTGTGCCTTTTTCTTCTGTTCTCTGTGTCTTTGCTCCAATGTTTAAAATTTGTTCTTAATTTTTGTGTTCTATTAAGGACACAAAAAAAGATGGTAAATACCCTGAAAATATACGAGTAACACTGTCACCAGATATAGATGAGGAATGAATTTAGATGTGCTTAAAGTCATAGGAGATAGAGGGTGCTGTTGCACTGAGCATTCAACTGTACCTCGTACAGCTCTGAAAATCAGGCATTGCCTGAATATTTGTACCGAGTCTTTATATAAAACTGGGTATTTACTGTCATTTGCTAACAAGCAAATACTAATAAAAAAAATCATAACTGACTTTCAGTCTTGCAAAAGGGAAGATGAACTGATGGCAGCTCCATGGTCTTAATAGCAATCAGATTTCTCTTTCATAAGGCCACAAGTGAAATGGTAATTCCACTGCCTGATACCAACTGGAAGTTTTAAGTATCATGGGAATTATAAGATCAGCTCTTGTTGTAACACTAACATTGTGATTTTTTTTTTTGTTTCTTTTTGTAATCAGGAAGCATAAAGAACAAAGTTTGGTATTTTCTTTTTATCTTGCAGAGCCAATGTTATGAATGCTGCCCTCAAAGCAGGGAAAGTTTTCAGGGGAAAGTAATCCGGTTCATAGATGGATGGAAAAGGGAACAAACATTTAAAATACTCACTACTACATATTTTTGCCTCAGTTCTTAAGAAAGTTTAATTTTACTATAAGCCTTGCAATAACAAAGTTACCACTAACATGCTGTTGTGATCACATTTATGATGTATTTCTTATATATCAGTATCCCAGTAAACAGGTACAGAGAAGCCAGTAACCTGCTAGCAAAAGGCTTTCCTCTTTTTCTACCTGTTAGGAACAGAAGATTGCAGAATTAAAATTTGTGAAATTTCACCTGTGAAATTTTTAGAAGCCCCAAATTTTTTATGGGCAAAAGGAGAATGGGGAGGAATAGGCTGCCCTTTCTTCTCCCCCTCCCTGCCCAAATAACATGATGGTAAAAAATGCATTTGAAATACAGAGCCAGTATATACTACAGGATAAAAACTACTTAGCAAGTCGAAAACTCATTTGAAGCTATACTCTTCTTTCCCTCCTAATTACTCTTGGGCTGGCTTCATGACAGTTCGGGTAGGAACAGCTGCTATCTGAACATTAAACTGACAAGACCGAAAACCAATCACCATCCTATTAATGGATTTACTTTTTTCTTTGTTTAAGAACAAAATATCCTGTCTCATATAGAAGCTTTTTTTAAAATAAAAGTCAGAAGTGTTTGCATCCTCTGAGTACTGAAAGCTTATGCTGCCTTTATTGCTGTTTCACAAACTTTATATTATTCTGTTTTGATATTGAAGACTTACAACACACACGAGTTCAAAACAGAAAGGTAAAGACTCAGTGCTACAGTGCTCACAGCACTGTTAGAAGCCTGTAGTGCAAGTATTAGAGAATGGAGAACATTCTGGATGGATAAATTATCACCCAACCATGCCATATTGAGCTGTTCCCTTGGTAAATATTTCTGCCATGAGGATGTTGGTGGGCTGTTTGTTTTCTCTGTTTTTGTTTTTGGGTTTGTTTTTTTTTGGTTGGTTGGTTGGTTTTTTTTAATAAATGGTAGATGAATTCTAGATGAAAAACAGAACAAAAAACATTTTTTAAGGAGCAGTTTCATGTTTTATTTTTCTGTACTGGTGTAGATGTAAAGATTAAAAGAGCCCTGACTGACAAATGATAAGAGAGATGAAGTAAATGAACCAGCTATTGTAGCCACCAACAGACTTCAATAACCATCCCCTCCATTTTTCTCAAAGGAAGCAGGAAGAAAGATTGTCTACCAGCTGCCTAACGTGACCTGAGAAGAACAGAGAAGATTATTCTCCTTTCAACACTTTTCATTAAACTGATGCTTCAATCATACAGTGTTTTACATTTATCTAAACCCCCTGTTGAATGTGGTTATCTGGATCAGAGGCTCTGGGGGACACAAACTGTACCTGTTTGATTCTCCAGCCCCTTATATCACATGTACCTCAATGATGACAGAAATCCTTGGGCAAAACAAGGTGAAAAAAATGAGTCAAAGGATTCATGATGAGCAGAGTCAGAGTACAATGAGAGTGCCTAAACTAATACAAATCTAATGTCTAACCTAGAAATAAATGTTTTGGTGCTAAAATTATTGATTATTTGATTGGCTCCAACAGCATGCTCAGCTTGATCAAAGGATAATCAAAATATCTGGCAACTCAGAATTCAACATTGAAGGCAGAAAGACAGCAATTTTCATTATGGCTGTTCTGAAGTATACATTTTAATGTCTGATTGGCAGGAATAAGGGAAAGTTGAAAGATGACTCAGCTCTATAAAGAACTAGTTATTAGTTTATATGGAGGCAGCCGGAATGATTATCCATAAGATCAGAAAATCGAGATTTGTCCACCAGGCAAAAGATGCAATTTCCAATGCAATGCAAGAACACAAATGGTTGTACAGATGACTACTCTGTAATAGTTTGACACTGAGGAGCAGCAGCTTAAAACACAAGACTAGTGTTTACAACAATCATAGAATAGTTTGAGTTGGAAGGGACCTTAAAGGTCATCTAGTTCCAATCCCCCTGCCATAGGCAGGGACACTTCCCACCAGATCAGGCTGCTCAGTGCCTCCTCCAGCCTGGCTGTAAACACCTCCAGAGAAGGGGTATCCACAACCTCTCTGGGCAACCTGTTCCATCGTCTCACCACCCTCACTGTAAAGTGATAATCTGACTCACTGGCACCTATGCATATCAATCAGAAAACAAAGGCAAAGTCATGGAGCAGATCCTCCTAAAAGGGCTGCAAAAACACATGGAGGGTGACACAGAGGTGACTGGAGGCAACCAACATGGCTTCACCAGGGGCAAATCATGCCTGACCAATTTGGTGGCCTTCTATAATGGAGTAACATCAACGGTGGACAAAGGAAGGGCAACTGACATCATCTACCTGGACTTGTGCAA
>VZTY01010779.1:262313-313739 GCA_013400935.1 Turnix velox
CCCCCACTCCCCATTCCATCTCAAGATTAGTAGCTAAGAACACAGATATTTTCTGCTGTAAACAGACCTTACTATCCTATTTACCATAGTGCCTGCCAGAATGAGCAACTAGAAATCTACAAATGTAAGCATAGTAGGAGTTTACTCTCTTTCCATATCACAAGTGGAAATTGAGTCTTGCCATATATTTCTTTATTTCACCAGGAGTGAGCAGTGAAGGCACCTTGTCTGGACACCCTCATTATGGTCATCAGACTAGCAGGTACTCTGTGTGCTTAGTAGAAAACACAACTCATATGCAGATAGGTATGGAAATGAAACACTCTGCTAAAGGCTTCCACCTGCTGTAAGCTCTGGCAAGATAAAACATAGACATATTTAGATTTTCAGTGGCACAGGATACTTAGCTCTTAAACTACCATACTCTTCTCAAGCAGAAGGGCATCTGATTGTAATACTGTCAGGGTCTAGCAGGGTGTGAAGTGCAGCACTGCATTTTAAGGATCAAGCAGAGCAGGGTACAGATATGCCTTTCACATATGGTATCAATTGCTCACATCTTTCTGATGTGACAAAGAATTATTTACAACAGAATTCATTCCCAATCTGCCACTAAGCATTATGAAGTATTCTTTGCAACTCCAAAGACTTTGATAAGGTCAGGGAGGTAGAAGGGATGAGTTTTCCTTAGTCATAGACCATAAGGATTGCTTCATTGCTTTCTGCAGTGGATCGCCCCACCAGGTCTCCAGCTCTATAAAGCTGTGCTTCCCAATATATTTCATTTTGTCTGACAAATGATCAATTTTATTTTTGTACCTAGCATGCATGGACACATGTACCTTCATATGAGTGGAATGGGATGCCAATTGATGTGTTTGTTTACGAATATTACAAAACCCTGTATCCTTTTCATATCACAAAGAAATGAGTACTGACTTTTAAACCACTTTCTTTGTATTCTGCATTATTAAAATTAGGGCACTGGAAAATAATTTTTCATTAATTACTTGAATAGTTCATTTTGACTGAGATAAGGAAATGAGACACACTAGTTGCCATTTACATCTGTGCTGTGCTTTGGACTGGACTGGCCACCAGAAAGACAGATGCTTTTACTTCTTGCTCCCTCAGAGAAGGAGGGGGATCTCCCTACAAAGGAGAGGAGAAACAATGAGAAGGAGAGAGAACTGGAGGTGAAAAGAAATTAAACTAATTTAATAAAATTTTAATAACTACATAATAAAAATATTGAATTAATAATAAAAAATTAAATGCATAAAGTATATGCAAAACCATTCTGCGCTCCCAGAATGGCTATCACAGGAGGTTGCCTGACTTGACTCAGCAATGAATGGGAGCTGAACTCAGGAACTGGAGACAGGAATGCATGGATCAGGATCCAAGGCAGATGAACAGAGACCTCCTCAGATGACAGTCACTGAAGTAAAAAATTATCCTTTGATCCCTCAGCTTTTTTTATACTGAGCATGACATAGATGGGGAGAAATACCCCACTGATTAGTTATGGGTCTCCTGTCCTGTCAACTCCTCCCTACAGCTGTGACCCCTCTATGCTTTTCAGATTCCAGCCTTCCAAGTTGGTGCATATCAAAGTCAGCTGACTTTGGTTGTTAGAGCAGTAGGTATAAGCAGGAGCCTCTCTGCATGGTGTTTGTCAGCATCACTTTCAATATGAAAGCTTACCTGCTAGAAGCAAATACCACCTGAAAAATATGCCTTTAATTTCAGAGGATTTAAAGAGGCTTACAAGAAAAGTAAAATCATTAAAAGTAAAATTGGTCCCATAATACCTCAAACCAGGACAATCACAGCACACAGGTCAGGAAGCACAGCTAACTATAATTCCTAAAGATTTAGAAATGTATTGATAAAAAATCTTCATGAAGCCCAAAATTTACCTGCTTTGTATTAGAGCATTCACATCACAACACAGAACCACAGAATGGTTTGGTTTGGAAGGGACCTTAAAGATAATTTAGTTCCAAGCCCCCTGCCATACTGTAGAACAAGCAATCTTTTAGTTTTTGGACTGTATTTCTCCTAAGAAGCCTCACAGAATTTGGTGTAAATGCAATTTCCTTATATATTTCCTTACTGCCATTTTTAAATACCTAGGCAACTGAGAAAGATGAATAATTATGGTTAAAGTAATCTGACTGGCGGTAAACAGTTTTCACAGAGAGAGCTTCAGATTGTACTCCTAGTTTAACACAGAGAAATCAAAGGATAGTTTTAAGTACTCAGTATCTAATTATATCTGATTCTTGCTAAGGAATTTAGACTACTAAAATTTTTAGAGTTCTTAAAGAGTCTATTGTAGAAGAAGTACAAACAATAAATAGATTTCAAAAGCACCCTATGAAGTTAACTTTAATTGAAGAAGACTGACTAATTTGCTTAAATGACTAAACAGTCTAAAAAGAAAGGAAGCGAATCTGGCATCTCTTGGTGTTTTGACAGCAAATGAGATGCTTTCTATAGAAGCCGTTTAGTTAAGCAGGTTGTTGTTCAGCCCAAGTGTAATCAAAATCGAGTTTAGAATTTCCCCCTCTGCTCCACTCTTGTGAGAACCTACCTGGAGTACTGTGTCCAGCTCTGGGGCCCCCAACACAAGGACATGGCCCTGCAAGTCCAGAGGAGTCCATGAGGATGATCAGAGGGGTGGAGAACTTGTCCTGTGAAGAAAGGCTGATGGAGTTGGAGTTGTTCGGTCTTGAAAAAGGAAGGCTCCAGGGTCACCTTATAGCAGGGTACCTATGCCTAAAGGAAGCCTTGAGGAAAGAAGAGATTCTTTACCAGGGGGTGCAGCAATAGGATAAAGGGTATTGGTTTTAAACAGAAATAGGATAGTCTTAGATTTAGTATTAGAAGTTCTTTACTGTGAGGGTGGTGAGACAACAGGTTGCCCAGGTATGGTGTCAATGCCCCATCCCTGGAAGTGTTCAAGGGTAGGTTGGGTGAACCTCTGAGCAACTTGGAAGGTGTTGCTAGCCAGGACAGGGCGGTTGGAACTATATGATATTCAAGGTCCTTTCTGACTCAAACAATTCTGTGATTCTAAACCAAGCGGTTTGGGCAATCAGCATGTATTGTGGGGTTCTTTTGTTTAAAAAGCTCCAAACAAAGTTTAGAATTCACATATTTTATTTCTGCTTGTATGTTCTGGTGGTACATACAAAACTAAGAGCAGGTTCCTGTGCCCTGGTTCTAGCCATCACCTCGGAGGCACCACTTGTACCTATCAGAAAGATGCCAAGATACTTTGCACCTACAGCTTGGGGGGACTGCTTCATGGTAGCTGCCAGTGATTCAATCAAAGGGATAAACCAGACAATCAAGTAAGAATCTCTCAGAATCTGTTCTTCAGAGGAATGGGAGGTGCTGAGAGAATCAGAGAAGGAGCTCACGCACTGCCCTGACCACAAACTTTGGGCCACTCATTTCCTTCTTTTAGGATTCTGCCTTCTGCCTGATTGGGGAAGCATGCAGGGGCACCATGCATCATAGTTCAGGTTGGAAGAGACCTTAAAAATCATCGAGTTCTAACCCCCCTGCCATAGGCAGGGACACCTCCCACGAGATTGGGTTGCTCAGTGCCATGTCCAGCCTGGCCTTAAACACCTCTTTGGAGGTGTTTAAGGTCCACAACCTCTCTGGGCAACCTGTTCCAGTGTTTCACTACCCTCTTTCTTATATCCAGCCAGAATCTACCCCCTTCCAATTTACATCCATTTTTTCTAGTCCTCCCATCACCTATCTTATTAAAAAGTCCTTCCCCTGCCTTGCTGTAGGCTCCCTTCAGGTATTGATAAGTTACTATAAGGTCCCCCCTGAGCCTTCTCTTCTCCAGGCTGAACAACCCCAACTCCTTCAGCCTGGGTCCTATCTGGGCAGGGATGCCGGATTTTGACGTAAGGTGGACATCATTTCTACTTCAGCTTCTCTGATGGACCTGAACCTTTCTACTTCTTCACGGAGCTCTGCCGCCACGCCGAGCAGATCATTCACCTGCTCACAGCGCAGACTCGCACCTTCAGAGCTGCCCCTTGGTAGCAGTGAAAGTCTCCAGCACTCCCCGCAGTCTGTCACCTGGGCAGTTACACTTGTTTGTTCCAGCTCTGTCTGGACACCACCGTCCATTCTGGCAGTGGGTGGGAGAGCAGCCTTCCGCCGGGTGGAAATTACCGTTAACTGCTCCCAATCAGTGACTACCACCCTTCCTAATGACAGGGGACGCCCACTCCCCGCTTGTTCACTCGGGCGCGCAATGACGTGGTCGCCGCCCTCTTGAAAGGCCGCTTTTATCTGGGGGAGGGGCCGTTGGTGAGTTCGTGCCTTGTTTCAATGTACTGCCGGGGGCAGGGGCTCCGCCCCGCGCTCCCCTCACTGGGCACCGCATCCCGGGACTGCCGGGGAGAGGCTTTGCCTGGCAGTTTTCACCGGCTACGAAAAGCCCCGAACGGGAGCTTCTTGCTGGCTCTTTGACACCGAGATTCTCTTCCCCAACACAGGCTACCTTTCGCTGGAGCTCCTCAGCAAGGAGACTCAGCAACTGAAGAAATTAAAAGTACCCTCTGGCTGGTGGCAACTCTAGAGGAATCGTAGAATCAAAGAATAGTTTGGGTTGGAAGGGACCTTAAAGATCATCGAGTTCCAACCCCCCTGCCACAGGCAGGGACACCTCCCACTACATCAGGCTGCTCAGTGCCATGCCCATGAACACTTCCGGAGGGGGGGCATCCACAACCTCTCTGGGCAACCTGTCCCTAGTGTTTCACCACCCTCACTGTAAAGAATTTCTTTCTTATGTCGAGTCTAAATCTACCCCCTTCCAATTTACATCCGTTGTTCCTGGTCCTCCCATCCGATATCACATTAAAAAGTCCTTCCCCTGCCTTTCTGTAGGACCCCCTCAGGTACTGATAAGTTACTCTGCGGTCCCCCCAAACCTTCTCTTCTCCAGGCTGAACAACCCCAACTCCTTCAGCCTGTCTTCACAGGGCAGTTGCTCCAGCCCTTTGACCATCTTTGTGGCCCTCCTCTGGACCCGCTCCAATAGCTCAAATGTCCTTTCCACTCTCTGACTGCTATTGCTTCTGATTTTTGACTTTTATCACTTAAAAGGCCCCTTTTATCTGGGGGAGGGCCCGTTGGTGAGTTCGCGCTTCGTTTGAATCTGCCGCCGGGGGCAGCGGCTCGGCACCGCATCCTGAAGCTGCCGGGGCGCCGAAGCGCCTTGTCTGACAGTTTTCACCGGGTACCAAAAGCCCCGAACCCGAGCTTTTTGCCGGCTCTTTTACGCCGAAATTCCGTTTCCTAGCACGGACTATCCTTTTTGGAGCTTGTCTCCTCAACAACAGAAGAAACCAAATGTACCCTCTGGCTGGTGGCAGCTCTGAAGGAAGGCTTACTGCTTGTGATTTTTTTCCTACTGGGTCATGCAACGAAGATCGCTTGGGGACAGAAGTATGCCTTTAAATTTACCGGAAAACGCTGTAGATTATGAATTCCTCTGGCACAGTACTAGAGGATTTCCAACTCTGCAGAAAAAAAGCAAAATTTAACCAGGCTGTGAGAAATAAAACTGAGTTTTATAAATTTCGTAGCTTTATTTAAGGAGAGGCCCTAATAAGTCGAGAAGCAAACAGCGCCGCGTGCTTAGCCGTAGCCATATGCACAGTGAAAGGTTAGGTCATTTTTAGGTTCACCGCTACGTTAAACATATGTATGTTCAGTAATCACTACAAATTATTAACATATTCTCACCTTCTCCCTCCTCTTTTTTCCCACATTTTCCCTGTACTAGTTTTTCTTCTTCTCTTTCTTCCCAAAGTTACAAGATATCTCACCCCTAAAGATAAGTGACATGAGTTTGGCTTAAGCACTAAATCTTAGTATACAATCTAAAGGAAACAAAACAAAAGGCCTATAGTCAGGCTCTAAAGAAAACAAAGTCTCAGCCTATCTCTCTGGGCACTGTTAATTGCTAATTTCCAGTTCTAGGCATCCAACAATGGCTGGGCTGATCCTCACTCCCCTGGTCTTTTCGAGAGGTAACAGAGCTGGTCTCAATGGCTGGCTTCATTTGTGAAGGTCTTCAGGGCATTCCTTTAGACTGGAATTAGGTACTCCCCCTCATTTCAGTTTCTTGGCTTGCATTTCCCTGGAGCAGTTTCTCTTTTTTGATTGATTGGAGAGGTTCGAGCAACATGTCCCAAGAAAGTCTGAATCAATTTCATCCGTCCTCTAATATCTTAATAACTGTTATACTTTTAAACAATTATGAAGGACAGATTTCTTTATTATTTTCCACAAGGCTTTTTATCATATGACTCTTTTGTTGCTTGTACAAAACTATGGTTCATGTGATAACATTTTCCATATTTTGTATTCATGACTACATTGATTTCAGCAAGATGATGTAAGCTCAAGAGAGAAATTGTCTTTGGATTACAATAAGCATATGTTTTGTATTTTTTATTAACCATTGATTAGTGTAGATACTTGAATCCATCTGAGGGCTGAAAATGAGAACATACCCGCTGGTAAAAAGCATCTTTTTTAGGCAGTTTTTCTCCTGAAGAAATTTAGTACATCACAAAGTGCTCGGTTACATTTTCCATCCCGGACGGTAAACCAGGAAGGGGGCATTCACACATCGCAGTGTAGCTAAAGCTCAACCAGGGGAAACATCCCCACTACCCTATCCTAGTCTCTGTTCCTTGAACAGATCTGATGTATGAATCATTTTCTTTAAAGATTCAGTGGGTCAGTTCAGATGTATTAGCTATTTTCTCTGAGTCAAGTAGCCAAGAGGGGAAGCCTCACTGCCCAGCAGGTCTGCTTCTTCTTGCCGGTCCTGCTTGCTAAGAAGCAAAGGCAAAGCTACTTACAACTTGACGTTCTTTCCTGCAATATGTGCATTTTTTTAAATATTACTGTATTTTTAAAGCTCACCAAGATTTTTTAGACAGTGCAAATAATGTAGTCTTGTTGTGAGACACAATTCAGAAAAGAGAAAGTGGCATAATGCCCCTTAATTATGGCTTTTACTAATTTAGGACAGGTTTCGGACATGTAGGGCACATTCTGAACAAACCTAGGAGCAAGGAAGTGTCTCCTTTTAGTTCAGTAAATCCAGATGATACATTTCAAAGCCAGCTTTTCATGCTATGCATTACATATTTTCAGAAGTTTTCATTCCATCCGTGCATTCAATACTTTAAGTCCTTTCATGTACATTAAAGTAAAATATTTCAAACAATGTTTGAAAACACTTGAAATATGTCTGGGATGGAAATTCTAGACATTCAAGTAGATCTTGCAGCTGGAGTTATTTATGTTACATCATCCAACTTCATGTTTGAAAGTGTATTTATTCTGAGCACCACTTGCACCTAAATAAAAGAGAGCAAAAAATTGAATCAAAATGTGATCAAAGACTGATAAAACTGGGAACATTCAGTCTACAGAAAAGAGAGACGTGATATTAATATACAAGTATGTTAAAAGGCATAGATTATCACCATTGCAATTAGTCACTGCAGTCAGAACAAAGACATGAAGTGAAGTTCCTGCAGGGTGCATTGCACTTAAACATTAAGGAGAGAACTTTATTCACTTTAAAGAACTGGAGCTGCCAAGTCTAATTGCAAACTAGTGATAATTGAGGTTATTTTAGGCTGGGCTAAACATCTAAAGGTGGATGAGGAACAATGAAATCAACATTCACTACCATCACCCACATACTAAACAAGAGGGAAGAATAAGTAATCTATTTGCAGCTTCAAATTGGCAGAGTCAAGGTGAGTCACCAAAAAAATTTTTAAAAGTCAAAATCTTCTCTCCCTGCAAAAAAGCCCCAAAGAAAATTCACCCAAATACATTTATGTAAGTAAATTTCTTTCCTAGAGCAAGAAGGATGAGACAGTCAACACAAATAAGGCATGACTCACACAATTTGTTGAACACACTGGTCGTGAAAGATACTCTGATAAATTCCCTGATGAGGCATCAGCCTGACAGCAGGCTTGTGAAGAAGGTTTTCATAGTCATGGTTTGCTTTAAGCTAAAATAACAAAAATAAATTATTTAAAATAATTTCAGGGAAAAGAAATATATCAGCACTTTCTATATTCCAAAATACACATCCAGGTAAACAGTGAAGAAAGAAAAGAAAGAAAGAAAGAAAACCCCAGGACACTTTTTTTTTTTTTTCCTTTTGAATGAGAGTGGGAGAAATCGAAAACTTTGGAATGCAGCTTGGTCAGGAAGCCCTGGCGGGTCTGCTGACTTTTAATAAGACAGAACACAAAGACCAGACCAGACAGAATACAAAGGCCCAGCTCTTAATCAAGGATAAACAAGATAACAAGATGCTGCAGTTGTGCCTCTTAATCCAGGACCACAGAAATTTGAGTTATCAGCAAGAATCATGCCTAAAGGTGAAAAGTTCAGCCCTGAAGAAGACTATATGCTTCAACACAAGATGGTGGTGCGACCCTCAAACGACCACCGACTCATTTCTTCAGGACTAAGTAAGANAGAGTGGGAGAAATCGAAAACTTTGGAATGCAGCTTGGTCAGGAAGCCCTGGCGGGTCTGCTGACTTTTAATAAGACAGAACACAAAGACCAGACAAGACAGAATACGAAGGCCCAGCTCTTATTCAAGGATAAACAAGATAACAAGATGCTGCAGTTGTGCCTCTTAATCCAGGACCACAGAAATTTGAGTTATCAGCAAGAATCATGCCTAAAGGTGAAAAGTTCAGCCCTGAAGAAGACTATATGCTTCAACACAAGATGGTGGTGCGACCCTCAAACGACCACCGACTGATTTCTTCAGGACTAAGTAAGACTGCTCAAGAGGGCAGATCCAAATTAACATACAAAGCGAGAACCTCTATTAGCATAGATACGTTTCATGAATATGTATGTATCTTGTGATAAATGCTGACGACTCCGGGACCTGGGTGTGCTATCCTGGACCTGGAAGAGCTATTCCCCATGTTGCCCAGTGCTGCAGTAAAGAAATACCTGCTCAATAGCACTGCTTATTTGGTTTAGCTTTTTTTCTGTGATTCATTTCAAAATGGTATTTCTAGCTTTTAAAATATTCTGATAGCTTCTTGCAAAGTTAAAAAAAATCAGAAGTTCCTTTGGAATACTGTGATTTCTTTGAATGAGCATCCTGGGACTGAAATATTCCACTGACATTTTTAGATTCATTCTAATTTACAAGATTAGGAGGGGGAGAGAAAGTCACGCAGAGTGGAAGTGTTTTTATGTTGTGAAGAAATTTTATTAAAAATTCATGTCACAAGAAGAAGAAGGGTTAAAGAACAACTCAGAGCTGTTATTAGCAACTATAGGTGTGTAAAGCGGACAGAGTGAAAAGAGAATTTCAAAAAAGATAACATAAACAAAAGATTAGTGTAGCTACTTTAATGCAACATTAGAAACATTGCTTGGAATGAGAAGGTGTAGACAGTGGGGAGTATGCCAAATTAAAAATACTGCTGAAAGAAATTGCAGCATTCAGGAAGTTTACATATCTTCATTGAAGTGAGTTACAGACCTTCATAAAGATAGAAAAGGCACTGAAGTTGGGATAAAAGTGCCAGGATCTCATCTGCTAGATCTGCTATCAGTATCTGCCCTGCTCTTCTACTGAAGGGGAAAAAGGAGAGAAAAAAATGGATACATTTGAGGTTTGTCACCCTGACAACAAACAAGAAGATGAACCTTACCAAGGAAAGCCATGTTTTTCTACCCTCCCTGATCCTAAAAACATCTGAAGCAATTTTTTCCTTATCTGTGTTAACCAAAACTTCTGTAGTTTAAAAATGGGGTAGAGAATTATTATTTATTATTTTTAATGCTCTGTGTTTTAGAAGGTGCTTTATGTGGTGGAAGGGACTGTGCTAATGATTAAACAACTCCCTGTCTTGTCCATACCTGCTACAGAAGATATTTGGAAGTAAGAACGTGTCTAGATTATTGATCAGCACACATTCAGTTTACTTCCTCAGTCGCTCTGGCACTGAATGGAAATTAAATTCAAGTACATGGGCAATGGCTCAAGATTACCCCTTCTGAATTTCATCACAGATTTCTAAGTCACAGCTCACTGCAGTGTAATCATACTTGATTTGATTCTGGGTATGTTCAATTGGGTTGTGCAATAACCTTTGGGTTTTTTTATAAAATGGTATTTTTATTGCAGCTCGTTACAGTACTGAGACAAACTCTTGGGTAGAAAACAATTACTGTGTGTGAAGAAGTTCCTCTAATCCAACAGGGATAAAAAACTCCCTTTTCTTCCGCAGAAATGATTCAATCAGACCAGGGAATCATGATGATGAACAGGCTGTTCCAGGGAGACTCCTCCAGAATAAGCAGAAGCTTTGTGCAGAGATAGTAGTGGAAACGACCACAGCATAAATCAAAACATGTTCATAATCTTGGGGAACTCTTATCCAAGGAAACTAATACAAGCTTGTTGTGATATATCACATGGCAAAGCAACTGTGGTGGTGTAGAGCTAGAGTCTGTTGTTCTGTAAGCTGACTGCAGCACTCCTGCAAGGTTAAAAAATGAAACAGTGTTGAAAACCCTGGGAAAGTACTGCTGCAACAGCCAGTATTTCACAAAGGATCCAAGTAGTCGAGAAGAAGGAAAACTCTTTTCATTGGAATTAAATTCTGCAACAAAATTAGTATCTGAGAACTGGAAAACACACTCAGAACAAATAGAATCAACAACATGCTGTTTGCAGAGCAAATACAGGATGACAGTGGTTCCAACAGTTTCTAGAGTGAATAAGGCTGGATTTGTAGATCATTTCACAGTGTCTGAAGGAAAGGAGAAATATACTTTATTTTCATATGCTGAAGCTGACACTACAGAAACATGAAATGTCTGGTCAAGCTGAGAAGTGAGACATATTGATAGTTATTAGACTTTTTTAAAAAAACAAAACAACAACAAAAACCCCCAAAAACCTGGAGATGCATTTTCTTGAACGAATGTCCTTCAATTTATGACAAGCTGGAACAATTCCCAGAATACAGATAGCTGCTAAGACCTGGCTATCTCACATAAAATCTTATTTCAGCAATATAATGGAAGATCAGTTTTACAGATATCAGTTGACTGACACCAAAGTTAAAACAGATAGCCCAACACAGTTGACTTCTATGACATTTGTGTTGAATGTATAATCTCTTCTTGTGCTTAGTTGTCAACAGGGTCAGCTAAAAGATAGGGAATATTTTTTCAAGTCAAGCAGACTTAAAGAATAAGACATCATCTGCTCAAAGTTCAAGAAGAGGTGAAGGCAATAAGCACGCCAAACATTTCACCTGGTGAGGCTTGAGATCAACAATACAAGTAGAATGTACTGGGCAAAGAAAGCTTCAGGGCATGAGATGACCAGCTGATTATCACACTGTTCCTAGATATCTTAAGAAACTATTTTGTGCTGACTATTAGCTGTCCCTGGGAGAAATCTGGAGGTCAGTACACCTTGAAGATCCATTGCTGCATTGTGCAGAGACTAAAGGTTCATCCTCATGGTCACGTACATCTGAGGCAGGGAGCAGCCCAAACTGAGCAGATGCTGATCAGCTCCTTAGTTCAACTCAGCTTCCACTAGAACTGGGCTCTATCTCTGCAGTAATAGCAACAGGCGTGTGGAACATTTTCATAGGTGTTTGGTTTCTAACCTTGATTTACTGCTAGCTTGATCTTTCAATTTATTATTTCAAAATATACATTTGGGTAGTAACTGGCAAGCACTTATTTTGTTCCCTCCTTCAATTGCATGATCTTACAGCTGCCTCTCCCACTTAAGCCAGTGACAGCTTGACTTTGTGATGATGAATTTCTCCAAAAATCTTCCAAAGCCTCCACAAGCTTGCCAGACATAGAGATTAATTCCTTCTTTCCTGTCCCAAATTAAATGACTTATAGTCTTCCCATTATTTCTCCCAGTTTGCTCTGTTTGTCACATATGCCCTTCGCAGCCACACCTCTCCCTGATCTTCATTAGAATTACCCATATTCACTAAGGATCACTGGAGTAACAAAAATCTTGGGAGGAATTTGCACAGCAGCAAGCTGAATGGACAGTTTACTATCCATCTTAATTTCTAGGACCTGCCCTGGTTTCTTCTTCCTTTGTCTGTGTTTGTAATCCCACTTCAAAAAGGCCCTCGGGAGGAAACTAAAAAGAACAGCCCAGTATAGAGCATTTGTTTGCTTTTTACGTGTGTGCTACACAGGGGAATGAACTGCTCCATTACACTGGTTATTAAGCAGCTGGGTTCAACCTATTTAGTGATATAAGGATGAGATGTCATAGGCTTATAAAATTGATATGATGGGAGAATAAAAGACACTCTTAAAAGGTTTTCATATTTGAATTTGGTGCCTAGATAGGCTTGCAAATGCAGAGGGAGAAAACAGCTATTTACCACTGTTTATTTTGATGTATATTATAGGAGACTATGATAAAATAGGAACAAAGAAACAATTTCTCCTCACATCCAATCAATGAGAAATCAAGTTTGTATCACAGGATAAAAAAGCCTGTGGAAGCAACTGAAGTGCATAGAAGGATCACAGATGAGATGGCACTAAGCTCTTTTTCACTGAGGAAACCAGAGGGAAACATAAATAGCACTCTCAGAGTCACAGGCAAAAACATTTCCCAGAAATCATTAGTAGATCCTGACCTTCCACCAGGACAAGCCAGCGTGCAATTTTGTGATTGAGGCAGCACAGAACAATCACATGAAGTAACACAAAAAGTTCAGGCTTTTCAAGAAAAGAAATATTGGTATCCACTAATAAATTTACATTCAAAAGCCCATCCAGGCTGTTGCAGGTAGAGTTGTGCAGGTGGGGACCCAGCCTGACCTACTGGCTTCTGCGCTTACAGGGCTGTAAGCGATGTGCTGCATGGGGGGAATCCCAAAACCTTGGTTACTTGCCTGAAGTGGTCTGCAAGAAGCAAGTGCTTTTGGGGACTATATTGATTTCTGAGCTGTTTCACAATTTACTTCATTGGCTTTCAAAATTAAAAAAGAAAACCTCTAAAAAGAAATAGTTTGTGCCTATTCTTCATTTTCAATCCTCATTGGAATGAAAAAGAGAAGTACTTTTTGTCTACTTCTGAAGAAAAAGATTTCTGTGTCTGATTTCAGTTTCACAGGCCAAGCTGAATTAATAAATTTAGAGCTTAGTCTTAGAATGCACTGGCAGATTGAACAAAGTAGAGTAAAAAGACATAAATTCAAAGCACTAAAGCCTATTCAATGCTCACAAGTCTTATGCTTTTACAAAGAATGTATACTTTATTTTAAGCCTTCATTTAATTCCTCATGAAATGTCTCATTTTCACATTTTAACTGCTTTAAAAAATAAAATGGTAGAAATATTGATAACTTGAATGATTTATTAATAAAAGTCTAGTATTATTTTACAATAAAGTACTTACAGAATTCATTGTAGGTCAGAGTGGATCGTTGTCTCTGGCTGGAATCCATACTTAACTATGCACTTCCCAACAAGAGTCTTCATGAATCTAAGCAGTGTTTTTACAGAAAAATTAGTATTTAAATGTGTAAATGACAGACTGCTTTTTTTAACTGACAAGCTGAAAAAGCAATGCCAGGAAACTTTTTTGGCTTAGTTTACATGTCTTTTTCTGTGCAGTCTCATGAAATATAATAATATAACAGAATTTGCCACATTAATTGAAATGAGGTAACAGCAAGATAAATTGGCATGAAGTTATGCTTGTCTGATTACAGCAGACTTAACAGCCAGAAAAGCATGTCTCGCATTCTCATGGCTATTGCAGTCTCTCAGATTGCACAGACTTTGATAGGGAAGAAATCTCAATTGTAATTATATTAAGGCATCATTATATGTAAGAAGCTATGTAATACCCATAATTTTACTTCTTTTTGTTGTCCACCATGTTTCTGGCAAGGATTCTTTCCCTCCTGGTTAAGAAAATAAATAAAACAGATGCTTAAAAAGACATCAATTCCAGGGCTAGGCTAGCCTTAAGGTATCTGTAAAAGACTGACTGTGGTTTTAGCTTCTAGACTAAGAAAAAGACAAAAGGCTGTAGCTTGCCCGTCTCCTGAAGATAAACCATATGTACCAACAAATGTGTCACTTCAAATACCCATGTCTCACTGAGGTGATTAGCTGCTGGAAAGGGAGACAGGCTGTGTGGGATAAAACAGCTTGGATGTAAATACAGATGCATGCTATAGAGAGCCAAGAGCTGTAATGTAGCAGCATGCAATTCACAAGAGTCAATTTAACACATTCAAGGAGAGCCAGAGATTCACAGTGTCTGGTTCCCACTTTGTCCTTTATGAACACCTGCACCTGATAATGCACTTCACACTTGCCACGGGGCCTGAAAAAAGGAAACTGAACATTATGTCTCACTGTGAGGGGAGCTCTGCAGGAGGACAAGGCAGACAAACAGGGCACCAGAGTCACAGGCAGAGTCCGAATCAGACTGTGTCCGAACCAGTGCTTTGCAGTCAGCAGGTGCAGAGCTGCCCTTGGTGTCCTGATGAAGGGTCAGAGCAGCAGTGCACATACAGACAAATGAGAGAAAGAGATCAGCTGCAAAGGGAGATTTTGAAAGCAGCAGCTCTGCAATTTCCTCACCAAGAAGAAATTAGTTGGAAGGACACAATGTGCTCAGAAGTATAATACAGGGGAAGTGGAAGCTCTAAGGGGAGGGAGGGTTTTACTCTTCTTCATTGCATCCCAGACCAGCCAAACAACAAGTATGATTCAGAGAAAGGCAACAGAAAACAGCTTAATCATAATCTCTCTGCCTTTCCATTACAAAGAATCTCAGGGTGTTATTAATTTTAAAATACATTGGTCTGTCTTCTATCAAGCAATCCAGTCCAATTGCCTGACTATGTCACATCTACTTTTACACAAGATGGATGGTTCTTCCACAGCCAGTGGATTATAGAAGGATATTTCTTTGATGCCTTGTTTTTTAAAAATCCCTGCTATTGCCTCAGAGGCAGGATGTTAGGAAGATTTAAAAATCCCTGCTATTGCCTCAGAGGCAGGATGTTAGGAAGATTTGGTGACAGGAAATGTCACTTAATGCTAGAGTAAGTACCCATTCCTAGAGTTTTAAACCATCATATATAATTTTCAGTTTTATTTAGGTTTTGAAGTCTCATCCTCTCACCTTGATTATTTCTGGGTTTAGTTTCCATATTTTCCATTCTAGACCTAGAACTAGCCCTGGACTGGGCTGAAAAAGGAAGAGAGAAGAATGACCATTTTAGCTCATATTGTCTTTAAAGAAAATTTACTTTAGAAAACAATCAGGAAAGGAGACACTACAAGGAAAAGCTCGTAATATTTTTGTCTGGCCAAGCTTTGTTATGGATCTAGCCTGTAGATGCTCTACCATAAATAAATGTAAATGGTTTAAACAAACCATGATCATATCCTCTTTGGGCAGTGCTGGCAAGTTTGAGGAAAATCCACCCTTCATGGACTGTACTGTCTTGAAAATACACAGGAAGGCAGTCAGGGTCAATTATTATGCCACCCCTCTTGCTGAAAGAAAGAAAGAGAGAGAAAAAGAGGAAAAAAGATATTGAAAATATATTGAAAAATTAATATTGTATTAGCATAAAGTCGATTCACACAGCAGCAGCAGCTTATCCAGAAATTGAGACTCGCCTACAGATAGAGAGGAACTGTAAATGCATTCATGGCTCTGTTACAGGAAGAGACTTTCCAGTGGATGACCAAAAGCCTTGAGTGCCACTGACTGACAGGAAAATTCCTAGCAAGAGGCACAAAAATTGATCTTGAAGATCCAGGATAAGAAAACCCCTCTCACTCTACCTACCAGAATGTCTCATTTCCCATAAAGTAATTGTATCAGAGAAAAATGCTTCAGAAAGGGGAGTGACTGCATTAATAGAAGATATAAGAGTGGAGTGATCAAAGGTTTTAACAAGATAGCTACTTCACACCAGAGTAGAATAGAGACCTTCACCACCCTGATGCATTAATGAGCCAAAAATATAAAGCTAGAAAAGCAGGAAGCACTAGTGTACACCAAGTATCAAAATGGAAAGTGAAGTCAAAGGTCCACTAACCTCTTTTCTGCCCCACTCACAAAGAAATTTGCCATTTTGGAAGCCTGGAAACTACACAAATAGCTCAATATAATGATTTCAAGTGAAAGAGAGGTAAAAAAAGCCCACAAAAAAGCCAAACAAAACCTTTTATATAAGAGTGCTCATGATAGCTGCTTATTTCCATGAAGTACTTTTCAACTTCTCTTCAGAGCCTTTCCAGACACATCCCCTTGTTTGTCTCCTAGGGTCTGTATCACTAACATGTCAGAACTCCTCGTGTGCATAAAAAGTCCCTGTATTTGCAATAGCATCTGGATGTTTTTCTCTCTTTGGAGTCAGCAGGAAATGTAACTTGATTAGTTTATAGATCTCTTTTCAGGAATGTAGAAGCAAACAAGAAAATTAAATTATCTCCATTTTCCACTTAGGTCTGTGAGTACTTAGTTCAATGATTCCTCTTAATGTTTCAACAGAAGATGTTCTGCAGTCTACATAAACTTCCTCTTGAAACTGCTGTCTCCCACACTGCGTGTATCTTTACCTTAGATTACTGCAGTAAGCTTGGATGCTTCCAGAAGTCCTGTCTGCTGCTGGAGCACAGCCTTCTGAGTTAGTTCATATTGGTTGCAGGGTTACAGCAAAGACCTTGCAGTATCTCTGTGTCCCAGAGAGGTGTCAGTGCAAAATTTTCCTGTGGTGTTTGATGATAGCTATCAACCAGCTGCTGTTTTTGGTGCCTAATGGAGCATTGTCAAAGTACACTGTTTCAGCCCCATATGAAGAAGCTTTAAACATATGTCTGGGCTTGTGCATTATGACCATTAGGCTGAAAATTTCTAAGAGCACTGCCCCACTACCACAATACAGAAATACTCTTCTATCTGACTATCATGCTTTGCTGCTGCTCTCTTTATTATGTTTTTCCCTCTGATTTGAAGTGTTTGAACTACATAATGCCTACCTAGCAAATAGTGCTTTTGCTTATCTAAAAATGAGTAACTAATCCCACCTTCCTCTTTGGTGTTCAGTGAAATCCTACATGACACTAAGACAATGATGAGAAATTATTCAGATATTCTGGTTTGCCTTTCTGCCCCCATTCCTCGAGGGAAATTAGCATATTCAGAGGAACAGGGGCTACAGTTTTCAGTGGTGCAGACTTTTGCTTCTCTATTGGCAATGATATTCAGACAGACAACAGAAAGATTTACTTTCTGGTTCATCTGACACAGTACGTGTCTGAACTCAAAAGCTGATGACAAAAAAAAAATTTAAAATAATTACAGATTCATTTCACTCCCACTTATCACATCTGGGAAACTTTGCTGTTTACAGACTTTTTGGCCTGATTCTTCTGCTCCTTCACTACATACAGAATACTTGTAATTAAATTTTGCTCATCAGATGGCTGGTGAAGATCAGGCTGTGTTCAGCAGACAATTAAATTCCTTGGCTTTCAGACTCCAGCAGGTCCTTGGGGAACACACCACAGAGGGTAGTATTGCCCCAGTTTAAGGTATTTTTTCTCTAATGCAAAATCCCAGATGCAAAAGTCACAATCTTTAGCTCAATACACAGCTCACTAAGGATACACAGAAAAAAAGCATCCCAAATGTGCTGCAGGTTGAGTAGAACAGTATTTACCTGGACAAAATAGCTGAATTCTATACTTAGTCTTTTGACACAGTTAATTTTAGTTTCTTAATACTGACAGAGGCCCCAGCTCTGAGTTGCCTTTTTTTTTAGAGCATGGCTGCATTTTGGATAATTGGTTCTGAATTCAGACAAACAGTGGATGTTGTAACACATGGATTGTGTCTGCTTACCAGTTGATACCTGTTCTGTGTAGAACTAAGTCTTGAACACAACTTTTAGGCAAATTGACTATAGAGGGAGCCTGAGACTAGGTAACAAAGTCAGACTGGAATTTCTAGATAACATCTGCTCCTGCAGATGCCCTATCTGAAAATGGGATCAGTTACCCTTCAGAGGCAACTTTCCCTCTTTCTTCTGCCTGAAGAAGGAATTGTAGATGAGTAATTTAGTCTTCTGGACCTAACTTTTAAAAGACCAAAATTAGGACAGATGACTCTTGAATATTAGCATTTTACACTGTGTGACTGCCCTCTGGTTTACTTTTTCTTGTTAAAAGAACATAATTGAGAATAGTTGAGCAGACATTCACAAAGGCAACAGATTTCAATGTGTACTTTAATGCAAATTATTATTTGAAACCTTTAAGACATAATTAAGGTAGTAAAAGGCAAATATTGTTTTAAAGATTGCCATGGTCTCAGTTCTTTCTCTATAAACTGAATAATAATTATTTTCCCACATTATTTTTGTCTATAAAATGCCTGCCAATATATTGAGCAGATGTTTCACAACTGCTTCTTCAAATATCTTTTTCCTCTCCCAGCCACTTCAGCTGGATCTGTGCTTGTACCCCAGTTGTCAAATTGCCAGTCACTTTGCCGAGTGCTGTTCCATTTTCAGAATTAAATGAAATAGTAACAAATCCTAGGTCTTAAGAGTATTTCCATATGCAAGGAAGCTTCAGAGAGCATGCATGAAACTTAGAGCAGCTATCCTGTCAGGTAATCTGTAGATCTGAGGACCAGTAACAAGAATCACTTGAAAAATAACAAAGACATTTAGAAATCATAAAGAACTTTGATCAAAGAGGAGGATTCAGAGCACCTGTGTCCCATTGGAGACTTTTCAACTTTACCTTCTCTGCCCACTCTCTTATTTCCCAGACCCAGAGAACAGCAAACCTCTCTTCTCATGGATTCCAAGGGATGCTCCACCTGGTATCACTACTCTGGGACACCACTGGTGAGTTGCTGTATCCCAAGGGGGCATGGTGAGAGGAGAAAGGCCAAGGGGCCTGATGGCCCCCCGGCTAGTCAAGCAGGGGGAGGGATGGCCAAGAGAGTTGGTGACCACCTCAGTGTCACCTATGCGTTAAATGAGAAAATGTGTTAAAAATTAAATAACTCCTACTTGAAATAATATTATTGAAACTACTTGAAAGAATTTCCGAGCCGGTCAAAGGACATCTGCATTTGTTATATTTCATGTTAATTGTTGCTGTCTCAAGATTCAATTTTGAATTCTGAAACACTGTTTAAGGATTGTTTTCTAATCTCATAGGTAACTCTGCTTTGAAAATATGCCTCTTTTTTCTGTGAAGTATTGGAAAACCTTTTTTGCCAAACCTTCAGATAATAAGAAGCAATGAAAACAGAAAAACAATAATGTGCTGACAGAATTTGACAGAGAAAAATACTTACTTTTTAGCAAACCCCAAGAATCCATTAAAAAATTAGCTAGTCACAATTGTGAAAATTAATCTCCACACTTGAGCTTATGCTGTTGCAAGTACGTCATGTTGGGTACCCTTATGCAAACAGCTTGATAGAGATTTGAAGTGATGCTATCTGCACTCTTTTTTATGGGAAGCCTTGGGAAACACTAAAGTAGCTTTCAGTCACTGAAGATAGTGTTCCCTTTATCATGCTTTCAAACAACGAGAATGCAGAGCTCTGCCACACAAGATGCATTAAAGCAACAGAATTTACAAAAAAATACCTCATACTTTTTCATGCACTTGCTGTCATTTCCAGCAACTTTCTGTACCTTCCTGAATAACAGCAGTTTGCCCAATTCTCTCTGCACCTTTAAAGAAAAACATTCAAAAAATAAAAAACACCTCACCCTAATTTCCATCAGCTATCTTGTATTCTTCCTCTTCCTATGGTGCTTCCAAGCCTTATGTTCCTCTGGCTGCAAGGTTTCTCTCTTGCCTATCCCATCTTGTTTTCCAGCTAAGTGACCTCAGCCCTTCCCATGTAAGAAAACCTCCCAGGGTATGCCTGGGAAAATAGGAAAACAGTTTAAAGGAAGATTTGCTGCATAAAGGACAATATCATAGCATAGTTTATTAGAGAAGAATAAAGCATATGAGGAAAGAGATAAGGGAAGGTTAGGGCAGAGCTTCTTGTTGAGTGATTAGGATCTAATTTTTATGATCATTTAGAAACTTGTGCACATAGCAGCTGGACCTTTCAAGTGGTCAAAGGAAAAAAGAATGGGAGGCAATCAGGGTATTGTGAATGGGATAAAAAATCCTTGGTGCAAAGGTTATTTTTATTTCATAATGTGCTTTCTATATTCTAGATAACAACATTGGCATTTAAATGTCAGAGGTGAAATCCAGACTTCACTGAAGTCAGCTCGGTTCCCTATCCACTTCAAAGAGACCAGGAGCAGAAGAGAGTTTTGCAAGGAGTTTTATAATCACCAAATATATGTTGGTGTTCTCTTTTCCACTCCTTTACTAGTACTGCATAAATACTCCTCAAAAACTAAAGATAAACAGAAAGCTATACTACTTCTCATCATTTTCTGAAATACGTTGGAATGAAAAGATGAAGCCTTCTTTTATCATTGAAGAAAAGTCCTCTTGAGACTTCCCTGCAAATGCTTTAATGAACTGTTCACACCCCCAAAGCCTCAGAGATTCCTGAAACACAGAGGGGGTGATGAGAGGGAGATATTCAACTTTCAGAGAAATTACTTTCATTTCCTGGGAAGTGATTGCAGCAGTATATCACATACAGAAGAAATTCAGCTTCCACTGTTTCAGTAACTGTAATAATAACTACTTTGCATTTATATAGAATCTTTCACCAAATGATCTCGGTGTTATTTAGTCTAGAAACTTTGAGATGGGTTCTGTCTATGATACTTTTGTAACACATTTAATACAGTGAGGTTCAACATGGTTGCAGGTTTTAGGGATTACTGAAATATAAATGTTTTCCCTTTAAACAAAATCGAGTAACATGAAAGTGTCTATAGACATACAAAGCACTTAATGGTTTTTAAATTTCTTTCACAGACAAGAAAATTGGAGCATTAAATCATTTGAAAGAGAACATAATGATTCTGTGGGACCATCTAAGGAGTATGTTATATCAGCAAGAAAGATTTTCAGATTTCTTGCTTCTTTGGGGCTGAGTGGAGAGAAAGAGTTCATTAAACTAACACAAACACTGACACGCTTGAAAATTGTCAAAGACTTTTTACTCCCAAAATAGATGGGAACAGATTTTAAATGATGATGCTTTTGGGACAATACAAGATTCATGCCATGTATTTTAAATAATCTGCAGGTTTTTCCTATTTATCTATGCAATTCTAGATGGGTATATTGGAAATAGTTCTAAATTGTGCTCATTATCTGGCCAAAAATCTAAGAAAAATACCAGGAATGTATAGCTTTGCACTTTGTGCTTTATTCTTTTTGGTAGTATTGGGGAGTATGTACACTAAAAGGAATGCATGGTCCTTGCCCAGAAGTGCTGCAAATACAGTAACAAAGCACATGTGGATGCTAAAAACAGCCAAGTCAATTAACCAGTAAAAGTAATGCAAATGGTGCCTGGAAAATAAAAAGGTGCTGCTTCCTGAATCAAGTAGAATTATAATTTTTCTCTTAAAATTTATCTTGAGGGCAGACTACGGTGAAGTACATTTTTAATGTAGTTGGAAGCAAGGTTCAACATTAAATCGGAAGCAAGGTGCAAACATTAAACTATAGCTAGAAAAATTGCTCCTTTTCTGCTTATTTCTAGTGATCTATTGTTCTTTATTAAAGTCAGCACCTGTTAAGTATCAGCAGTTTTTAACAAGAAACTCTACATAAATTCTTTTATACTAAATATAAGTAGATCAAGAAATTAAATTCTTCCTGATGCCTTAATTGTTCAACATATTTATCAGTCCTTTCAGAAGCTGAAATTCGTACTAACATCAGGTTGTTTAATCTTAGAATTCACTTTGAAACCATATTTTCTCTGTTATAAAGCGACAATAAATGGAAGCTCAGAAGCTCATCTTAAGCTATTTAGACTGGTAATGCCAAAGCATTATGCAGCCTCTGAGACATAGTAATAGCCTGGAAGAACTACTGAAAGGTCCCTTAGGAGCTGATAAACCTACTCAATTTCAGAGGCAAATGCCCTGTGTATTGTGCTTCTTGGGATAGGAAGCTGTGAAAATTATTCATTGCCTAGATCACCAAACTGCAGTTTCTTTCAATCACTGAGAAATGGTGGCTTAGATTGCCAAAGGGAGAACATTTTGAGAAAGAAATGCAGTCTTGTCTAGAAGGATTGCTTTAAAACTAGTCTATTCCTTTGGGGCTGTGCACATAAAATAATAAGGGATCCTTACACTTTTTTCAAACTGATTTTAAAAATGTTTTGTAAGAACTTCAGCTAGCTCTCATGGTTTCACTGAAATTGCAGAGTTGTAATAGAAAGAGAAATTAACCCCTGACCTAAACTGCAAACTCAATAAACTACTAATGTGTGTGGCATGTAAAATAGTATCTACAGCTGTTTGAAGCATCAAGCAGCATGCTTTGGAGATACTCTGTTGTGAGACAAGACAGCATGGGCACACAGTCTTTCGGGTGTTTTCTGATGAGGTGGTTACCTTTAGTTTCTTGAAAGATGAACAGCTTGGAGAGGGCAACACATTCAACAAGTTGAATGGTGAGAGCCTGGAGACGTCACCTAAGAAACTAAGCATGTGAATCACAAGTTACACTGCCTTTGTAATGAGATCTCTTAGAAGTGCAGCTTTTCAGTTTTACCAAATCTTTGCCTAGCAGAAAATATAGGGATGCCTAAATTCCTCTGAAGTTATCACTTCTTAGTAATTAAAATGCTGAAACTGATTGCCAAAATTTGGCGTGTAAATGCCCTTGCGACATACAGGATTGGTTTGCCCCTTTTTTTGCTCTTCTAGTCTGTTAGATGGAGGCATTTGTAAGTTACAGCAATTTGTAGTCTCAGGTTAAAGAACTGCTTTCCCTCCTGTTTGTCATGCACTGAACTTGGGTCCCTGGGCATTCCTCAGTAACAAGAGATTTTCACATTTAGCTGCACTGTGATATATTGCAGTTTAAATACAATATAAAAACATTTGACACTTATAAAACACATTTTTCCTGAGACTACTGCTAGTCACATTCATGCTTTTAAGCACCCATTTTGAAGAAGCTAGAGCAAAACAAAAATTTTCATCATTAGTTTCCCAGAAAAGCTGTGTATGCCCCATCCCTGGATCTGTTTGAGCTGCCTGGTGTAGCGGGAGGGGTTTGGAACAGATGATCTTTGAGAGCATTTTTCTCCCAAGTTGTTCTATGATTATGATTCTGTGGTTGTTAGGTAAGATTTATCAGACTTTCTACTCAAGTTTGAAGAGCTGCTTTTCTAGTTAGAAGTTTTCAGGATATTCAAAGCCTTTTCAGAATCTCAGCTAATAAAAGGAGAAAGAGAAAAATTAACTGCAAAAACACAAAGCCCACATTATGCAGGCTCAGCATCAAGTATGATAAAAAAGCATTTTTCTCCTTTGAAAGATAAGCCAAGTATTACTTCTTTGTGTCTCCTTTAAGTTTCCCTTCATGAAACTATATCAGAGAATGTTCTATCCTCAAAATGGTGGTGCAAGCTGAAGTTGGAGGTGTCTGGTCACTACTTTCTGTACAGCTAACAGTTAACTTCAAGCCTCTGTGGCTCTTGGATTTAAATAAACAATATTACTAAGTTGAATTTGAGTTTAGTTGATTTTTTCCCCTCTTAATTTGCATCCAACCTTTTGAGGTTGGTCATTCATTAAAAAAGAAGCTATGAAGTCTTTATTATAAGATGAATTATGATACCTAATGTCCTGGTTTCAGCTGGGATAGAGTTAATTTTCTTCCTAGTAGCTGCTGTGTTTTGAATTTAATATGAGAATAATGTTGATAACACATACTGGTTTAGTTGTTGCGAGGTGATGCTTATATTAAGTCAAGGAATTTTTCATCTTCCTGTGGAAGGTGAGAAGGAGCATGCAAAGGACAAGGTGGCCAAAGGAATAATACATATCACAGACTTTATGTTCAGTTTTGGATGGGAATGGGAATCCACAACTGCTGCTTGAGGGCTAGGCATGGCATCAGACATGGGATAGTGAACAATTGTATCACTTATTTTTTATATTCCTTTATAATTATTGTTATAATCATTGTCTCATTACTGTACTAATAAATTATTTTTATGGCAGCTCATGAGGTTTCCTTTTTTTTAATTTTTTTTCCACACCCCAAAGCAGACAGGGGAAGTGAGTGAATGGCTGTGTGGTTCTGGTTGCTGGTTAGAGTTAAATCACAATACCCATAAGCCAGAAATTGAGTGAAGTATATCCAAAAGAGTCTCTTCTTGTCCCTGTTGTCATCATTAGCAAATTAATGTTTACAGCTGAGATTTCCCTGTCATCAATAAAATTACTGAAAAATTAGAGAGGGATGCTGAAGACACATCACACATTCTGTCTGCATTTTTAATTGCTGCATTAGACAGCAGATACAGCAAATCAGGAAATTTAACTGATATTCTTTAGGGGAATGAGGATAAGAAAATATGATGAGTAGAGTGTTCAGGTTAAGAAATTTCTTTTCATAAAGCAAGAAAACTCAAGAAGAGCTCAAAACTCCTGCCTTAAATACAGTCAATGATTTTGTAGTAAATTCTATTTTTCCACCAGAATATTAATTCCTTATTTCTTAGGGAAACATGGAAAGATAAGAAAGGATGTGAATGTGTTTTACCTCTTCTTTATATGGCCTGCAGAAAAGCTGAAGCCCTATGAAAACATATTTTCACAGTATATTCCAAGTGACTATGCTGCTATATCCACAGTAACTCATGGGAGGGGAAAGCAGTACCTCAGAAGGAAACAAATTCAGAACTGTGCTTTTCTTTGTATACCCTGATCCATGGTAAAGTACTCATCTCCCAAAGTATCACTTCTTGAGTTTTCCTGAGCTCAGACCATCCTTCTAAATGACAGTTTAAAACTTCAGTTTGGAATAAACTAAACTTTTTCCATTTGGTACCCCCCTTGCATCCCAATGTTTGAATAGCAATCTCAAGGTTGAAGCAAAAGATGGAAATATACATACTTTCCCTAGGTCTCCGTCTGCACCTCCACTTCACCTTTTCTTGTTGGTTTTTGCTTTTTTGTTCGGTTGTTGTATTTTTTTAAATTATTATTATTTGTAGGTAATGGAAAATTAGGTTACATTTAGATAATGCTTCTCTAAGTAGAAAACCAATAGGAAAAGCATGTTCCTAATCTGACTGGGGAAGGGTGTATGATGCTGCTCCATTCGTAATGCTCTTGTCTCTACTTATGCATAGCTCATAGACTTTCTGGGCTGTCTGTGGTGTCTGTGCAACAATCACAAATATCTCTCCTGACAGTTTGGGCAGTCCTTCCTTGAAACCATAGATATTTTTAGTATCCACACCTCTCTGGCAGCAAGCTCCTTAACGTCTACAGCCAGCTTCCACCATATCTTTTGAATCCTGATTGAATCAGCTCCATGACTTGTCCCCTGTTGTTTCCATTAGGAGAAAGAGCTCCTTACCCATCTTTTGCCTGGCATGCAAATTTAATTGTTTGAGAAAGGTTTAATTCACTAATCACAGGATTTTAAAACAACAAAAAAGCAGAAGTCAAAGTCTCAGGTACATTACTCATCAGGTTTTCCCGGTTTGAGGTAAAATAGGGTNTACAGTAAGACAGTACAGACATACCACTGCTCTATGACCTTTGTTTGTAACTTTTTTTATCCGAGAAATTGTTTTTTCTTTAGAAAACATTTGATTCATTAAAACTGAAACAAGAGTCCTACATTCTGCCTCAAAAATCCTCCTTCTGAGTAAATTTCATTTACTAAGACCATCTTACTCACCTCATTGATGTTACTCCCACTAAAAAAATAAAAACTACAACTCTTTGAAGGAAAAAAATAACTCGGTCTTATTAGTGTCCACCTTCCTGTTTTTGAATATCTACATGCAGTCAATGTATATAGTCTGAAGCCTCTTGACCCTCTCAGTTCTATACAGTTAATCACAATGTTGATTTCAGAATTAAAATAACTGACATCAAGGGAAACTTCAAAGCAAGGAATGTATCAGATGGTGGCCATTAATAATTCTTTATGTGACAGCTGAGGCACTGCACGTGGCAGGTGAAAGAGATTTCATAAAGTGACCACCACAGGAAGATACCTAAAGGATATTTGAGTAATTAGAATATTTGAATATGCAAAGAATTCTAATGCTCTGGCATGCAAAATCACAGATGTTCTTCCTGGCCAGTGTTCAGAAGTAGGTAAAGCCATCTGAAAACTTTGGTAAAATCTGGCTAAAAATAATGTCTCATGAGATGCCTATGGTGTATGCAAATCCATATTCCTTTCATTTTGCTACAGATGTCTTAAAGGCCAAGCTCTTAATGGAACATTAGCTCTGATGTTATTGATATAAAGATATATTTGAAACATGACCCGTAAGAGCATGAAACTACCCCTAGGAAATAATCTGAGCAAATGTCAACTGAGGTTACTCAGATTTTACCTCTGAGTTTTTACCAATATCCTATTCTCCTGAGCCATCCAAGTACTATCTTCTGCTCTCACGGAAGGAAACTCTCTGGGTCAGCTGATTCCATTAAGGCAGTGAGAAAGTGAGAAGTAAAAATACAGAATTTCCTGTAGGAATGATGTAATCTTTGTAGATATGGATCCTGCATGATGCCAGAATCAAATTCATAGTCTGCATCCATAGTTTAACCTCGAATTGCGTGGTTGTTGGGAATTGCATTCCCGATACATCAGGACATCTTCAAGTCTGAGATAAGTTGTTTCAAAACCAATAAAGATTGGTCATCTCTTGCGTCAGTGGATTCTTCTTCATGGATTCGCTATCTCAGTCCTTTGCCTTGTCTAGTTGGTAGGTGACAAATAGTCCCAGACTGAGCTATGCCTGTGCACAACAGTACACAATTCACAAATAAAGAGAGTTTATATCAGCAATAGCTTTAATATTGTGTGGGGTACCATCATCTTTGGCCTAAAGGCAATTTTTACTGAGAGCCAGCAGGGTTGTCTCAAGG
Source organism: Turnix velox (assembly GCA_013400935.1). Classification (NCBI taxonomy): domain Eukaryota; kingdom Metazoa; phylum Chordata; class Aves; order Charadriiformes; family Turnicidae; genus Turnix; species Turnix velox. The sequence continues at coordinate 289,525 of VZTY01010779.1, forward strand.
GGGAAAATTAGGCTGTCTGTATTACCCGTGAGTGTTTCATTTCCATGGGTGAAGCTAAGGCTAATAATCATATGAAAGTAATGACATCAACCACAGCTCCACAGTGAAAAATTTATAAGTAGTAATTTATTTCTGCCACACATGCATAATTTGTGTTAGTCTTTGTGTAAGTTTTCTACTAGTTTTACAGTGGTTCTGTTCAAATCCAGAACAATTTAGTGATAAAGTATGTTGTGCACTGAGAGATGGATTTCAAAGTTTTAATTCAAAAGCGCACTAGTCAATCAGGATTTGGCAGCTTATTGCAGAGCCAGTTAAATACGTTTAGCTATCTGGATATCTTCACAATTCTTGCTTTCCAGAAATCTTTCAGGCTCCTTTGGCCAGCAAAAAATCATGAAAGCATGAAAACTGATGAAGTCAATAGTAGGAATATAACTTTATTTTTTAAAAATAAATTCAGACAACCCATTTTGTCTTCCCTTTCATGGGGAAAACCAAGTTTGTTTTTTAATAAAACAGCCTTCAGGCTGTACTGCATAAAAGTTAAGAAAGCTTGCTGGGATTTTTAAAATTATATACTTAATGCATTTTTATGATATACTTGTGTTGAACTCTGCATGACCTGTGTTAGTATGAGAAGAAATCTCAGAACTGCACAAAGAAGATACCCCGGAGAAGGCATTTTCATAGCAAATATTTCTTTGCACTTCAAAATGGTGTCTGCTGATTATTGTATGAATGAAGTGCTTTGTTTATGCTCTGCAGGTAGTGCCTCCAAATGTACTTGGAATTCTGTTTGTTTACTCATCCACTGCCTTTTGCTAAAAATAAAGTCTGAATGAGCTCTGGGGTGTTTCTTTCAAAAACAGTTAAGTACGCCAAATTGCACACAGTTATGATTTTACAGTATTCTGGAAATCTACATAAAATGCTTTTTGTTGGCTTGTTGCATAACATATCTAAGATTTACAATGGCTCACTGTTCATCTGAACAGTGGAGGCTGCAGACTGAGCTTTATGTCCAGCAAGGCTGTGACATGTCAGATCTCAGTGGTAAAAAGAGAGGTTGTGCCCAGAGAGGTTGTGGGTGCCCCCTCTCTGGAGGTCTCTCTGTTCAAGACCAGACTGCACATGGCACTGAGCAGCCTGATCTAGTGGGAGGTGTCCCTGCCTATGGCAGAGGGGTTGGAACTCGATGATCTATAAAGCCCCTTCCAACCCGAACTATTCTATGATTGTATGATTGCAAAAAGGTGGCTTCTGCAGGAGGGGCCATCTCAAACTCTTGTCAGGTAAAGTGGATCATTCTGAAGATTGATACAGTAGAAAGAAGGTGGGATTCAACAGTACTGTGTTGGGAATCATTAATTCAGAAGCTAATAACAGGTTCTGAAGCTCTGCAGAGAAAACTCTTCAGCTGGAAAGAACGCAAAAGGGGAGCATTTGGGGTTGATTAGTTTATCACAGGAAAACAGAGAGAAAAAAGAGGAGGTGTGGGCAAGAAAGAGAGGAAGGCAAATAGCTTCAGTTGAGGGACTGTCTGTAGAGCTGAACTAAAATACATAGAGCTCTAGGACTTCACCAGAAATTCTCCTTAAAGTATTACTGCCCACCACCTTCTACCTACTGCAGGTGTCTAAGTGTGGGAGCTGCCGGTTCCAGCCGGCTGCAAGGGCTCCTGCGCAGGGCACAGCGGAACCCCTCAGCCTCAGCCACGGGCGGGCGCCACGAGTGGGGAAAGCCCGTGTCAGAAAGGGCAAAACGCTGCCCGACAGTCGGGGCTGAGGGAAAGCGGGTGAGAATCGTCCCTGCGAGCCTCAAGGCAGAGCGGGAGGAGGCAGCGGGGGCTCCAGGCGCACCCCAGAGAGATGCCCCTGCAGCCCCGGGAGAGACCCCGGTGGGGCGGGGGTTTCACTTTGGCTCCTGGGAAGGGCTCGGGTTGGAGCAGGGGAAGGTGTGAGGGGACAGGAACGGCGGAGAGGGGATGGCGGAGACTGACCGCAGCCCCCCATTCCCCATCTCCCTGAGCTGCTTGGGCAGGAGGTGAACGAGTGGCTGGGGATGAAGTAGCGAAGGTGGAGCTGGGAAGCCAGTGACAGGGGGAAAGGAGTTGTTTTTATGTTTGTCTTGTTTCCACTAGCTGAATCAGTAATTAAATACTTATTTTAATTGGAACTTAAGTTTGTTATCCCCCACTGAACTCCTGTGTACTCACATTTCTACTTTAAACGCTTCCAAAAGTCTGTAATTAGGGGCCTGAGATCCCTATTATAATTCAGGTAGATAGAGTGACATTTTAGCATGAACACATCACAGTCTTTTTTGCCTGTGATGCAAAAAAGTCGGTCAGTGATACTGTGATCTTTTCCTAGACTCAAGAGAGTTTTGTTGTTCCTCATCCCACTAAAGTGGGGATTGGCCAACCAGCTGTATTGGGATTTTGCTGTTGGCCAAAGGCAGACCCACCGCAGAGGCAGAGGATGTCCCAGAGAGCTCAAGTGGATGGCAGTCCAGAAATACAAAAGTACAGAAATAAATCAGGCTTGAAGAAAAACAACTGAAGCAAATGAAAAATATTTGTAAAAGGAACAAGTAGGTAAAAGCAGAACTGATGAATACATTGACATTACAAAATCAAAAGGGGTGATTTTTAATCCACAGTTCTGAAAATATCTTTTATGAACAGAGTGGGCAAAAATATGAAAACCAGCCAGGATAAAAGAACCATTTGAAATAAAAAAAACCACATGCTGTCTCCTTTTTTTAATAAGAGAAAACCCTAAGGTACTTGAAATGTGATTGAAGGGATTGAAATATTAGTTTAAAATCTGGAGTAATTTCTGAACAAACAATGAAGGTTTCATCCCTAAAGCTACATTTTGTGAGAGCTCCTGAGAGTGAGATTGAGACTGCAATTTTTATTCAGGCTTCTAAGTAATGCAGTAGGTCGCAGATAACATATGGAGCAAAGTTCTCTTTCTCCGGAATTCAGCTTGAAAATGAAGGTGCTCCCAATGTTGTAAAATAGGATCTGCTTAACAGTAACAAATTAATTTTAGAATTACATCAGTTATTAAAGGCATGAGTGAAGGCATTGGTTTTGCTCCACGTTCAATATCATGTGAGTCTCTTAATACATTTATCCTTGCTTCCAGATGTTATATGTTGCCATTGTAAATAGGATCTTGGATCATCATTCACAGTTCACTCTACTGAAACTAACTACAGCCTCCTTAGTGGTTTCTGGGGTCATCAAAAATGACTTCAAAGCTGAAGCTGAAGAAATGTCCCTCTCAAAGGAAGACATCTGCTTCGAAAGTTCTATGTGGTAATGCAGCTATTTATTCTCAAAGGGCAGGGGACTATACCATCAATTCCCAGCACAAGCAAAGACTGCCTTTGAGGAGGCTGAGGAAATCCATTAGCTGGTTTTCTTCAGCAGTAGTGAAAATGTAAATCCTTACACCTGTAAAGTGGAGACAAAACCATTTCCTCGCCACCAAGGAATGCACCATGGTTACATAATACGACTAAAATGCTATGTGCTGAAAGTAATTAGAGTCCCAGATATTCAAAGACAGAAATCTCATTTTTCTTAGAAGATTTTAAATAGAAGAACAAAGCTCCAGCAAACTGAATGTGGAAAATAATCCTCAACTGTCCTCTCACTCTAGCAAGCTAGATGAACTTATTTATTTTTCACAATGCCAATTTCTATGACTGTCTGCCAGAGCCATAGGCAAACAGAAACTGATTCAGTTAGAAGGAATGGAGTATCTGGGAACAGGAAAATTATCTGTGTAGGAGGTTTGCTAGCTATTTCAATAAATTACACTCTAAAGATAGTACCGTGAAACATAAAAGTCTTCTTTAATTAAAAACTCCATTAAGAAAAGTATGTATATGCATTTAGCTTTATAAAATGAAGGCAGAAAAGCTGCTGAGGGGCTCAGAGTTGCTAGGACCCTGGTATAAGCTAGTTTTAAAAATTAGATTCCTAAATGAGATTTAGAGTTTTATGGGGTCATAGATGTCTTGGTTAATTTTAGTCCAAATAAGTGTGAAAGAGGTAGACACTGGTTTTGAATTCTTCAAGAAAACCATTGATAAAAACCTCCACAACAGCATAATGCAAATTAACTGTCATTTCCCTTCCCCTTAGGTTGCACAAAGAGGCAAGATTGTTAGTTTTAAGAATCATCTGGGAGTTCTTGAAGTAATTTACAGAAGCACAATCTCTTCAAAATTCAGATGTGCTTGAATTAGGCATCTAGTCCTTGTATAGATTAAAGAGAGGGAGACTTTCAAGTTAATGTTAAAAGCACCTAAGCTAGTATTAGACTCCTGTGCCACTTTCACAAGACCCATTGTGCATTCGTGGACTATAAAGTATATATATACTGGAGCCTAGTATCATAGTTTATGGCACTAAAATGAGAAAGATCAGAGATCCAGGAAGATTTTTTTCTATCTGGCATCAGGAATTTCTTGCATTATTACCAGAGCCTTTTGCATCATGTCTTTTCGGAAAGTGAAAGGCATCTAATAAATTCCATTGGATTTTTGGATGGACTTTTAATTTGAATACACCATTTTTCTTTTCTTTTTTTCTTTCTCTCTTTAAGCTTCAATCCTCCATCTTTAGCATTTTTTTACTCTCTCCCCCAACGGTACCAGTCAGGGGTGTATATTATTGAAATGCTTGTGGCATCTCCAGGAAAAAATAAATTCAATTTTGCCATCTTCACAACTGCTGTGGTGTGAAAATACCATTTAGTGAAGCTGAGAGAAGATAAAAGGGGTGTGTAGCAAGCAGTGGTGGATAGACTTGCCCAAGTGTGATGCAGGATGTCTGGTTTCTGGTTTATCTGCTGCTGCTCTGTCAAGGGACTTCAATTCATACTGTCAGATGACTTACTCACTCTGCCTGACAGTAAATTGAAGTTAAAGATACTGAGACCCACCACATGCTCTTTGAGGTTGAAATGTTGTTCCACATCCTGAAAAGCTACTGACAAATGAAAGATCATCTGTCTGGAGAAGAATCCCAAATAGCAAATACTGGGATCTCACAAACAGTTTTTCATTGTATATATCTTTTTAGTGAGGGAACAAGCAGCTTAAAATTGGAAGCTGTTTAGAAGAAAATTAATGATTGCTCAAGCAACTGATTCACTATTCATCTTGGTAAAACCTAAACTATTCTTTACATTCAGAAAAGAGAACTTTCCAGGTCTTCAATGACTACATTTTTGTGAATTCTGTGAATAAATAAGTTTTTTGTGGAGGTGTTAAGGGTCATGGACTCCTGTGTACTCACATTTCTACTTTAAACACTTCCAAAAGTCTGTAATTAGGGGCCTGAGATCCCTATTATAATTCAGGTAGATAGAGTGACATTTTAGCATGAACACATCAGTTAGATTCCTGAAAAGGTGAACTGATGTCAAGCAGCAGTAACATACAGGGCTGCCAGACAGAGGATGGGTTTACAGACTTGGTGGCCAGCATCCTTTCCACATGCTGGCATAGCCCCTTCAAAGCTCATACTCTCCACAGCATGACCTGAAGTGCTCCAGCCAAAATAGCACATGCCCTGACTCCTCTGGGATCCTGACAGTGGATCCCATCTGCTAACACCACACTTCAGAAGAGAGGACAGCTTTTTCTAACAAGGATGTATTTTACTTCTGAAGCACAGATGTATTTTCTTCCCCAGAGCGCCTCAGAACAAAGGACTGAATCTTCACTCTGAAGTTCCCTCTTCATCTTCATCAAGTAAATCTCTCAGTGAATCTCTGCATTGGTGTCAGTGTCAATGCTGTGCCTGCTCCATGTCTACCTGCATGCCAGTCTAACAAATATATCTGGGGCTAAATAATGCTCCAGGGAGCAGTTTCACCTTTGTAAAACATGTAGCAATTATCATCTTGGCAAAAGAAGAGTAAAACCCAAACATTCAATTGTCTGGGTAGCAGGTGTTTGAAAAATCTTGTGGTTGTAGGCAATAACTGTAACTAAGAACAGACTTGCTGCTTGTGGAGTTAGGAGGTAAAGAGTTCAAAATGAATGAACATAATCTGTTGGTTGCAGCAGCCTTTATGAAAAATTTACTTTCTAATTTTAGAAACCTCTACTCCACTGATAGAGAAGTATATGCTCTAATATTAGCTGTATATAATGTAATGGGTAGATATAATTACTTCAGCAAAATAAGGAACAGTACCAATATGTACTGTAAATCAGGCAAGTTATTTATTTTGTCAGCAGTTAGACCATACAGCTGCTCATGTTTGTTAACATTCCACACTCATCAGTACATTTATTTGCTTACTTACAAATTGGTATGAAGTGTTACTTCCTTTTCCAGCCAAATAAATTACAAACTGTAGATATCACAAGCATTGTACAGACATATGAATTACATATGAGTGGGATACAAGGATGAGAGGGAGGAGAGACAGAAACAGAGGCTCACTCTGTTTTAAGATTTAACCCAAAATCTGCTGGTAAAGAAGAGCTGATGGCTTGGAAGTCTGTGCTGCATGTTGTATACACAGTAACATGTCCACTCAGTTTAATATTTGCCAGGCAAATCACAAAGCCCTCTCAGGCTACAGCAGCATATAATCTCCTTGAATGTTTTCCTGAGCTCCTGACTCCGGAATGCATAGATGAGTGGATCAATGATGGAATTGCACATGATAAGGATGAGGTAGAAGTTGAAGTGGGACATGAAGCACACACAGTAAGGGTTGTAGGGGCAGGAGATGTAGAAAATCAGGTGCAGGAAAAATGGAGCCCAGCACACAACAAAAACTCCAATCAAGATGGTGAGAGTGATGGCCCCTTTCATGTTGGCCCCTTGGCGAATAGGGCCAGTCCCTGGAAGAACAGCAATCTTTTTGATGTGCATCCGAGCCATCATGAACATGTGGACATAGAGGGATGCCATGAGAATGAGCATAGTGAAGAACATGCTGATAAGGCAGATGATGACAACACTGCTGTCAGAGTAGATGATGAACAAAATGCCTGAGACTGTGCAAGCAGCCCAGATGCATGTGATGATGACCCCTACGCGCTTCACGGTCATGATATTATGGTACTGGAGGGCATAAAAGATAGTAAAGTACCTGTCCACTGCTATTGAGAGGAGACTGCAAATTGATGCAAGCAAGGAACTGCAAATCACTGAGTCAATGACATTGTCAATGTTTATGGTAAAGCTCTGGGCGTCTGTGTCTGTATTGTTTAGCAGCGTGATGACAATAGTTTCTGATCCGTTAGATACACTCACTAGCATGTCAGCCACTGCCAAGCTACAGATGAAGAAGTACATGGGTGAGTGGAGGTTCTTGTTCTTGGCTATCGCCACAATGACCAGGACGTTCTCCAGCAAGCTGATGATGCCGAGAGTCACGAACACTTCAGGGGATACAAAGAGTTGCTCATAGCAGCCCCCGGAGGAATGGCCCTTTGCATCGGGCTCGCTGGCACCTCCATGTGGTCCGTAGCTGTGATTCCAGAAATGGAGTGGCTGGAGCGTCCCCCGGTGCTGGCTGAAATTCATCTTACGGAGAACCCCCTTTCAGCTTCCTGCTTTTAAAACTTCTGTTCCTTTTGCATTCCTTTGAAAAAAAAAAAGTCTTTGGCTTTTCAGCTTGGGAAGAAAAGAAAAATAAGCCAGTGCCGAGGCAGGCAGCAGCTCAGAACACTTTGACTGCTGGTACAAAATAAGAGTTCAAACTCAGAAATTTCTCTCTTTCAAAGGTGCAGTTTCTGATCATCCTCACATTTACCTCGGTGTTCTATGACACAGAGTCCCAGCAGTTTGCAAGTTTGCATCAGATTCCTGTTGAGTTCACTGTTGTACTGCGAGGTGTTTTTTTGTTCCTGTCGATTAAGAGAGGCAAACATAAAATGCATGAAGTGACCGCTGAAGAGGAGAAACTAATTTCAAACTGCAAGCAAGCCCTGGACTCGCTGTCAGACAGTGCATGCTGGATGCCTGTTTTATGGTGTGTGTGTGTGGAGGAGAAAAATATTCAGGGCACTCTCCGCCTCTGCTTTGCTTCCCAGCCAATGGGGCTCGGGAGCCGCAGAAAGTCGAGGGGCTGCTGATTCTGAGCCTGTCGGAAGCATCACCGGTGCAGTAGACTCAGATGCTGCATGAGCACAGGGAACTACAGGAAAGCAGATGGGCTGCCGGAGATTTGCTTCCTTTCTTTAACTTCTAAGAATAGTATTTTAACGCTGTTTTTTTTGTTAGCAGCCTTACAGAACTGTAGTAGAAGTCCTACAGAATTCCTGCAGCTGAACTGGTAGCTGAGCTGGTATTTTTAAGATTGTGATTTACTCTGATTTATTCTTGCCTCTTCTGTGGCACAAAGCTGCTCTGCCTTGTTCATGTGAAAACAGAGAAGGGACAAGGAAAAAATATAATACCTATTTCCTCTTGGTTCTCTCTCTCAGATTGCTCTTGCATTGCTAACTTCTCTGTGCCTTAACTGTTTATTTGGAAGATGCATTGCTCCAAGGTTGCATTATACTAAGTTCATGTGAAAATAGAGAAAGGACAAGCAAAAAATACAATACTTATTTCGTCTTGGTTCTCTCAGATTTCTCTTGCATTGCTAACTTCTCTGTGCCTTAACTGTTTATTTGGAAAATGCATTGCTGCAAGGTTGCATTATACTCTCAAAGTTTCTTATAATTTTTAAGAAACAGTGACCATCGAGGTGTCATAAACAGAACAAGAAACCAAATTCACAAATCATTTAATAAAATGTCCTAAAAAAAGTAGTTTTTCTGAGGTATTGGTTGTACTGCTCATCATCTTATTTTCAGGAAGTAAAATATGATACAGTTGATTGCAGAAGCCCTGTCCCTATCAAGAATTAGAATGTTGGTCTGAAAAAGAAAAGTTAGTGTTTAGAATGGATTATGGAAAGCAATGGGGGACAAAGTTTCAGCCTGTAAGTAACGGGGCTCATACAGTGGTAATACCACAAAGGTGTCAATAAATCTACTAGAAATCCATCTGACGGGGATCTCCATGTGCTTACCTGGCATAAGCTGACTTTCAGCTTATGTGCAGTCTGCCAAGGAAAGCCCTTGAGAAGAAGATAAAAATGGCAAATTACTATGAAGCAACAGGGACAAATGTGGTTTTGCTGCTTCCTCTTTAAGCGTTGCAATTGAAGATTGAAAAATAAATGTATTGAACAAAACCTTAATTGTAGGTAGATTTTAAAACTATGAAAACAGTAGGAAGGTTGGTCAGTGGCTGAGAGTAACATTTGCAGGGGTGATGTTTGAAGGAACATTTCCGGTCAACTAACAGGAAGGCTGTGGAGGAGTCTGTATCTTATGCAGGAATCTATTTTCTTCACCCTCTCAAATCTTTTTCATCTTCCATGCATAATCTAGTTTTAAAATGAACAGCTATAAAGTGATAAAGGAATGTCTGTGGAAAGACAGCTGTCTGCAGCCAACACCCGACACCAGGGTGAAGCATTATTTTGCTGTCACATCTGGATATGCTGTAGATCTATGCTTATAAGGACCTATGTCAGCAGAAAAGCCTCAGCTCATCAATTCTGAGCCTTTCTCCAGACAGATTGCTTCATGAAGCTGAAACATCAACATCTAAGGTGAGCAAAATAACTTGGAGCACAGGAAATCCCACATTTATCAGTTTGGAAAACATCATTCACCAGCAGCATACTTGCAATGAAAGAATAGCTTGCTTCTGAGAGGGCGAGATTTACTTTCCTATCAAGACATGATGCAAGCCAGGGATCAGAAAGATTTATTATCTAGTTACTGGTCTCTGGGGAAGTATATACTAACTCCTGCCACAGACAGGACTCGCATGCCTAACTTTTAAAGACATAACTACAGAGTGAGAGCAGGGAGAAAATATCTAATAGGACTGATGTGGGAGAGCAGCATCTCCCCAGATGAGCTATTTTTCTACACCTGTAGCCAGAAATGTGTAATCTTCAAGTTGTCCCAGGGAAGCAGCCACTCAGTGTTTCTCCCTTCATCATCTCCCTCTGTGCCATGAGCATCTATGGCACAGAGATCTCTCCTTCATCTACTTATGTGGAGCTAGAGCAGGAGAGAATCAAAACCAGCTATCTCTGGAGGATACTGCCCTGTTTGCTCCAAATGTATGTCTGTCCCTCTTCTGGCTGCTCCCTTTCTCTGCATGGTAACTCTGTCCTCATCAACATTTCCATATACATCTCTCTCCACCCAGAAATTATCCAAACAGTATTCTGTGCTTGATTTTTCTCTGGACATAGTCATAAAAATGCAACATTGGCTATAACAAAGAAAAGGAAAAAAAAAACATTTCTGTCCTGCCTACAGCCACTGTTCACCTCCAAATTTCTACTGGTGTTCTGCATTCTTGGGCCAAGGTTGTTTTGCTGTGTTAGCTACTCATATTTGTGAGATGAGGGCACACGACTGTGAGAAAGACTTATGGTAACTTAATAACTCAGTTGAGGCTCGGAAGAGGTGAGGTACCATTTGCCTGTTCTGACTAGAAGGTAAAAAAGTTACATGAGTAATTTTTCAAATGAGGGATGTCTGTGTGTCTAAATACTTCTTTTGTAGAAAATGGATACATCCCTCTGGCTCTGGCTCTGAAAAAATCAAGCTATAAATGTTTAAATAGTTCAAAGGATCACAGAGCTCTTATGTCTGAAAATATGTCATAGAGAACAGGTGTATTGCCTAATATATGTTGCCTAAACTGTTTATTAAATTTTAAAAAAAACAAAGCTGAGCTGATATTTCTTTCAAAAGTTGTGACTTTTCAGTGCCATGAAAAACCAGACATGGCTGCAGAAAGCTATAAAATGGTAATGGTAAGGTACCAATATGAGCTCCAGCTCTTAAAAGAGAAATAAAACATCAGTGAAGATTTGATACCAGCCTCCCCTTTCAACACAATGAGAAATCGTGTCAAAAAAATTATTTTGACCCATCTTTAAAAATGTCAATTTAAAGACTTCCTCCTACACAGTTCCTCCATGTATTATGCTGTTTCCAGCTTCTTCCCAACACCCACCCTCCAGATGGAGTTACAGCCATCTCTACCTCACAACATTTTGAAGAGCTGACAGCTGTTTTCAAAAGTCAGAAGAAAGTGTTCACTGGAATCAATAATAAGGAGATAAAATCCCAATTGTGATACAGGAAGACAAGCAGAGTCATAAGCAGGCTGAATAGGTCCAATCTGGTTGAAAACAATAGGTGGAGTGAGTTTGCACAGGCATTTCTCTGCTGAAATGCAGTCTAAGATCTCATGTATTCCATGTCCATGATGTCAAGCACACTGATGATATTTACCGCTTCAACAGCTGTCAGTGGAAACAGAGGAGGGATCGTGAGAAGCTGGGTAGCAGGAGGAGTCAAAAAAATGCATAATTAGCACTCAGCCAGTCCCTCAGAGTCCTATGAATACTGTCCATAGGGTGCTGCTGCATTTACATGCACAGGCGTAATTTAAAGAGGTTTTTGATGTGCTCAAATCCAATTTTTTTAGAACATTTTAGAACATTTAGTACATTTAAAGCCTCAGATTGATTACACAGTAACAACACTGTAGTATATTTTAGCAAACTGATTTTGAAATGGAAAAGGAACCTGGCAATTAACTTTGGAAGCTTCAGTGAGATTTTAGCCTGCATCATGTCTGTATATTACAGCAAAGGCAAATTCTGCCTAGCACACAAAATACTCATCAAAACAGTTCAGATAGTTTAATGTACTTTTCCAACCTACCCACAGATGTCATAGGAAGAAGCATTTATTTGATTCTTTCTAGCTCCAGGAAACTAAAATATACGCAATACAGAGACACTTGTTTGTTCCTGTATTTAGACTGTTTATTTTTTACAAGTAGGTTTCCCTAAATTTTCCAGCAAGTCTGATACAAGCATGAAGATATTACTATCATAACTTTTGGGTGTTACCATAGGATACGTATGAATACAAAGGAGATTTGGCACTGGTCTTGTATAAAGTAAAGATGGTGTCTATTGCAGATAGCAAAGAAGATGCATGTGGTAGATGGTCAATAGTTCTGCAGTATAGAGCTTAAAATGTCAATGTGTAATGTCAATTGCCAGAAAAATTATAGGCCAAATAAATTATTATCCTTTGTGCTTATATGAACATGTTCAAAGAAGTGGTGTATCAGTGGGACATCTCTTAGTCAATCAGGATATATTTTGTAGTCAGGCTTCTATTCAGAGTCACAGGAAGGTTGGTTGGATTTGATTTATGGAAATACAAGAATCCAGCTTCTTCTTGGAGTGCGATTGCCCCTACTGTTGGATCAGATTAGCTGTAATGTTGTCTGGCCACACCTTGAAAATTTGCAAGGAAGGAGATCCTACATCTTCCCTGTATAACCTGTTCTGCATTCCTTTTCTAGTTAAAAAGATTTTTCTCACCCGAATCCTCCAAAACTAGGTTACATATCCTACAGGAAAGGGTGAGGGAACTTGATTGGTAATCTTCATTGAAAAGGAAGCTAAGGAGTCATCTAATCAGATGGATCTAATCTAATAGCTAACAAAAGAGAAGGTACAACAGCTGTAGGTCCAAGCTTCTCTTGGTAGTGTCAAGCCCTTCAATGGCCATCTTCAGTTTCTCCACATCCTTCTTGAACTTTGGGGCCTGTTCCAACAACTACCAAGTAGAGGGGGATAATAACCTAGTTCACTGTGTTGGTTGAGGTTATCCTAATGCAGCTGAGTGGCTGCTTTGCCCTATTTGCAGTGACAGCATACTTTTGGCTTATTTTTGGGTTGACGTTGTCCTTTGCTGTCCTTTTCAGCAAAGCTGCCGCTCAGGAAGTCAGTGCTGGCTGTGTACTGATGCAGGGGTCCATTCTACCTCATAGAAAGAGATCTGTGTTTTTTATTCACCTTCACAAAGCTTCTGTTGGCCTAGAAGTCTTGTCTCATGGTGTACCTCTGGAGCAAAACTCTGCTGTTTAGTATGTCCACTATTCATTCCCTCAACTTAATACAATCTGTGAATTTGTGGAAGGTGTATTCTGTATTAGCATCACTGCTAATGGTGGAAATATGAAACAATCATTCCTTGAAAGTGCCTCAGGGTATTCCACTTGCTTCCAGCTATCAACTGTACTGTTGCCCAGCATTTGGTACATTGATCACTACATTTTGAGACCATCAGTCCAAACCATTTGCTACCCACCTGTGCCATGCAAGTGAAAACACTGCTCAGTGAAAAACTAGCATAATACGGTTTCAGCTACCCTTCTGATTGCCTTGTAATATTTTTAACTTACTTTTAAGATTTCTCACTTGATGTGGAAGGAGTTTTTAAATCAAGGATCTTCAGCATTGAGAGCAGGAGTCTCTGTAGCTTGCCTGTTCCTCATGTCAGTTAGTTAGAAGAGTTTGGAGAGCTGTTCAGCCAATCCAGGCATTGAGAGGCACAGAAATGTATATTTTACATTTGCACTTACTCAAGGATGTTTTCCATTAAAATGGCGTAAGGAACACAGAGTTCTAAGTACTTAACCATTTACACCTGATCTCTTAGGCAGTTGCTGTTGTGATAATGGACATCATTAATTTGCAGTCAGTACAGCAATCGCCATCCTTGTCCTACCTTATTCTCCCCCATTCCATCCCTCCTAAATAAACTATTTTCTTCTACTTGGTTGTAGATTTAGGTGCTTATCTGTTCTGTCTCATCTGAAGCATTTTGTTCAAATTACTCCACAATCTCCTAATTGTTGATACTCTTTTCAAATATGTCTCCCAAAGACATACAGCACCATGCAGAATTAAGTGCAAATTAAGCATGGACATTCATTTGAATAAGCAAATAAAACCCCAATAATAGTGAATTTGTGACTTCCTTGCTTGCCAAAAAATCAGCTGTTAACCTGACCTTTTCCTTTTCTCATGACCTTGGTATACAAACACAACAGAGGAACTACATCTAACAGTGACATGCTCTTCACTCCTCCCTTATATACTCCTAAACAGAGCAGTTTTCAGCACTACCCTTGCTTCTCTCACTTTAGGTCATGAGGTCATTTTATATTATGAAGCTTATAATGATCTTCGCTTTTGCAGTTTATCATATTCCATTTTCTACTATAATAATTTTCAATGGTTTTTTTTGCATGAGAGGTGCAGTAGCGTTTTATTCTATCAGAAAAATGATCCAGTCAGTCCACCTGTCTAACTATGAATGCCTGAAAAATGCTCTGTCTCATTATAGTTGAATAAGAAGGAAAGAACCAAGGCAGAAAAATTGACAGATCGCCAATTAGTGACAGCCCAAGGTTGCATTGTGACAAAGAAGTAGCTGTTTGGCATGATGTCAAGTCCCTTCAATTCAGTTTTTCATAGAAGTTCTCATAGTAGGCGTATAACTTATGGTTACTGCAAGATGGAAAGTCCTAACTAGTTTTGAGTTTTCTCTTCCAGTCCATTCACTTCTGGGAGTAATTGTTATCACAGTGGAAAAGTCATACAGCCATTTCAATTCATGTGGTAAAGAGCCTGATGCCCCATGAACAAAAAGATTATCAGATTCGAATTCCATTGATTATGAGCCTCTGTGTATGAGTATTATTTGTTGTCTGAATGAAAGTGGATATCAGCAGCTGTGGTCAAGGTCCTGTCCCCAGTGTGTCCGCTATGCTGGATGGCACATGACTTAAAGGGTTTATGTTTGCTGAGTTTTGGTGGCTATAACCCTTTGGTGATAGAGGTGGCAGGGGCAGTGACATACAGTTAGAGCTGAAGATGTCTGATAAAATAAGAGGGAACACTGATCCTACAGTAACTATAGTCTGATAGTAACTTGATGCAGAAAAAAGCATCTTAAGGAAGTACAATCTGTCCATTCCAAAATAAACTCCAACAACCCAATGTTTAGTAATTTAGTATTGTAAATTTATGCTCCCAGTGATTTACAGTTATGGGACATTTGTTAGCATATGACTGACTGATTTGTGTATTTATGGTTGAAAGAATGTCAGTCTTTACTTCTATACTGAATTCCTTGCATTGTTTCCTTTCTACCTTGATTCTCTGATTATGCATTTTGTGCATATGACTGCTTCAGAAAATACTAGGCTACTGCTGTTACTGAGACATAATTTTAGTACCTTTACAGACAAAGCTGTGTTCTTAGCAGCCACTGTTCAAGATGCATAATTTACCTCTGGAGGGGTTTACATACTGAAAACCAGTTTATTTTAACCCTTCCTGAATATTCTGCATATGCATATATAAATACATGCACATATATATATTAGTAAACAGTTTCATGTCAGTTACATATGGTACGGTCATAAACTTTATTGCCCAGTGCTCTCCCTTGTAATTCCTTGTACAGTAGATTAAGCTACTCCACAAGAAAGCCCAAGGCATCTTGAGCTCTATAACAGGGGTAGTCTTCACTGCATAGCTGCGTAGTGGACTGTCATGCTTCCATCATTTTCATAGCTCCTCAGAGCCCTCTGGTTTTCAGCAAAGATATTGGACAAATCACGGACAGATTCTGCCCATTCAGTAGGGAGTGTTTCACCTCCTTGTGAATTGTTTTCCTCTGTAGAAATTAAATTATTTGGAAAAAAAACAGGAATACTATAGTCACAATCTGGCATAAGACATAAAGTAGCTGCACCAAGTCAAATGACAAATGAGGAAGTTAGCCAGCAGTGGTGCCAGGATAAGACTGTAGATCAAAGGACAAAGCCGAGAGTGCTGTCTTGGGGTAAGCACATCTTCATTGAGACACGATCCAAAATTGTCAGTTTTCTCCAAGAATTCAACACAGAAAGGGAAAGTGCAAAATATCTAGACCTTTGAAGATCTGCAGTGATTTGGTTTCTTGACAATCTCTTTATATCTGTCATCAAGATACAGTGACAAGAGTACCCCATTTCATATTGTGACAACTGCTGCAACTGCTGATAGTCTTTCAAAGATCTCTAGCGCTTTACAAAGTCTGAATTAGAAGACTATTAATAGTGAAGCTGACCCACTGGAAAGAAGAAATATTCAATTTACAGAGAGCTCTTGTAGGAAGTGTCTTCCTGGAAAATTCAAAGGCTTGAACCAATTCTTTTTTTTTTTTTAATAGAAGAGATAGTTTGTGCTAGGTCATTACTCAGAACTTCTTGTCCTCACTGAAGGGTCATTTTTATTAAACTCTGGAGGAGTCTCCTTTCTTTTCAGGATGAGGAAGCATGCACTATAAATCTTTTTCCTTTCTACTGATGAGGTATACTTTTTATGACTGCCTGCAACGGAGGCTGATAATTTTCTGTCATAGCAGACTTTCATGAAAAGCAAAGTATGAATGAGTACATGAAAGCAGTGCAAGAAATTAAATGGAGTAGCTCTTGGCCTTATGGTGTTCAAAATTGTTCATTTTCAAGTTGTCAGAAAAAGAACAGGAAGAAGAGCAGGTAGCCATGAGGTAAAAGCAGCAGATGAATCACTTTGTTATGATATAGTGGAGAGCAGGATAGCTGAGAAATCAGCCTGGACTAGAAGACACATTTTCCTCAACAGAGTAGATAGCACTGTGTCCTAGTAGATGTCTAAATCCTGAAAGTGAATTAAAATTAACATGGGCTCAGGGGCAGTTTTTGTGTGGAGAACTGCAGGTAAAAGTACATTTTTGAGAAGAGACCAAACCTCAAGTTGTCCTGAAATTATTAATGCATTAGGGATGTTCTTTGTGTCTATGTACTGAAAAGAAAGAGATTATGTTGGATCTAAATGTTTCATTGTGACTTAGAGGGCTAATTGGAACCTTTGAATGTTAGATAGGAGTGGCCAGAATAGTGGACAGAAAAAAATTGTGGATCTTATTGGAGAGGAAGACAAATTAATTTAGGCCATCCAAGGGCTTATACTTGGAGCAGGTGAGGAAGACCTTCTAGTTATATAGGAAAAAATAAATTCTCTGAAATGAAAAGAAAAACCCAGAGATATTTTCTTTTTTCTGCAAAACCCAGTTTACTTAGACTTCATAGGCAACTGGTTTATGCGGGTAAGAAGAGTTTAGAAGAAAAGTTTCCATGCTTCATGCTGGTCCCAGTACTTTCTGGGAACCAGGAACAAGAAAGTCCCAAAGGTTCCTGGAATGTCATCTGGCAGAGTATTAAATAAGAAAGGGAGTCTCTGCAGCCAGGGAAACTGGGATGTCAAATGGGTTGTGGGCAGGCTCATTCAGTCAGGCTCCTACTGTGGAGTAAATTTTACTGGGATGCTGTTACCAACAGAGATGAGAATTCTTGCTCATATTAATGATGTGCAAGAAAAAGTAAGAGAATTGGAGGCAAGGGATGCAGAGAAACAAAGACAATTATAATGCATGACACATTTTCTCTCCAATAAATACAAAGATTAAAAAAATCCTAAAATCCTTCCAGGGAGCATTAGCCTGAATGCACATACACTGATAAGCCAGCATGCTATACCTTAAGGCACTGTGCATTGCTGCAGATAATTAAAAAGGGTATTGAAAGAGGAAAAGTGAAAATATTTCAGAAATTAGCTAGCTAAAGAACATCAGAGAAAAACAAACAAAAAAAGCTTACCAAAAGTTAACATGGTACTTCCTGAGGAGAAGTGTCTGATCTGAACTTCTTTTTAAGAACAACAATCATTGGTCCAAATCCTTCACATTTTATTTTAAGAACTCTGAGAATTTCTTTTGGTTGTCTTCAAACTCAGTCAATACATAGTAATTAAGCTCAGATCATATTACGTCTTCCTAAAAATAATGCTTTTTTATCCCTCTTTCTTTAACAAGTGGGATTAATAAGTCCTTTGGAAAAAATCAAACAAGCAAATTTTCTCTGCCTGTGATGAGGTTTTCTTTGTAATTTAAAAAAATGTTTCTCTGAGCGGAAGGAGAATAGTGAAACACTGTTATAGGAGCAAACAGGCTTATTTCTGTAGTAAATTGATGTGCATTATAAAATGCTTAGTGACAGCTGAATTGATTTATAAGCATAATTACACATCATGGTTGTAAGTACTGAGAAAGTTGCAATACTTCCTCAAAAAAAATATCACAGTTTTCTTAAGAAAACTCTTCAGCTAAATGGATTACCTCTGCTTCCTTCTGATTATAAAGAGACATCCTTGTTGCTGGCAGAGCAGGTAAGATCCCCTGTTGATTTCATAGAGGCTCTAAGGAGCAAGGAAAATGTAAAGGAAAGCAGCCCCAGCTTCAGCTGAGAAGCTACTAATGGAAAAAATATAACCTTCCTCCTCAAGTTTTCTGAATTTAGTTATGCGTGTGGCTTTCATTTATTTAGGAAGACCAAGCACCACTAAGTCCTGGAAGAAATATTTAGAAATAGCTCTTAAAAGCATCTATCTCTATGGGTGACTAGTAGTATGAAAAGGTTTTTCTGCAATAAAGTATAGCCAGCTCTTTTAGAGGGCCATCAGGTTCTTTTTTCTCCTCACCTAGTACAAAGTCCACACAAATGACAGTTAGCATGGTCACTAAAACACAAGCTAGTGATTTTCTGCATTAAAGGGATTGAAATCACTCTGAGCCAGAATAGTGTAGTTTTCCAAGACAGGGTCATGGAAGGTATGTAATTACATTCTAATTAATTTAAAGGATAGAAAAGAGAAACAAGTTTGAAGCCTTATTAGTCTGGTTAACTATCAGATATGAAGGTGTGTTACCACTGCTTGTAATGTGAGAACATCTAAATATTCTTTATTAACCAAGCAAGCAATTTAAAGGCCAGTGATGCTTTAGTTAATTTGAACAGTAGAAATATTTTTCTCTCATTTGAAAGAAGATATAATTTTCTTTATATTTGACCTACCATCCCAGGGGTAATTTTCTATGCATAGTGTCAAAGAATTAATTAAAGCAGCAAGTTGAAACTTTTCTAATGCTTTTAGAAAGGCAGTAGCATGAACTTTGTTTAAAGGTATGTGATTTCCAAACATTCTGTTGCTGTCTGCTGACCAAGTATCCGCAGAATTAGTGGTCTGTTATTTTTAATCACTGAATTAGATATCAAGTGTTTGACATATTTATATGAAGGAAACAAATGAGATAGGGCCCCCACAGTGCTCTGTAGAAAATATAAAATACAAAGAAAAAAATTTATCTTCCTCAGAGAATAATGAATGGATTAGTTTTTACTTAAGAAAGCAATTCTTTCCTGGCCTCTGCAATCTCTACCTAAACTACAAATTTGTAGTGCACCCAGTCTCACAAAATACTCCATATTGGGTAGTCCTTATTCTTACTATTCCTATTAATTCAGAGTACTTCCTAGGATTAGACATCAACTTGAAACAAAATTCAAGAAGGTAAGCCATTTAAATAAAAGGTCAAACTTGATGGGATGGTTAACACTGTATTGTCTTTTATTAATTCTGTCTTATAGAGTTTCCAAGCCACCGCTAGAGAGATCAATGACAGGTACAATTTATAAGCCACACTTTGGAACAATAAGTCTCTTGGAAAAAATTACAGGGGCCTTTAGGAAACTACCAAACTAGTCTAGTGTAACTCAGACCTTTTTTTCTTCCTTTCCAGCCTAAGGGTGTATCCCCTTGTCTGCATTTGTGTGCTGTTTCTTACATTCAGTGCACAGACTGCTTCTTTGAATTCAGGCAGTAAATACATTTTACCTTTTTCATGTCTGAATTTCGTTCATTTCCTATTTTGAAATGAAGTAAAAGTGATCAAACCTATTACATTATAGTTGTATGATCAGCATTTCTTGCTCTCCCATTGCTACATTCATGCAAGAGTGGTCCATTCTTCTCTTCTGTTATTTTATGCACAGTAGGGATGATAATTTCATCCAGCACTCACCTAGGTTTCCCATTCAGGTAGAGATATTTTCTGGAACCTGTTAGAAATTTTACTTTTAAATCTTCGTTTGAGTCAGATAATTTTTCTTACATGCCCATTCAGTTGCCCAAGTTCTTCTCAAGCTCTTTGCAAGATTATTGTAAGAAATGTAAAAAAAAAAAAAAATCAACCAAAAACCCCAGAAAGTATAAGAGTTTACTTGTATTTAATTACCAAAAGTAATGCTACAAAACTCTTTAATGATATTTTTAAAAGCATGGTGTCTTCTGCTACTCACCTTTATGTGACAAATACATTCTAAATGTATGAACAATCAGTCATTCCTCAGCTATGGAAGCAGCAGTAAGCACCAAGTTTATGCCTCTGAGGAACCATGAGGTGGGAAGTGGTACTCAGCCATCTTCAATGCTCTCTATACATCTATATGATCCATCCAACTTGCATTTAGATGTTTGGTAGTGATTGATTCTCTACTGTTATACATGAATGTTATTCTCACAATATTTTTTCTAAATCTTTGCTGCCATGATTTAAGGCCACATTTTGTTTCCTCACCTTCAGCCTGAAAACCAGCTTGTTTTTATCCCTGTGCAACTGCCTAGTATGTGTTGTGTTTGCCATGCTGATTTTCTATCTTTCATTAGCTTTTTTTCTGTTAATTCATTCTGTCTTTCCTCATGGGTCATGTTTTCTGGACCTCTGGTCATTTTCACTGCTGTCCTCTGGACTTTCTTCAACTGGTCTGCATCTCTTTTGAACAATGAGTCAGTAAGGTTAATAGAATTTTGTTTTATGCTATTGTATGCCTGATGCTTAATTCTCTGAGTTTATTTTGCTAATGATATTACACTATATTACACTATTCATAACAATATGAAAGGTTTGCCTGAGAAGCTTTTGTTTCTTTTTTTGTTTTTATGGTGAATCCTCTGCATAATATTTAGAAATATCATAAGCAATAGCCATTCATTAAAAATTAATCAGGAAGCATTTGGATAGCTCTTTTTGCACCTGCAAAATTCAGTAGTTTACAAAAATGATTAATTGCTTTCTATGCACTTTCATTTCAGGCAGCCAGAAAAAACAGAAGCACGGTCCTGACTTTTTTACTTTTCATCCATGTGTAATACATCCCTGTGTGCCAACAAAAACAGAATAAATCTCTAAATATTTCTGAAATGTCTCCTCCCAAGTCCCACAGAGGCAGCAACTGGAAGTATTTTTCTGCCAAACTTTAACTGTTGCCCAAGTCCCTGGAGGCAGTAATTTGCATGCTACTGAGTTCTGCACCTCAAGTAAGTCACGTACTCTACTATCATAAAAAAAAGACACTTTTTACAATGGCACCTTCACAATACACTGTAAGACTTATACAGGCCACAAATCTGAATGAGTCTCACTAAAAATGTGCAGCTATTTATCTTCTTTGTAAGCACTGCTGGGTTCCAGAGACTTTCTTTAGCGGAGAGTTTTCCTTAACTACAAAGAAAAAAATATGGATTTGTTTTCTAATCTGAGGTTGTGAGATAAGTTTTTGTATAACTTATCAGTTTCGTTGCAGCTGGTAGATTCTTTTTTGGTGTGTGATGACAGCAGGAAAGATCCCTTTTCTGAGAGTTACTTTGTGCCATTTAAAGAGATCAGATGAACTTTTACCACATTAAACTCTCCTCCAGATTGAAGGAAAGTAAAAAGACATTTTTTTGTCCCTGCTTTCTCAAAGATGCTCTGTCCCAGATTTAAACTAGCATGCTACCTAAACATGCTACCTAAAGTCTATCTGCCTGGATGCCTTCCTGTGTGACCTCATCTAGGTGTTCCTGCTCCAGCAGGGGGATTGGACTAGATGATCTCTTGAGGCCCCTTCCAATCTCTGACATTCTGTGATTCTGTGAAAGGAAACCCAACAAAAAAGAGGATTCAGCCAAAGGAAGAATACTTTCAGGTATTTGCTTTCATGTTGGCTTTATTTGTTGAAGAAAAGTGGTAGCAACGCACAAAACCAAGTTGTTTATCCATTGGCATGGATAAAATGAGGACCATATTTTCTTTGGAGGTCTTCTTTCGAAACAGACATGTTAATTGCACATGGGTACTGCTGATGAGTGATAACTATTCAAGGAGTAGTGCTGGACTGAGCTGCACAAACAATGCTGGAGAGCAAAAAGGGTGCAATTTGATCTCCAAAGGGATGACAGACCCTTTGCTACAGTCTTTTTTTTGTCCTCTGTAGCTTCTCCCTCTATGGATGAGCATCGCTTCAAAGTCAAATGCCAGCATCACTCTGTCTTTAAAGCCGTCTTTCCCCAGAGAATGATGCAGTAAAAGCAAAGAGAAAGAGCTGGTGAAATGTGTTTGAGGCAGCACAGTGGTACATTAGAAAGAGGAAGAAAAGTTAGGCTTCCTGGTACTCTGTTCCTCCAGGTCACAGAAACATCTTCTATCATTGCTCTTCTATATCTCTAAAAGGATAGATGTTTCCTCTCACCTTGGATATTGTGTTCAACTTTCCTAACATACTCTCGCCTCAAGGAAACTGATCTATATACTAGCATACTTCAGACGCCTACATTTCCCAAATACAGGCTCTGATAATGAAGGTTTTTAAGTAAACAGGAGGAAAGTTGTGTTCTGGCTGTCTTATTTGTTTTGTTGAAAACATTTTTCTGCAGTTAGATGGCTCCTCTGCAATAGATTTTCCATGCTGATTAGCACAGATGAGTTATTTCTTCCCTCCTAACACCCACCCTCACAGGGCTGAGAAAGGAGCTTCCAGCTGTCTCATTTTCTCTATTTAATATCTTTGAACATCTAAGCAAACCAGGGAAAAGTGCTACCTTTTTGTTGTTACCACTGTCTGACATCTATAGGGAGAGGTGGACATCTCTATCTTCTTTCCTATCTACTTTTGAACAACCTGCACGAGTGGGAGGTGCCCTGCTCAGAGCAGGGGAGTTGGGACTAGATGATCTTTAAGATCCCTTCCAACTGTAACTATTCCATGATTCTGATGTACTTATGCTATGGTGAGTTATATAGGACAGCACAGTAGGATATTCATCAGCTAAGCAATATGGGTCCTGATTCTCTTCCTCACAAAATAGGCAGTAATTTTCCACTGAACTCAGTACAAGGAAAACCTCCATTCCAAACACATACTCAGTTTCAGCACAAAACCACTTTGACTATTTATTTTCTGTTATTTAACTCCAATATGCCTGCAGTTTTATAACATATCATATGGACTTAAAGTAGGCCTAAGGAAAAACCAGAAAGTCACTTTTCTTTGATAACAAAAATACCTTCATGAATGAAAGCCTTTTACCATCTTAAACATGGTAAGAATTTGGGACTGAGAGGTGTCTTTACTCCTTTTAAGAGAAAATAACTACTTTATTGCTTTTCTTTTTATCATATGAATGCTTTTTATCATATGAATAAAGTGATGCCAGGCTACTTGTATCCTTTAGTTCACACTGAGCATTTGCAGTGTTTTTAGCAGATGTGACCTAGATGCTTTTGGACATAAACAATTTCAGAAATACTGTGCTCACTCCCTTAACAGAAACAATTTACTTCCTCTCTGTTCTGCCAAGTATAATATTTCAGAATTAGTTCCTTCTTACTTCCGCTGTAGTTAACAGAGATTTTATGATATCTAAAAGCTCTCTGAAGGAAATTCAAAATGTTTCAGAGGTAAGCTCTGAGAAAGCAAGCTTCCCCCATCCTTCCCACACATACGTATCACACACACACACACAGACTGGCAAAATACTATCTGGTATAGTATTCTATATATAGAATACTATACAGTAGTGCATGCAATACCATTGTAATTTGGATACACAATCAGATAAAGTTACTGATAATTACAATTTGGACAAGTCATACAAACTTCAGGTAACTTTAAGGTAATAGACTTATGTGCAATGAAAGACAATCTGTCAGCCCCTTGGCAAACCAAATTTACTCCATTTCATTGCCCTATCCCCACAAGCATTCAAGGCCAGGCTTTTGGGGGCTCTGAGCAGCCTGGTCTAGTGGGAGGTGTCCCACCCATGAAAGGAGAATTGGAACTAGATGATCTTTGAGGTTCTTTCTATTCTCTGGTACCAAACCATTCTCTGATTCTTTGGTTCATACTGCCCCTGGCAAAGGCCAAGAATATACTAAATCACAAAGTGAGTAAAGTAACTTGTTCAGACATTTCTTATGAGTTAAAAAAACCCCCAACATTAGAATCATAGAATGAATCATAGAATAGTTTGGGTTGGAAGGGACCTTAATGATCATCGCGTTCCAACCCCCTGCCATTGTCA
>VZTY01010779.1:314155-325853 GCA_013400935.1 Turnix velox
CTGGGGTTGCCCCAGCCCTGGTGCAGGACCTTGCACTTGGCCTTGTTGAACTTCATGAGGTCAGCATGGGCCCATCTCTCAAGCCTGTCAAGGTCCCTCTGGATGGCATCCCTTCCCTGTGGCATGTCAACTGCACCACACAGCTTGGTGTCATCTGCAGACTTGCTGAGGGTGTACTCAATCCCACTGTCCATGTCTCCAACAAAGATGTTAAATTCACCAAAATCAGCACACAGTAATTACTGAAATCAAATAGTTATGTTCATTTCCATCAAAGGATGTTGATTTGGCACCAAAAGTGTCACTGGATCACAAACTTCTATTAGTTATGCTCCAACTTACATGAAGCAATTGAACCCATGCCTGCAAATATGCTAAAGTATTGTGTGGATACAGCTGGAAGACTAATGAAAGGTTGTTTTCATTCTAGCTGCATCTTGGCAGCTAGAGGTACAAGCTGTCACATACAGCAGTATCTGCAGCTCATGAATATCTGATTCCCAGTCAGATTTTCTCTCCTCAGGATATGTGGGGTGAAGAGACCTGGGGGTTCTGGTGAATAGGAGGATGACCATGAGCCAACAATGTGCTCTTGTGGCCAAGAGGACAAATGGCATCCTGGTGTATATTACAAGGGGTATAGTCAGTAGGTCGACAGAGGTTCTCCTCCCCCTCTACTCTGCCCTGGTGAGACCACATCTTTTTGTGTCCAGTTCTGGGGCCCTCAGTTCAAGGAGGACAAGGGAGGGTACAGTGCAGAGCCGCAGAGATGATGAAGGGATTGGAACACCTCCCTTATGAGAAAAGGCTGAAGGAGTTGTGTCTCTTTAACTTGGAGAAGAGGAGATTGAGGGGTGACCTAATTAGTTTATGCTTATAAATATGTAAATAGTGGGTGTCAAGAGGATGGAGCCAGGCTTTTGTCATTGACCTCCAATGATAGGACAAGGGGCAATGGGTGCAAGCTGGAATACACAAGGTACTACATAAATATGAGAAAGAACTTTTTCACAGTGAGGGTGACAGAACACTGGAGAGGGTTCCCCAGAGAGGTTTTGGAGTCTCCTTCTCTGGAGACATTCAAAACCTGCCTGGATGCATTCCTGTGAGACCTGGTCTAGGTGTTCCTGCTCTGGCAGAAGCATTGGACTAGATGATCTCTTAAGTTCCCTTCCAATCCCTGATACTCTATGATTCTGGGCAAGGAAAGAATGCAATTTTTTCAAGAATCTAAGCCAGAGGCTAGATAAATATAGAAACGTTTCAGACTTATATTATGGTTCTTATTAATGCATGCTATAGGCTAACTAATCAACATCACCCCTGGATTTATGATTATTGATCCCATAAAGATCTTCTACCACAACTCTGCAAACTTGTAGCATGAGAATTTATGTTGCAGCTATGAGCATGGCTATCTTAGCCTCATGATCTGCCAGAACAGCAAATCTAATTCCACACGTCTTCTTCTGTAATGCATAATATCACCAGAACAAAAGCCAGCAAAACCAGAGAAGGATATTTTCTCTTTGGGAGTGAAAAAGTCAGAAAAATATTAAGATCATTAACTAAATGTGAAAAGTCACTTCTCTCTGCTTCAGGGTCTGAGGCCCTGTACTTGCATATTTTCCATCCTCACTGTATAACAACCTGCTGATGCTCCCTCCCAGGAAGCACTCTAATTGCAGGGGTGGTCACTTCAACATCTTTGTCTGTTTGAATACAGTAACAGACTCTCAGCTTCTGTAAATCAGCCAGCTTCCACGGGTGTCACTGGAATTACTCTGGTACCAAAGTTAAATATTTGACTTTAAGGTACCAACAAAAAGAAAGAGAAAATCAAGGCACAGTGTTGAGCTCTGCAATATCAGCTTTTTAAACCTTCATCATGGAATGTGATGAAGGGATGTCGTTCACCCTCCTGAGCTACATGTGGTGATTTAAACTAAAAAAAAAAGGCATGTTCAGGGTGAGGTGGCAGCTGTGCCTGGGTTTTGAGGGCAGTAATTTTGGAGGTTGCACTCATACCTTGCTGTGAGTGAGTTTGGCACATACTTCTCATATATTTGCCTAATGGTAGTCAGTTAATGTATTATTCATCAATTGCCTTTGTGCTGCTCTTTGTCAAGCTCCAGTGGTGCTTTTAAGCAGTCTTTCTGTTGTTGTCTGATCTCTGCCTAATTTAGGTATATAGAGAATAAAGCCTGTATGTGTATCCTCATAGCATCTGTCAGCCCTGCAGCTCTAGGGAGAAACATAAACAAGCTATGTATTGCCAGTAGTTTTTAAAATGTCATAAATCTCATCAGTCCAAATTTCAACTTGTTCTTTCAGGGGCATTCCTTTAGCCTCCTAGAAACACCGATTAAATGGCTT
This sequence comes from Turnix velox, assembly GCA_013400935.1. Taxonomy (NCBI): domain Eukaryota; kingdom Metazoa; phylum Chordata; class Aves; order Charadriiformes; family Turnicidae; genus Turnix; species Turnix velox. Next base: position 316,532 of record VZTY01010779.1, read on the forward strand.
AGAAATCTTCTCTGGACTTGCCAGAGACATCCCATCTCATCTCTCATTCCACACCCACTGCAGCAGAGATCACAGTCTTCTCATGAGACTCCGTCTCGTGGGGCTGCCTCAACACCTCAGGGGAGTGAACCATCTACTTGCACACTGCATCCAGTTAAACTGACTGGTGTCTGCAAATCCTGGATAATACAGAGGGATTGGTAAATCACTGCAAGAATTACTCCTGCTCTGGAAAAAAAAATCAAACACTTTTTTTTTTACTGTGATACTGAAGGAGCTCACATCATATTTATAAGTAAGGAAGGTTAAGAGGGTACAGAATCAGTGAATAGAACTACTTTCTTGTAAGAGGACATTTATATAACTGTGCAGAAAGGTCATAAGCCACAGAGACAATCTGGGAGGTTAGCTGGCAAGGTATTATAAGCATGTGTGACCTGTCATCCAAATGCTGAAGCTGAGAAATTTTTGCAGTAAAATGTTATTGATAATAACACATCCTCACGGAATGATATGTGAAATTACCTGCCACTGAATCATAGCATCACTTCAGAGTGTCTTTTGAAATGATAGAATTTTTTTGTGAGCTAAAGCACTTGCCTCACAAAAGGAATATTTGGATGAAAAATCTGTCACAAAGTTATCAAAGATGTGAGGTTACTACACCAGCATCAACTTTTTTCACAGCCTCCAGAACAGTAACTGAGACTTTAATAATTAACATCGTGGTGCTCATACTCTTAAATCTGATGGGGAATTGTCTGCTAAGCACGCTGAATGTCTTTGCAAACACTGACCTGGTTATGCGTACAGAATTCTTAGTGCAGGTAGCAAGTACTCACCAACTCAGAAACATACTGAATAATGCATCTCAGCATATTATCCATAGCAACTAAAGAAATTTTTCCACTTTTTATATTTAAACGTAGCACCTTAGTCCATATGAATTCGTGTAGACAGCTCTCAATCAAACATTTGCATAGCACCATAGTATCCCTAAAGGGTTAAGTAAACATCCCCTTAAGTTATTTTTAGCACAAGAAGGGTTTGCAAAGACACACAGGCACTTCTGCAATAATTTAAGCTTTGAATTGAATGCACTCATCTAACTCCTGAGGAACTCTTGGTATCTTCAGCCACTGACATCTGGATCCAGTCATAAGCTTCATCTTCATGAACACTTCAGCTGATAAACAGTTTTGCAGAAGGGTGCCAGCTTACCATTTCTAGTGCATTTTAGTACCTTCAAGGAATACATGTTGTTCATTTCACAGAATCACAGAATGTCAATGATTGGAAGGGACCTCAAGAGACCATCTAGCCCAGTCTCTGTACCAGAGCAGGAACACCTAGATCAGGTCACACAGGAAGGCATCCAGGAGGATTTTGAATGTCTCCAGAGAAGGAGACTCCACAGCCTCTATGGGCAACCCACTCCAGTGTTCTGTCACCCTTACCATGAAAAAGTTCTTTCTTGCAGTTATGTGGAACCTCCAGCTTGCACCCATTGCCCTTTGTCCTATCATTGGAGGTCACTGAGAAGAGCCTGGCTCCATCCTCCTGACAGTCTCCTCCCACAGTCTCCTCCAAGCTAGAGACTCAGCTCCCTCAGCCTTTTCTCAAAAGGGAGATCCAATCCCTTAGTCATCTTTGTGGCTCTGCACTGGACTCTCTCAAGTAGTTCTTTGTCCTTCTTGGATTGAAGGCCCCTGAACTGGACACAATATTCCAGATGTGGTCTCACCAGGGCAGAGCAGAGGAGGAGGAGAACCTCTCTCAACCTACTGACTACTCCCCTTCTAATAGAGCCCAGGATGCCATTGGCCTTCTTGGCCACAAGGGTGCATTGCTGGCTCATGGTCACCCTGCTGTCCACCAGGACCCCCAAGTCCCTTTCCCCTACACTGCTCTCTAACAAGTCAGTCCCCAACTTATACTGATACATGTTGTTCTTGACCAGGTGCAAGACTCTACACTTGCCCTTGTTCTATTTCATTGAATTTCTCCCTGCCCAACTCTCCAGTCTGTCCAGGTCTCACTGGATGGCAGCACAGTCTTACGATGTGTCGGGCACTCCTCCCAGCTTTGTGTTGTCAGCAAACTTGCTGACAGTGTATTCTAGTCCCTCATCCAAGTCACTGATTAATATATCGAACAGTACTGGTCTCAGTACTGATCCTTGAGGGACTCCACTAGACACTGGCCTTTAGCTAGACCACAACTCTCTGGCTTCTTTCCTTCAGCCAGTTTACAGTCCACCTCACTACCCAATTGTGCAGACCATATTTCTGCAGTTTAGCTGCAAGGATTTTTCTGCTTTATGTTTGATTGTGTTTTACAGAACCCTCTGTGGGGTGTTTATTTTACGGAAATATAGTTGAATAAATAATTTCTGAAAAAAAGCCAACTTATCTTGGGGCAGCATCCCATAACTGTCTCAGTCTTCATTCACTGTTGCTTCAGATAAGCTCAATGTAAGTGATAAGATCCAAGTAATATAAGCAAAACTGCCATATTTCAAAAATAGCATTCAGGAATGACCTTGACATGCTAAATGCAATCCACATCAATCAGACTTAAAGTAAAATATTACTCAGGGACTTTACTTGTAAACAGTAAAAAAAAAAAAAGTGTATTACTTGATTACTGCATTCTGTGTTATTTTCCTGAATAATACATAATTTTTTAAATACAGGATGTAATTAATGTGGAAACTGAATAGGTAATTTATCTTAATTTCATTTTAATATTTCTCTTCAGATGTCATCTAGAAGGACAAGCTTTCAGCTTATCACTCATGATAAATACCTAGCTAGGCTAGCAGCTGGAAATTGAGAAACAGTCTTTCCTATGCAATTATAACTCAAAATAAATCTAAAAATTCATTATTCTGTCAAAGAACATTTCACTGATTTGCTAATCTTGAATTTACTCTTTCTTCATCTATGGGTAGCATGCAAAATTATCATGCCATAACACAGATCTCACTGTGAAAAAATTAGCCAAACCTTAAAATAATCTAAACCCCCCTTATGAGGACCTCAGTACCTGAAGGGGGGCTACAGAAAGGCTGGGTAGGACTTTTTAATAGGATATGTGATGGCAGGACTAGGAGTAATGGATGCAAATTGGAAAAGGAGAGATTCAGACTAGACGTAAGAAAGAAATTCTTTATAGTGAGGTTGGTGAGATACTGGAACAGGTTGCCCAGAGAGGCTGTGGATGCCCCCTCCCTGGAGGTGTTTAAGGCCAGGCTGGATGGATTAAGCAACCTGATCTAGTGGGAGGTGTCCCTGAAAATGGCAGGGGGGTTGTAACTAGATGATCGTTAAGGTCCCTTCCAACACAAACCATTCTATGATTCTATATTGAGAGATTCCCATGGGAAATGTATTCTTTCAATTTGTTTTAGTGCTTGCTCTGGTCAGCAAGCAGCATCTCAGACAGTAATTTTCATGGTTACTTAAACTTAAGCTGGGTATCTAACACGAGTGGAAGACTCTATACTGAAACCACATTAAAAGCTTGGTGACAAGCACATTGTTTCTCATTGGATTTCCTATGATTTTCTAAAATAAAGGATCTATAAAATAAGATGTATTAAAAGATTTAATACATCTTTTTTAAGTGGTAGTACTTCATTCCTGCAAAACAGAGGTTCTGAGAGCACTCAATTTTTAAATGGTAGTATAAAATATCCTTTCCCAAAACACCCAATGAAATGAAACACACTTTCTGCTAGAAGAATTCTGGTACTCATCTGTGTAGGGCTCCATAGGTTTTTACCAAATGAGGCCAAGGGAGGTAATTTTCCCCCTCTACTTTACTTTCACGTGACTCCACCTGTAGTGCTGTGTCCAGCACTACTATAGGAGAGATACAGACTCGCTGGAGTGGGCCTGGAGGAGAGCCACAAAAATTATCTGGGGGTTGGAGCATCTCTCTTATGAAGATGGGCTGAGAGAGTTGGGGCTGTTCATTTTGAAGAGGAAAAGGCTGCAGGGGACCTTATAGCAGCCTACCAGGATTATGTAGTAGTAGGACAAGTTTAAAACCTCCTAATTACAGTGGCCCAGTATCATACTCAGCTGGAGCTTGAATATCTTCATGGCAGGAGACTCCAGAGCCTTTCTGGGAAACCTGAACTAATGTTAAGTCACTCCCACAGTAAAAGGATGGGATTTTATGTTCCAATGAAACTGAATTCCAGTGGCTTATGTTTTCTGTTTGCCTGTAAAATGTCAAGTTGAATATATTTTCAAGAAAAATAAGAAAACTAGTTATCAGTGTTATTTCTGTTTGGCTTTTGGTTTGGCTTTAAGAAAAAAAAAAAGAATTTGGATACCCCCATTTTGGGTATATGCTTGGATTTACATTTTGGTAACATTTTCCATGAAAGTCAATTTGCATTTTTGCCAGCAAACCTTTTTCTAGTCCCAAAATGGGTGTGATTTGTGGAAACTGTATGTTCATCTGGCCTGGCTTTATGCCATTGTTGCTGTTCAGAGATGCTTATAAAAGCTGAATGGATTTGTTTTGATTTTTGCTTCTGATCTCTTTTTGATGAGCTCAGTCATTGCTACCATCAACTTAGCCAAATGAGGTGTATGGAAAATATTTTATCTCTTGTTTCTTGATTAAGGATAGAGTTTTCTCTCCTCTATCTGACTCAATTTACTGAGATGCTTCTCTGCCCTATGCAAGGTTTGTATTTATATGCAGGTCTAATGATGTAAGGAGAATGTGTGGCATAAAGTCTCAACTGCAGCAGTGACTGGACTTTCAAAGATCTACGTTGTATTGAGTTGAATTTTTTCTGAGCATTAGTCTGGACTGTCATCACAGTCCTGCCTAGAACTGTTTCTGAGCATGTTTCTCAAATCTGCTCCATAATTTAATGTAGCCATCACATAATCTGAAAGAGAGAATTAATGCTATTCACGGTGAAAAACTGAACTTTTCATAGAATTGCCAGAATCTTCATTTGTTTCCTTCAACTAGTACAGTTCATCGTCACCCACATTCCTGATTTCATCTGTTTGTACAAATCTTCAAGCTGACTTTTGCCATTTACTGAGTAATCACCTCCTTGAAAAATTCTCGTTCTTTCTCCGTATTGTAAGCTTATTTTATTTCACTCAGTATCAGTTGGAGGTAAAGCAACTTCGCTCTTTATTTTATTTTATTTGATAACACAAAGCCATAGATGACTCACAGCTGTATGTTCAAAATGAGCCTTTCTGTAGCTGTAGGTTAGTGGGACTGGTTAGAGAATAAGTAAGAATTTGGCATGCCCTGCAATGGTGTCTCGTGATCTTTCAATAGGCAAAATAAATCTAAATCATAAAATAGGAGTGCATTTTAGAAATACTCATTTCAGGGATAAGGAAACTCCATTTTGTACCTTTATTAAGGTGTTTCCCAGACACTCCATTCACTTTTTTTCACATTGACAGTGCAGTGTAGTTTTCTTGCACCTGCATTGCTTGGAACAAGTCAAAGCTTCCAGGGAAATCAGTAAGAAAGTGTGCTTGGTGCATCATATCAAACCATAATTACTTTGGGTCATGCACTTTTCTAGCTCTTGTTATGACTGTAAATATCTGGTTAAAAAGGTTCACTCTGACACATCTTTAATAAACTTTAATTTATATTAGTCAACGTTAAAAGGCAAAGAATAAATTCAAATAATTTCATAAACTCAGATAAAAAGATATTAAAATGGTATAAAAAGATATTTTTGTTGTATAAAAATATATTAAAATTGCATGATACAAAGTGCTTTAGCTTACTTTAAAAGGTTACATAGGAAAAAAGTGATGGTTTATTTATATGCAGGATAGTTGTCTCTGAAGAAGTAAAGAAAAACAGGGTAATCCATTCTGGTAGGGCTGCAGATGTATTGGAGAAGAGGAGATCTATGCCTATAATGACAAATAATTTTTTATGCAAAAAAAAAGAAAAGAATGAGGGGAAATTGGCAGAGAATAAACCAACCAACCAAACAAACAAAAACTATTATTGGCCTAAATTTTTTATAGATCTCTTCTAGAATTTAGATAATAAATTGGGTGGTTCTCTGTATGACTAAGTTTATTTTGTTCTTTTCTCTTTTTACTTTTCTTATTGCGTGAAGATTAATTTATTAAAGTTTATTCCAAGAATTCCCAAGACATATAAAAAAAGGCAAATGGTGACAATCTGTTCCTGATTACTCTAGAGAACTTAAACAAGTTATCCAATCCTGTGAGGCTGCGAAACACATTTTCTGATATGCTTTCCAGTTTTTTTCATTATTCAGCTTCCTATGGAATGAAGAATATGGAGTCTGTAATGAAAATCAAAATACAACTTACAGGTGACAAAATTATGATGATCACATTGCTCAGTTTGTGCATGTTCTCACTATTCTATTATTTATTTTCTCTATGGATCTGCATTAAATCTCATTTTTATCACAGAATCAGACTAAGACATCATCAAAAAGTAACAGAAGTAATTAGTTCCTCATTTTCTAAAGGTCATAAGTGAATTAATTTTAAATAAATTTGAATTTTAAAGAATTCCATTTATTTTTATAAAATCCACATTGTAATGGATGAAACAAAAGAGAAGCAATTTTATGAAAAACAATGCCAGGTTTTCAGATAGCAATTCAAAGCTTTTAGTGGTTTTTATTTTGTCATTGAGTATGTATGAAAAGCATTATCAAAGAAGTCCTCATGGGTTTGCTTCATTCTTTTTATGCCTGAAGTATAAACATGCCTTTTTCTTGCTCTGGAGATTAGTGCTTTCTCTCTATTTAAAACTATGCCTGTCTTATGCTCTCATTGATCTTGAGGAAATACAAGAGACAATAATTCAGTGCAAGACTCAGGGTTTAGAATAAATAAGTACAAACATAAAGCAGCAAATCTTTACAAAGTGAATATACCAAAATTTTAAATGACTGCTCAATCTGCTGATAGTTCTCATGCAAACTGAGTCCAGGGCCATACAATACATTAAACAGCAAGCTGAAAACCTTAAGTTTCTTGCACTACAATAAAAAGACTTGGGCTTTTGAGACTTGGAAACTACTTAAAGCTCATGACAAATTTCCTCAGCAAATTATTTAATTTTCAATTCCCTCTCATATTATTCTAGTTCTCCAGATTTTGACCATACGGACTTTATAAAGTGAAGACCATCACTTGTTTAAATTTTGCAGGGGTTCCTAAAGCAATAGTTTCTTGAGTGAGTCTAATTCTTTCCATAGTACATTTTTTAATTTCTTATTCTGAACACTGAGCCATCAAAGCTGTCATTTTTCTATTGTTCACCTCTTTTCTATGTGCATTTCAGTGTCTTGACTGGGAAAATCAAGGAGACAGAAACATAAGCAGAATAATGGCTTTGCCTGCAACATGTCTTTCTGCCTCCTTCAGAAGTAAGAATGAAGAGTCCTTCTGTAATCTACAGCACTCCCTGAACTTAAAATTTCATTAAAATATAGTCTCTGCCATAGCCACGAGTTTGATGGTCTCAACAAGGTTTTACTTCTCAACTTGTCCAGATTTGAGGTAAATCAGAACCAATTTTCTGGATTGTAACTTCACTTTTTACCTAGGCCTAATTTAACTGTCTGAACTCCAAAATTAACAGGATATTATTGAGAAACTCTTCATGCTGAGAGTGACAAGACCTGGTTGGACCTAAGAATGGTATGTAGAGAGGCTCTTCTTTATACTTATTGCTGTAGCAACCGCAGTCAGCTAAATTCATTGTTTGCCCTGTAGAGGGTCAGAAGTGACAAGCATAGAGGATTTTCACCAGCGGGGAGGAGCAGACAGGACAGGTGACCTAAAACTGACCAACAGGAGTAGTCTATCACATTTCTTAGATGGCAGATCTAAGGATCCTGTCTGTTTGATCCCAATCTTAGTACTCCTGATTCCAGAACTGGTATCCAGCTCCTGACCATTGCTGACTCCAGTCTGGAACTTTTCCTCTGTCTATTGGTGATAAGCTTGTCACCCTGGAAACTTGTTATGGCTTTGTACTCTGTAAACATTTTTTCTGTTTTATTTTATTATTTATTATTTCATTATCTATTAAAATTTTCATTGAAATGATGTAGTATTTTTCTGAACAGATAGATCTCTTTATTTCTTGCTCTCTTTTCTTCTGAGAAAGGGTGAGTGGGGCATCTGTGATTTGAAGTGGCCAGTCTGACCAAAACCCATGCCGCCTCCATAGCCACGCAAGTCTAGACCCATAAAATCTTGCACAGGAAACTGAACTGGTGGCAATTCCTGAAGGAATGACAACACCTTCCATCCCCATCCTGTTTAGAAAGAAAAGAGGTTTGCTTGTATACAGTCTTTGAGGAGGTGAGGTTTGGAATCCTTGCTCTCCTGGACAAAAGAGATTGGTTAAACTTGCATCTTTCAGCTAATCTATTTTATCTAATGCCTAAGCCTTATATAATAACTGCTTTGTGGGGGTTTGTCCTACAGCAAAAGTACTTTCAGCATCAGGAAATGAGCATGATGATTTCTGAGTCATTCTCCCAGCTGGATCATGTTGTCAATATTAATTTTAAAATACTCTTCCTTTTCTCTGCTCCTGCTCCACCACCACCAGAGGCACAGTATGTGAGCATTCAAACAAAATACAAACAAGTGATAACTCGACAGATTGGCTTTGTATTTTTTTACTGCCTACGTTTCTGAAAGAGACAAGAAACATAACTGCTAAGTGGTTCATCATTTCATTTTTTTACCTCTTTTATACAAAGCAAGACAGTAATTTTAAAACAAGCACTTGAAAGCAAGCAAAATGACACCTTATCTCTGCATTAAGAGAAAACAACTCTGCATACAAAAATGAAAAATGAATAGTGCCCACTGTAAGACTTCCCTCTTGAGGTAACTTCGTAGCATGCTGTAGCCCTGAGGCTCGACAGAAGTTCAAGGCTATCACTGCTGAGCCATGCTTTTAGTTCATTAAACATCCTAATACCTGGGGCAGGAAGTTCAAATCTATTTACAACATCCCTGCTGCAAGAAGTAGATAGGATGTATTTTCAATGCTAGTTCTGAGGCACAGAGTAGACACAAAAGTGAAGGTCTGTGTCTGTGAATTTATCATCACAGATGCATCACGTAAGTCTGATAACCAACACAGAGTGTGTCTTCTGGAACAGTGCAATTATGCATTTGAATTTCAAATTAGGAGAAGAAATTATGAGAAAGCTGACTGGTGTATCTACCTGACATGAAGGCTCTGTTCCCCGCACATCCTCACTGAGGACCAGCGGATCTTGTGGTCCCAGCAACTG
>VZTY01010781.1:696-10729 GCA_013400935.1 Turnix velox
GTTGTGGATGCCCCCTCTCTGGAGGTGTTCAAGACCAGGCTGGACATGGTGCTGAGCAGCCTGATGTAGTGGGAGGTGTCCCTGCCTATGGCAGGGGGGTTGGAACTTGATGATCTTTGAGGTCCCTTCCAACCCAAACTATTCTATGATTCTATAAACAGCAGAGAGGAGGAAGCAGTGTGTTCTGATTACAGTCCTTTCCATTCACACTGTGCTGGTGTGGAAGGGAGAGGAATCTGGACTAGAAATGGGGGAGGAAAGATGTTGGCTTAATGCCTTTTTTTCTCACCACATGAATCTATTTGAACTGGCAATAAATTTTTTTTCCTCAAGTTTAGTCTGTTTTCCCCATGATGGCTGTTGTTAAGTGATTCCCCCTATCTGTATTTAGACTGGAGGGCTTTCTTAGCCTGTTTGCATGGAATCATAGAATCATGGAGTTGGAGGGGATCTGCAAAGGTCACCTAGTCCAAACTCCCTACAGTAAGTAGGGACATAGAATCATAGAATAGTTTGGATTGGAAGGGACCTTGAAGATCATCTAGTTCCAACCCCCCTGCCATAGGCAGGGACACCTCCCACTAGATCAGGTTGCCAAGTGCCTTGTCCAGCCTGGCCTTAAACACCTCCAGGGATTGAGGGGGCATCCACATCCTGTACCAGATCAGGTTTCTCCAAACCCAGCCTCAAATGCCTCCAGGGATGGAACCTCCACCACCTCTCTGGGCAACCTGGGCCAGTGCCTTACCCCTCTCATAGAGAAGAACTCCATACTAATNGGTTGCCAAGTGCCTTGTCCAGCCTGGCCTTAAACCTCCAGGGATTGAGGGGGCATCCACATCCTGTACCAGATCAGGTTTCTCCAAACCCAGCCTCAAATGCCTCCAGGGATGGAACCTCCACCACCTCTCTGGGCAACCTGGGCCAGTGCCTTACCCCTCTCATAGAGAAGAACTCCATACTAATAACTAATATAAATGTGCCCAACTCTAGTATGAAATCACTGCCCTGTGTTCTGTCACTACAAACAGTCCCTCCCCAGCTTTTCTGTAGAGGTCTTGCCAGAGCCTTCTGTCCTCCTGGCAGCCCCAGCTTTCTCTTATTCTGTTGAGAAGAGAGACCAAAGAGTGGCACGGATGATCTTCAAGGTCCCTTCCAAACTGAACTATTCTATGATTCTATTGTGGTGAGCCTGTAGATGCAGTCAGAATTGTTGGCTTTTAATTTATAAAGCCTTGTAGAACCTGAATCTTGACTTTCTTTCCCCCTACAACTGAAACTAAAGGACCGTTGCCAGAGTACTCTGATGCAATTGGATCCATCTTTTAGCAACCAAGCCAAAGGGCTCAAATTTAGGCTTGTTTTTGCAGCCTGCCAATGATTCCTCTGAGCAAGAAATGAGACTAAGTTTCTGCTGTATGGTATTTGTAAACAGACCCTCAGAAACATCAAAGCAGCTCCTCAGCTGGCAGCAGCAGCAAAGCAGAGCTGTGCTCTCCTCTCAATGCACATCCTTTGCTAACATCTCTCAAATCAATTGCATTTTCTCTTCCTTCCTCCCTCCCTTGAAATTTCTGACATGACTCCAATAGCAACACGTTTAGTGAGACCTACAGCTCTCCAGCATCTGATAGCAGCTGTCAGGCTGTGTTCCTTCAGCCTGAACTCTTTGTCCGTGTGCTACCAGCTGGTGTTGCCTCAGCCATCTGGGATCACAGCACTCTCATGTAGGGGCTAATGCAACTCCAGCAGAGCCAGGGCTCCCTGCCTTTCCCACAAACTGCATTTATTAGCAAAGTGAAGCAAAGCAAAAGCCACAGACCCTAATCAAAGTTTAAATCTTCCTATAGCTCACAACCTGCAAACATCCATCCCTATCAGAGGGAATTCAGCCCTTTGTAGCTCTCAGATGTTCACTGTGAAGTGTGTTTTTGATTCCCAGATCCTATTCTTGCCCCAAGGACAGTGCAGCAAAGTTTCTTCTTTCTCCTGCCTCACCATTTGTAGCTTCTAAATAGACAAAGGGATGGATGCCCTTTCCCTGGATGAATTTAAGGACAAGGCACTGAGCAACCTGATAGGGTGGGAGATGTCCCTGCCTATGTTAAATATAGACTGGAAAGATGCAGGAGATTGGCTCTTCCAGTAGAAGCTGTTGTATAGGGAAACACTTGATTTCCACAAAGCTATCACTGGACCATAAACAGGAGACATCCTATATGCTTTTTCTTAAAATCTCAAACATAACTGCTTTTTGGTCAAAAAACAAATCCACTGGAACAGATAACAACCTCCCTATGGCAGGGAGCTTGGAACTAGATGATCTTTCAGGTCCCTTCCAACCCAAACCATTGTATGATTCTTATTCAGTCTTCTCTGTCCCTTCCCAATCTGCACACTTCCACCCTACAAACTTTCTCCTCTTTCCTCTTACTTATTCCTCACTTCTATTAATTACATATCACACTTTTTCTCAGGCTTTGTTTTATGATCTCCCTACAACTAGGTTAAAAGGCTCCTTGAAAGAAGAAAATTTGAAAAGCTGCATTTCAAATCACCACCAGAAAAAGCCACATCCTCAGGACATTTTTTGGACATCTGGCAATACCACGACCTTCTTTCCCTTCCTCACCAAATTTTTATTCTTTATTTGATCTCATTAGTTGAAATTCCTCTCGGTAATCTTATTATTGTTATTGACTGCCAGAAACATAATTGGCACTGCACAAGGGCCTGGGAATTGCCATCCTGGATCAAAGCAGTGATCCATCTCTCAGAGTAGCCTATCTCCAAGAGTGGCCAGTACCAGCTGCCTCACACAAAGAAAGGCTACAGCTGGCACTTTGCACATAATCTGCCTGCAAGCAAACTTTCCCTTGTTTAGCTTTCCATGCTGGCTCATGCCCTAAAGCCTGCACATTTATTTCCTTCACAGAATGCTTATCAAGTCAGGTACTGTCCTTGCCTCTCAAACTTACTGTTTGGGATTAAAAAAAAAAAACAAAAAGGCAAGAAATAAATACAAATTCTTAGATTAATGAGCTCAGTTAATCATTATCCCCCCCATGCTGCCAACTTTGCCAAGACTGGAATAAAACTCAGGAACCTCTGTTTCCTCACCCTGAGCTCATCTTAGGAGATGGTGCTACATCTTAAAGCATTTAAGATATTTTATAAGTTAAACTTCTTAGTAGATGGTGTTACATTTTAAAGCATTTAAGATACTTTAAAAGTTAATTTTGTAGAACAGACCATTTAATTTTTTTATTTTTTTTTATTTCTCACCCAAGTACTTTGCAGAGATTAGTCATTAGTATCTAAGAATACCAGGCTTCCAAAAAATGATAGAAGACAGTAATTTTGGTAGTGATAAATATGAACTTCTTGGTTAAAATTTAAGTTAAATATAGACTGGAACACTATAGGAAATTGGCTTTTCCAGTAGAAGCAATTGTATTTGATTTCAACAAAGCTATCACAGGACCATAAACAGGAGACATCCTATATGCTTTTTCCTTAAAAATCTCAAACATGACTTCTTTTTTTGGCTGGAAAAACAAATCCAGTGAAACAGATAGCAAAATTACCTTTCTCCTGTTATCAGAGTGGAAATACCTGTGTTTGAACTTGAGCAGATCAACTTGAAACCCAGCGATCTTATTGTCAAAACAATTCCCAGTGTCATTGCTATCTGATCATGGAAACAACAGGGCCTCATTCACAGGACATTTACAGCACATCCTTACTCAATACCTCCCCCCTATTTGATTCCATTTATTTTTCAGAATTAAATGCCCCTGCATTTGTGCTCCTGTTCCATACATTTAATGGTATATGCGTTGCTTTTTTGGCAAATATTAAATAACCTTTCATTTCTAGCATGTAAAAGACCTCATCATTGTTATTGTTAATACATACAGGATGTCTTTTTCCAGCTTCTCTTCTGCACCAGCATTCCCTATAAATTAAAGGCATAAATTTCCCTATAAATTAAAAACATTTGCTGGCTTTCATGAGGTGGAGATGTAGAAATCAATTCAGTAGCAAGCTGGCTGATTCAGCAAGAAATCAGCCTGCCTGCAGGAGTCCCTTTTTAAATGTTTTCCTCTCTGCTAAGCTAACAAGCCAGAGAAAGGTAAAAAAAGCCAGCAGGGAGGTAGGGAGAGCTTATGCATATCAGCTGCTCAGCTCCTGCAGGCTGCAAGCCTTCATTTTTCTGCAATTTTTATTCAGCATCCATGGTTGCCCACTTAATTTGTCCTTAACATCTTCAGGACTATTCAGACATTTCAGCAAGGCCTTTACATTTTCTGTGCAGCACAAAGGAAAGTGAATTCAATTTTAGTCAGTTCTTTTCCACTTACAGCACCATTTGTGTGAGGCTTCACCCTCAATAGTGCATTTTCTGGTTTGAGAAATAGGCACTGCTAGTTTTTAAGAACTGGGATAAAATAGAAAAAATAAATAAATAAAATTGTGGATATCAGAAACCAAACAAATTATTTCTGGAAATCATTCTGACAGCTGAAGACCAAAGTGCACTTTCTCTGTTTCTCTCTTTTCACCCTTCACGTGTGCTATATCCAGGGAAGAAGAATTGCTACAAAGAATACAATTTATGTAACATTAAAATGCTTAGATAGAGAGGGAATAAACATGGAAATACATTGCTGAACTCCTGACAACTGGAGGGTTTTATTTAGCACACTCTTATTTGCACAGATTTGTTTTTTTCTAGTTAAAAGGCATTATTTATTTGGGTTTTTTTTGCAACATTTGTTTCCTTACTCAGGTGACCTCCCAGCATCCATCTTGTTAAGTCAGCATTTCATTAGAGAGTTCTTGCCTTTATTTTATTTAATACAAAAAACCCCTCAACAGTTAAAAGCATGAGATAAAATTTAGTCAATCCTGTGCTTTGCTTTTTTGATTTAGTGAAGCATGGGTGTCTGTATTACATCTAGCACTGCCATTAAAATTTAACAGAGCCTCAGATGAGGGATCCATTTTCTGCCTTTTGATTCATTTCTCATTTGCCTACAAGCCCTGGTAGGAGCTGTAAATCTGGCTAGAAGTAGTACTACCTCTTTTTTTTTTTTCCTTGTTTTAGTCCATGCAGTAGCTGTGCCTCCTTTCCCCCACATGTGTGCTTCAGCCATTGTGTTTTCCTGAATTTGGGGCCATTTGGTAGAGAGCTCATTCATTTTCCTGCCTGAGCACATGAATCCCTGCTTCAGAGGAGCAGGGATGGTGCTTTGGCTCAGAGGGAAACTTGCATAGCAAGTGGAAAAGGGGTATCACTCTGAATGATTAATTGTAGTCCTCAGAAGGGCCTCAGAACATGATCATTCTTTATAGAAAATTGGATTAAAATTTGACACTTGCACAATTTTTTTTCCTTTGTAGTGAAATTTTCATTTTTCATCTGCTGGCCAAATAATTCCGGGCGCAGTCATCCTGAAATTAATCTTGAATTAATTTTTAAACCCACTGTCCTCTAATATATAATTCACCATAAGAAAAACCCAGGGCAGTCAATCTTTCATTAGACATGGGGTGAGAAAGGGTCAGCAGACACTCCTGCAGTACTAAAAATAAAGGCACCACATCTGGTATGGAATGATGTCTGGAATTGTAATGCATATGCATCCACTTACTGCTGAAAACACAAACTACAGAGGGGCTGCATGTTGAAACATGAACCAGTGTAATAGGAGCTTAAACCCTGGAACAGACTGTTTGTGTATGTAGCCAGTTTATTAGCAAATGTGCAGGCCTGGAGAGTACAAGAACCAGGGTTTCAGGCAGATCTGTCACACATTTAACAAGCTGTTTGTAATACACTCCATTGCATGTGCAAGAGAAAGATCTTTCCCACAGGTATAAGAAATCTATATGATGCCTTTAGCATATGGAGAGCTCTGATTCTTCAGGTATCATACACAATAGAAGCTGCAGCGACATATTGTGTTCATTTTTGGTTTGTTTGACTTCAAAAATTCTCCTTCCCTTTGTTGAGCACATTCTAGTGGATGCAGAAGAAGAGGATGTCTGCTCCTGCTGCACACTCCAGAACAGGGCAGCAGCAGAAAGGTCTTACTCCTGACACTGCAGGGCTTCTCCTCTTCTCCAAACCCACTCAGTTTGTTGGCAGACAGCCCCTTCCAGGTCCAGATGTGCAAAAGAAAATGATTTCTTCTCCCCCGTACTTCCCAGTTACACTTTTCCTACTGCCACAGATACTAACCCCATAGTTTAGCTGGCAGAGAAGATTGGTTTGAACATTCCTTGATCTGTTTCAGATATATTAATTTGATTTAGCTCCTACAGCTTCCACAGATCTGAACCAGCCTGGCTGCTCTTACCTCACACAAAGGGTAATCTCTACCACTGGTGGCTGCAGAAGAGGATGTCTGCTCCTGCTGCACACTCCAGAACAGGGCAGCAGCAGAAAGGTCTTACTCCTGACACTGCAGGGCTGCTCCTCTTCTCCAAACCCACTCAATTTGTTGGCAGACAGCCCCTTCCAGGTCCAGCTGTGCAAGGGAAGATGGCTCCTTCTCCCCAGTACTTCCCAGTTACTCTTCTTCTGCCATAGACATTAGCCCAATAGTTTTGTTGGCAGAGCAGGTTGGTTTGATCATTTCTTGATCTATTTTGGATAGAATAATTTGGTTTAGCTCCTACAGCTTCCACAGATCTGATCTTACCTCACACAAGTTTACTCTCTACCACTTGTGGCTGCAGAAGAGGATGTCTGCTCCTGCTGCACACTCCAGAACAGGGCAGCAGCAGAAAGGTCTTACTCCTGACACTGCAGAGCTGCTCCTCATCTCCAAACCCACTCAATTTGTTGGCAGACAGCCCCTTCCAGGTCCAGCTGTGCAAGGGAAAAGGATTCCTTCTCCCCAGTACTTCAAAGTTACTCTTTCCTTTCTGCCACAGATACTAACCCCATAGTTTTGCTGGCAGAGAAGATTGGTTTGGGCATTCCTTAATCTGTTTTGGATAAAACAATTTGGTTTAGCTCCTACAGCTTCCACAGATCTGAACCAGCCTGGCTGCTCTTACCTCACACAAAGGGTAATCTCAACCACTTGTGGATGCAGAAGAAGAGGATGTCTGCTCCTGCTGCACACTCCAGATGATGCAAGTTCAGTTCCTCTGCTTTTGGTAATTCCAATCAGGTGAAAACAGGCAGGTACCCCAGTGAAAATTGCCAAACAGTGGAAATATTTAGAAAAAACATGTTTGCAGGGTATCATGCTGAGTAATATCAACAGAGATGATGTGAACTGACCCAGGAATCTGTTTCCATCTGCATGTCACTGAGCTTGAAGGCTCTGCACAGCTTTGATTACAAAAATGTGCATTTTCTCTCATCAGGGTGATTGAATGCAGAGGGAATGGGTTTGTCTTTAGGTTTGTTTATTTTTCCTTTTCAGCCATAATGGAGTTTTGAACAGCAAAATTGCTTTCTGCCTTTTGATAGCTGTTTGGCTATTTGAGATTAAAAAATAAGACACAGCAGACAGTGAGGCAAAGCTGAAGGGAGGGGTATAAACACAGTAAAAGGCATGCTTAATGAGCATGTTTTAATATTTAGGGGGAAAATGTGTTTTCACTTAAACTACCTGAAAACCCACAATGAATCCTTTCAAGTCAGTGGCATTATTTACCATATGTTAAAAGTGGAGAAAACCTACTCCTGGAATGTCATTCTAACTTTGTACTTTGAGAATAAGTAAATAACAAGGTTTCTCTGTCCCCATCTCCATCTTTCAATGCATCTTTTGTTGCTTGAAGATGTCATTATGAAAATTACACTTTCCCTTAACACTGAAATCACACAATGAGCTAGACTTCAGGCATTCCCACAGCAGTTTTTGGTGTTGATAATTTCTTTTTTTTAATTTTTCTTAATATTTGTTTTGGTTACACATTCAAAATCAGTTGAAGCAACCACAAAAGACAACAAGAAGAGATTATTATTAAGTTGGGTTTTGGGGGGAGGAATCTATTCTTCAATTTCTTTATTTATATTAGTAGCTACAATTTGACACTTGGGAATTTTTCTGTGCAAGTCATCAGCTATGACAATACTCATACTCATGATGAGGTCTTACTGATGATAGCAAAGTAAAACCCTCCATGTGTTTCTGAGACCCAAAGGAGAAAAGTCCTGAGAAGGGCAGCTCCATGGAGGTCCTAATCCATGCTCTGAGAGCTCAATAAACTTCAAGGGCCCATGAGAGTGGGTAGGAAGAAGGCTGGAGCCATAACAAAAACTGGAGTTTTTCATGGTGTCATCAGGTCTCTCCTTTTTTTTATTCACATAAGTAAACAATGGTGGTGGGTTTTTTTTTTTAATTGCAGAGCTGTTAGAGGATGATGAAGAGGAACAGCCTGACAGGGCAATCCATCTTATCTGCCTGTATGTTTAACTGACCCATGCCATCTTTCATTTCAGCTCTGAGTGTCAAGAAACCATTATGAAGAAGTCATAAAAAGGTCCTAGAAGGCACAGCACCTCCTGTTGCTGGGCTTGCTTTTATTATTTGTGCTGAAAAATGTTCAGAAATACAAACTCGATGATCTTCAAGGTCCCTTCCAACCCAAACTATTCTATGATTCTATGATTCTATGATTGCACTTCAAAACTACCTGCAAGTTCTGGCTGTGGTTTCCCTGGTGTTTGTGGTTTTCAGCAAGGACATCACATGCTGTGGGACTTTCTCCCAAAAGTGCCACAACAAAGCAGAATCCCTTTACATCACAGTCAGGTCTAGGAGGGATCACTGAGTGAGGGAAAATAAAGCAGCAGCCAAATAACACCTTACTTCTTGCTTTTGCTAGAAAGCTAGAAGAGGCAGCTACAAGACCAAAGGCTCCAGCTCTGCTTAAAACAAAGATCATCTTGTTTTGCTTTGCCCCAGCCCCAGAAGTGCCTGGCAAATAAACAACAATCTAAGTGCAGCCAATTCATTTGCTGTCCAGTTTTGATTTATGAAGGCAATAACTGAGTGAACAAGGGGATTCAAATCTTTTGCTTGCTTTTTAATTTTAGCCCCTTCCAGTTCTATTTTAAGCTTAATTTGAAATACTTTTGAGGGGGGGAAAGCAGCAGGGGGGCCCTCTTGTATCTTCATAAGGAGGGCAATACCTAGTTTTTACTTTTTCCCTCTTGTGAGGAAGGATTATTTCTTGCCTCTCTATTGCTTGATTAACACATGTCTATAAACATTATGTTAATACTCTAATTTGTATCTTCACCTTTTAGATATTCAAGCTACAGAAGTTAAAGGGAATGGCTTTTCAGGCTGAGAACCCATGGCTCCAATTATAGTTTCTCTCTCTGCTTCCAGTGCTTGTGTAAAAATCAGCCTTATGACTGATCTGTGAAACTAATTGCAGCTCTAAAATTCAAAAACTCCATTAGTGCTTTTCAAAAGGACTTTGGTAAACCCTGCATTCCTCAGGGAACTTCTTCTATTTATACTATTAATGAAAGAGCTTACCTGAAAAGAAAGAAAAAGTATTAATATTGTCCAGTCAAACTAATGTCTGTGAGCACAGCAGATGCATTTTAATAGAGTACAGACTGGATTTGCCACTGCCCTCATTCTCACGTGCTCATTAACACTACTACAGAATTTTAAATTAAAGATGAAGTGTTCCTCATCCACCCTGTGCTGGTGTGAGCAGGCATGCAAGATGTTAAGCAGAAGAAAATCTGGCTCCATATGTGTGCACATGCAGTGCTCCAAATAATGTGAGATGACACCAATCTCAGCAAGAGGCAAAGAGCTCAGGAGAGCTGCCTCCCTCACAAAATGTCTGCTCTGTGGATGGTACAAGGGTCTAGTAACTCCCTCAGCAGCCAGGAATTCAGGTTCATCTCAGAGCTTCTGGAGATCAGGATTTTTGCCCCTCTACTGGGCTCTGCTGAGACCACACCTGGAGTTACTGTGTCCAGTTCTGGAGCCCTCAACAGAAGAAGGACATTGAGCTGTTGGAGCAGGTCCAGAGGAGG
>VZTY01010782.1:1464-29675 GCA_013400935.1 Turnix velox
ATCCCTTCCTTCAGGTGTATCAACTGCACCACACAGCTTGGTGTCATCTGCAAATCTTGGTGTTACTAAAAGCTGTATGGTTTCTGCCTTCAGCAAGGGCAAATGGTATGGCATCCAATGATCTACTTTGTTGCCTTAATGGCTCTTCTTGAAAAGTGAACTGTGTCCTCTTAGAGAGCAGTATGTAGGAAAACAGTGGTACCTGTCACCTTTACTGTGTTAGACAACTTGCAGCAGAATTAATATGCTGTTGCTGCCACAGTCTTACATCTCTACATAGGTGGAATACTGCATATACTATCAGCATCTGACTTATTTGGCCAAGCTAATCCCAAACAAACCCAAAATAACCCAAATAAAACAAAAAAAAAATCTCTCCTTCAAAAAAAAAATTAAAAAACCCAAATAATAGAGTATCCAAGCACTTTATTTATGTCAGGCTGTTGATAAAAGGTTAAAAATTGAGATCAAGGTAAAGGAAGATACATCTCACTTCTGTTTCCCTCAAGTCTTTGGTTACATGTTTCCACATTGTGCTTTATTTTGATAGAAGTTGCTTTGGATCAACATAAAAATGTGAGTATAGCAAGCTGTCTGCAGGAGGAAGTCATCATACAGTCTGTGAAGAACCAATCACCTAAAAAAATGTGTAAAATTCGAATTCATATATTGGAGAAGATTGAAGAAATGGTTCAGGAAGTCAATTTTACTAAAACTAGTTTTAAGTACTTAGAACAGGAAACCATTTGCAGTGGATGTTAGATCTTTCTAATGACTGTCTAACTAGAAACAGGCTATCTTAATTCTCAGCCCCAAGCAAGTCCAAACAGCCTGACTTCCAGACTTCATTACAATTTTTATTGTGATTTGGATGGAAGACTTTTGACACCATAGTCATAAAAATTACAAGGGACCTCTTGTCTGTGTTTGATATGAGACAGAATGGAGACCTGAGAGTTCCAGTCCCCAGCAGGCTTTAACATTAATGGTTTTGATGGTCAAAAGGCCCTCCAATTCAAAATCTAGTGGTGGTACAGGAAATTTCCTTCAAATGTATTATTTTTTTCCTCTTTTTTAGAGAAAACTGAATGTGTATTGTTCCCACTAATAGCAGAAGATGTGCAACTGAATGTAACTAAGCTTGTAGTTTAAATTTCATCTTGAAAACTTTATACAGTATTTGTTATGTTATTTGCTCTCACAAAATGTTTCTGTGTATTATAGCTTGTACTCAATTAATGAATGAACAACTGTGATTCTTGTGTTTTAGCTTTTTGATAGGCTGAAGGAGTTGGGGTTGTTCAGCTGGGTGAAGAGAAGGCTCAGGAGGGACCTCAGAGTGATTTATCAATGCCTGAAGGGGGCTACAGAAAGGCTGGGGTAGGACTTTTGAATAGGATATGTGATGGTAGGACTAGGAGTGACGAATGCAAATTTGAAGAAGGGAGATTCAGGCTAGATGTAAGAAAGAAATTCCTTATGGTGAGGGTAGTGAGACACTGGAAGAGGCTGCCCAGAGAGGTTGTGGATGTCCCCTCTCTGGAGGTGTTTAAGGCCAGGTTGGATGAGGAACATTGCTGTAGTGGGAGGTGTCCCTGCCCATGGCAGGGGAGTTGGAACTAGGTGATCTTCAAGGTCCCTTCCAACCCAAACCACTCATGTGCTTAATATTCTAGTTGTTCAAAACTTTAAAAATGGGAAGGCTCCTCTAGTCAGAATGCTTTGCTTTTCTACTCTAGGCTATGCTGTTGGGCTACTTAAGACCAATTTCATATTTCTCCTCAAATCACAAGCAAGTAATTCTGGTAGTTATTCCATGAAGAAGTGGGGACAAGTCCTTACTATTATTGGAGTAAATGAAAAAGTAATGGACCTTTAATGAAGTACAGTATCAGGAGAAAGCACAAGCTGTAATGATACAAAACAATTACCGTTGCTTTTATTTTGTTTTCTCTCACATTTTTCTAGGTCTCTCTGTTTCATGTCTTTTAGGTAAAGAGTTTAAGTGTCCTATCTCTGTGCAACATTAATGACAGTTTATCATTGGTTAATTGGGGGTTATTCACTCAGTTTCAGAAGAATGTTTTAAGTGCCCAAGTTCTAAAAGCAATACACTCACTGTTCATGTAGAAGTTCCATTTTTTATTTTCCATTATTAAGATGACCTGTATTAATAGGAACTACAAGTTCAGTGAAGAGCATCTATTTATAGTTTTGGGCTGCAACTCCCCAGTGTATGTTCCACATATGCACAGGACAATAAATATTTATTCACTTACACAAATAACTCTTCAATAGCAGGGCCACAGCACTGTGACCACTGGGGTGCTTAGGGTAAAAGTTTAAAGTCCATTTTTTTTTACCATACTGATTTAGTATCACAAATTTTGGAGTTGTCAAATACCAAGACAGACATCAGTCTTTCTTGGGTTTATCTAAATATATTCCACACCAATCAATAACAAAGTGCCCAGGTTTAGACTAATGAACAATGAAAAACAGGATTATTTAATGGTTAATCTCTGAAGGGGATCCCTTGTTGTCTGTTTAGGCAAATTCCTGAGTTAATTCTCATGTTAAAAACAAACTAGCTAGGCAGTTGATATTATGTAAACTAGACCTAGTCTCTATTCCATAAGCATCTTTGGAAGCTCATTATACTTCATTTATACTCCAAATGTGGTGTTTACATATCCCAAATGTGCTGCTTTGCTGTTTGTTTTTTAAATGTACCACAAATGACTTAACCATACTTACTAAGCATTTTATTTAATCACAAAAGCTGATTTTATTTCTGAATTCAAATAGCTCTTATGCTGTGTTTTTTTGTTTTGTTTTTTTCTTTAAATAGATCTCAGACTGGTCTAAAAAGAGTACATATTCTTTTTTTTCTTCCATGTGGAGAAACTGAAGGGAAAGGAAGTGGCAGTAAAGGAATTTGGGAGTAGAGCTGTGATCTAATTAATTCACATGGTTAAGTGAGGAACTTAGTGATACTGTAGGAAGTTTAATTAGTAGCAATAAATGCTCTTTAAAGGGGGCATAAACAAGACAGGTATTTTAACCAAGTTAAATATATTTACAGTGATTTTTATAAACTCAGTGCATGGCATCAATTGCAGTCAAGCTCTGGAATTTCTGAGAGTTAAATAAAGAGTCTAAATTAGAGTAATTTTGTGTGATATAAGCCTATATTTTATCCAAAATAAAGTTATTTTTGCTCTGAAAGAGGTAGTGCAGTCACAATGTAGTTTTTCTTGAAACAATTCAACTTGCCTTGGCTTGAACAGGGTTTTAATATTCATGTTGCTCTGTTTTGAACTCTCCTGCTTATTGTTCTTTCCTCTAATGTGATTTGGAGAAGTGAAGCATTCATGAATTTGTCACTGAAGTTAATTAACAATTTATGTTGGCTTTTTATGACATTGGCCATACCTGTTATTACAGTCAGCAATAGGACTATAATACCTGCTTGCTCCGAGATGCCTTTCACTTAATTGGCCAGTAGGATTAAAAACATTCTGATGAAATGAATGCATTTCAATGGCCTCACACCTCATTTCCCATAAAGCTGTACTTCTATTCCTGTTCTGTGCCCTTTTAAAGCACTCACACAGCAATTTATTGATGTAATCAATTAGACTACAAAACAGGTGAGATTTCAGAAGTTATTTGGGAATTCCTGGCCCCTTTCAGAGCTACAGCAAAGGAAGATTATTTAAAATTTTAATTATTATTCTTTATCTATGATGCTTAAAAGTTTAGTAACAATCAATTTCATTTTCAGAAATTTATTTCAAGATGAGAGTTTAAGTGGTGCTGAGGATGGACACAGATATTTTACCTGGACTTTCTGAGTCCAGTTTGCACTTGCTCTGGCATTTGTCATAAATGAATATGTCTGTAGGGAGGTATTTTGTATCATAAACTGACTATTTTATCAATATCTGGGTTAGGATTGTTTCATTCTACTGATCACTGGATTTAAACTGAAATTGACTTCTTATTCTGGAACAAAAATGTCTTTATTTTGCATACTGTGTAGGCTTCTTTCATAGAGAAACTCTAAATTGCACTAATGTAGACCCTTTTTTTAACTCAGAAATTCCAGTCCATGCCTGCAATTGATGCTATACACCAAGTTTATAAAAATTAATTTATAAAAATCATGATTTAATTACAGTGATTACTGGAATTAAATCACTGGGTTTTTTCTTTATATCCTTGATTTTCCTTACATCCTAGATATTTTCCTTCATATCCATGATTACTGATTATCAGCTTCTTGAAGTAAACCCATGTCAGTTTTATGTTAAAATTGTCTTTCAGCTATTTTACATTTTTAAATGTATAAAGGTACCAGGATGTCTTATCTACATTACTCAAACAAGTATTCTACTTCTCACCACACTTTGCACTGCACAGCTCTCATGTACATCCTCATCTTGCAATAAACTGTAATGCTTTTTCTTTGATAAAACCTGAAAATATTTGTGGGAAAAATATCTGATAGGCCAAATCACTGCAGAAATGGTTTTAAATCTCTGTTTTTTGCTTGTTGCTTGTGTTTAAAATAAGAACTTAGTATTAATTACACTTAAGCTGACTCTAGGATTATATTCAAGAATAATTTTAAGGATGTCAGGAAAAAAATCCTTTTTCTAAGGGCATGGGAAAGTAAAGGAAATGCAGGTGATTGAGTAATCATATTTCCCTAGTTCACTGAATACTATTGAATATTATTGCTTTCTCTAGAGGGAATTTTGAATGAAATATGAACATTCAATTTTGTGTTCAAGCAAGTGAACAAAAGATAAGTTATGTAACTTGCACCTTCTTACCTTTCTGCTTATTCATTGAAAGTCAGTGATTGCCAAGGGGGATAAAAATAGGTGGTTTCTCACTGCAGCAAGCTGTTAATTTGTTTGATTTAACAAAAACAAACAAACAAACAAAAATTTGTTTCATTAGTAAGAGTAGACCATAAAGGACACCTAGTTGTAGTCAAATGTTTATGGAGTTCCTGATTGCTGCTTGTGACAGTTCTTCTTATTGCAGTGCAGTGTCCTGTCAGTGGGAATGATATCAAAGGCATCATCTTGGTTAAATTATTTGGAACTGGTGTTACAGAAACTACAAATTTTGTTTCTGTGGAGCTCTCAGAATGAGCTATGGGCATAGAATCATAGAATCACAAAGTTGGAAGGGACCTTCAGAGGCCATCTAGTCCAACCCCCTGCAGTGAGCAGGGACATCCTGCACTAGATGAGGTTGCTCAGCAAGCCTGGCCTTGAATGTTTGCAGGGATGGAGCCTCCACCACCTTCATGGGGAAGAACTTTTTCCTAATGTCTAACCTAAACCTACCCTTTTCCAGTTTGAAACCATTGCCTCTCCTGCTATAACTATGTGTCCTGGCAAACAGCTCCTCCCCAGCTTTCCTGTAGCCCCTGGGAGGCTGCTGTGAGGTCTCAATGCCTGAATAGCCCCAGTTCTCTCAGCCTGAGGTACTTTAGACCTTGCATCATCCTCATGGCCCCCTCTGAACCCTCTCCCTCCATGTTCCTCTTGTCCTGAGGGCTCAAGAGTTGGAAGCAATAATCCCAGGAGGGGTCTCACCAGAGCAAAGGGGCAAAATCCCCTCTCTTGACCTGCTGGTCACAGCTTTGCTGATGCAGCCCAGGACATGGTTGGTTTCTGAGCTGTGAACACACACTCTTTGCTCACATCCAGCTTTTCATTTGCCAATTCTCTCGCACCCTTTTCCACAGGGCTGACTCAGTTGGCAACACCTCCTGGTCCATGTTGGAGTTGAGGATTGGCCCAGCCCAAAGTCAGCCCCTGTTCAACTTCACGAGGTTTGTGCACACCAACCTCTCCAGTCTGTATCATTTTGTATGATATTATATTGTTACTTTTCACTTAAGGTGTCTCTGTGTCCATATTTGGATTGTATTGATCAAAACAGGAACCTGAGCAGATGGTTCACTGCTTTTTATTATAACTAATACCAGTTAAGATAATTGGTATCCCGTTCATAACCAAAATGTGGAGAGAAGGCTAATTTTGTAAATAGAAATGTTTTCTGTGAATGAATCAGTATTTTTAAAACAGTGAATTACTTCATATTGTCTTAAGCCATATATACTTAATTATGGTTTGTGTCTGTACAAAGCATTGCTGTGGCAAATAGCCTGGGCTGCAAGAAGAATTCTTCTCAAGTTAGGTCATAAGCCAACAGTCTAACTTCTGAAAATGTGCCAAATTCAAAGAATAAATGTCATCTCTGATGTGATAGTTAAGGTCTGTCACAAAGCAGAAACCTGTAAGTAGTGATTCAGTTCCATGTTTTCTTTTCATTCTATGAGCAGCCTCTGTTTCTAGTGGCAGATTTAATGGTATGATTTACAGCTCTAAAAGACCTTTATCAGGGCCAGAAAAATGACAAACAATAAATATATGGAGCATTATGTTAACAGCCACCACACAATACCTTGTCAGTTGCAGCTTGATAGTGATACATTTTAATTTTGTCTTTCTTAAAAAATCTTGGCATGTGTGCCTCATTTGAACACAGACTTGGAAGTCAAGTGTGTCATCCAACCAAGCAGTTTATCACCCTCTATATTTTTTGTCCTTTTCATTTAATGTCATCTCTATAGCAACAGGCATTGCCCTGGCAATAATTTTCAAAACAGCTTATTTGTTTGAGGGGGGACTGACTGAAGTTCAAAGATGCTTGGTTTAGAGGAGCAGGTTTAGTTTATGTTTCATAATCATTCTGAAGAGTTTCATGTAAGCAGTGGATGCAGAGAGAGAAGTTAGGAAGATATCTATGCTAATATGCTTGATGGTTTTTCATGCTGCAGAAATCAATAGCAAGAAGAACAAATTGATCTTTGAACTCCCCTTTACCCCAAAAAAACTGTCCCTTTATGGGCAGAACACAGATCCCATCAGTTGTTTGCAGAGCATTACAAGAGCTACTGTTACCTCAGAAAGGAGTGAACTTCAGTCCTTCTGGAATTCTATACATGGTCCCCTGACCAGAATTTTGCCAAGAGCTAAATACAGGCAAAAAATTTACAGTTTGTTCCATTTTTCTTGTGAAAAATAGGATTTGACCGACTCGGTGTTGCTCACTTTAACTGGTGTGGAGCAAAATATGTATTTCCATACAAGCTGTTAACAGCAAAATGATGTCTTTCATGGATTCTGTTTTTAGATCTTAGGAGTTAAAATCTTAGCTAGGTGATCCTAAAAGTATTTGCATGAAAGACTAGTACACGTTGCAATGTATTTTGAGCTGGGTGAATCCTGCAAATAGCTTCTACAATTGTTCAGTGCCTACAAAGACAGAGACACTAATGTATTTTCTGAAAATCAAGTGCAGAATATTTTGAAAGTGATTTTTAGAAATGAGTGAGAAAAAGACAGCATGTAGTTGTAATACCACAATAAGTCATCTGATACTTGCTGAAGTTCAAAACTTCAAAGATAACAGTGTTTTTTACCTACCAAGCGTTGTGCCCAGGTTTGGTAGGTGATAGTGGTCTGCTTGTGCTCTATAAGCAAAGGCTGAGCCTCAGCAGCTGCTGGGAAGCTGGAATTCCTCTGTTCCCACAATCCTACAGCTAGGACATAGCAGGACTAGGATTTGTACTGGAGAAAAGATCTCCACACTATAGCTGCTTAGCTGTAGCTCTTAGGAATCAACAAAGAATCACATACATGTCCCCATTTTGCAGAAAACTTAATTTCACAAGCTCTTCCAACCCATGGATTGAGTTGGGGATAAGATATTCATGCTTTTAAATGTGCTGCATCCCAAAAGCTTCCTGGCAGGAGTCTAAGATATGCATGTGCCTTTCTTTCATTGACATTCTGCACTAGAAAAGATGCAGATGAAAACTGGTCTTAAAAACTCCTTCTGGGTGATGCTGCCCAAAGATTTCCAGTACTAAGAAGGTAAGAACTAACAAATTCAGGCACACTTTTCCATTCCTTAGCACCTGATAAAGGAAACTTTCCTTCTAAACCATACATTGAATGAATTTGGGCAAAAAGCAGATGAAAGAAATTATAGCAATTTTCCACATCATCTGGGTTGATGGCTGTTCCCATGAGGAGCTTACTGTGGGGAACTGTTGCAAGAAGGGGATAATATAAAAAAATAGACTAGTGAAAGATAGGGGATAAAAAACCAAGCCCAAGGGAAGACCTCCTTTTTGGTATTTTGCCATCACATTAACTAATGGAGTTAAGTGGTTTCCTTCCTTCAGCATAAACAGACATGCATCCATAAACACATGCATGTTCAGACTTCTAAAGGAGTTTTCTTTGCAGTAATCCAGAGCATATGGTAAAAAAATATTGCTTATTATAGCTCATGGGCTTATGATTAAATTAAAATAGATTTTCCTAAATAAAAATAGTCTTTATGACATATGGCTATTAAAATGGTACCATTCTGCTTTTCAGCATTGTTAAAAAGTAATGTTTTTAAAATGTTTCATACCACCTTGGGTTTTTGGCTGACTTTCATCAGAACTGAAACTTGCCATTCAGAAATAGAATAGAAAGAAAAGGTGGCCTAGATAAAAAGGGCATCTCCATAGCCCTCTTACAACTTCTCACTATTTCCATTTAGAAGATTTTCCTACTTCCTTTGTAGTTTCTTTTGTTGCTTTGTTTTTGTTTGAGGTATTTTAAAATTTTTCTTTGCATAAAAATTAACTCAGTCATTCAAAAGCAGAACAATCAGGGGAGCAAGTGAAATGATGGCAAGGAATGTTCTTTATGATGTCAGCTCCCATTAAAATTGAGCAGATTGTTTCCACAGCAAGCATCTAGCAAAGCAGAAATCCAGGTGCTTTCCCATTTCCCACTTACCTCTCCTTTTTTTTGTTTTGAAGACAGAGTTTACTTTCCCTTGAAAAATTAATTATTCCTTCATTGAAATGGGGAATACAAAAGAATTGGCTAGGCACTCTAACCTTAACATGCTTAATATAGTAAATAAAAATTGTTCTGTACAATTTTCTATTCCTCTGAACAATTGTATGTGCTATAAATTACCAAAAATAATTAATTCAACCTCTGTGAATGTGTCTGGGTTCAGGTGGTCCAAAAATCTAAAGTTCCAAGTGGTTTTAACCACTTTAGTGCTGTTGTTAAGTGTTTCTGTTACTTGAAGTTTTTAATAAATTGAGTTTTTTCTATCCAATTTATTTTCTCTTTACGTGGAGAGTTTATACCTAATAGTTTTTATATGATATTGTTTGAATAATATCAAGATGCTTCTACTTGGAAAAATAATTTCCCCTTTTTCTTCTTTTTATGTTTGTCTCTGTCTTTGATGACACTTCAAGCATATTCAATTTTGAAATATATTTTCTTTTGATATAGTGTATTTTCCATAGTTTTTAAAAGCTGCTTAGGTTCACTGAAGAAGATATATATGAAGTGAAATGAGTCTGATATATAGAAAAAATGAGGAGGGAGAGATTCGTGTCTAGATATTCAAATAGTTAATTGAGGTTTTAATCATAATGAGCTTGAGTCATCATGTATTGTGGATTTGTGGTAATAATTTAGTTTCCTTATAAAAGCAGTCTCTATTCCCATAGTATAAGGCTAAATAGTTATCACTTTTCTCTCATTGAAGAAACTGAAGTGTTCATTGAAAACACTTGGTTGAAAAAACTACAGGTTTGGCATGCCTCAGGGATAGAGATAGGGAAGAAAACACTGTTTTGGGTCCAGTTTTGCTTGTTTAAATACACAGCAAGAATCAAGACATTTTGTCTGTTTTAACAAAAAAAAGAAACTTAGTTTAAATGCTCTCTAAGTAAATAATCCTTTCCTAAGTCTGGTTTAAAATTAGTTATTAATACACAAACTTCTCATTTTTTTATTCCCACGGATTAACATTACTTTATTGGTAAAACATCCCATGCATTTCATATTCCTTGACTTTATACTAATACAGGTATTATGCTCCATTAAAGGAACACAAGAGAAATAACAATAACAAATTGTTCTATTAATGCCTTAAACCAGCAAAGTATTAGGATTAAAAATTTAGTCAGGTGAAAAGGCTAATCAAACATTCCTATATGAGACCAGACCCTGCTTTAGCAGATGGTTAGAGTTTGGTGTTAGGGTATTTTTTCAGATAAAGACATCATATATTTGTAACTCCAATATTGTAATTGAGGAAAATATTTCCTAAAGTCTTTTGTATGTCAAAGTCAGTTTGAACCTTCAGCCATAACTAACCTGTATTAGTTCATAGGTTAGTGCTTCCATTTGCATTTTATAGCCAAGAACTTGGTTGTAGTCATGTAACTGAGGATATCACTGTATTTTGAGTAGAAAGTGGACTTTTAATGAAGAACTGTACTCACACATCTACTTTAATTAAAAAAAATAGCATTTTCAGGGAGATTATAACTTCATTAATAGTTAGCCTGAAAGATTTCTGTTCTACAGAGTATTCTTCAGTTACTTCTAGCATATGATGTGATTACCTTATGTGTGCAGACATAAAAGTAGCCTTTGCATAAAAACCAACAGATAAAATAGTGCACAGAAGGAGTTATAGGGATTTTGCTGTGTGTATAGAATCATAGAATAGTTTGGGTTGGAAGGGACCTTAAAGATCATCGAGTCCCAACCCCCCTGCCATAGGCAGGGACACCTCCCACTAGACCAGGCTGCTCAGTGCCTTGTCCAGCCTGGACCCCTCCAGAGATGGGGCATCCACAACCTCCCTGGGCAACCTGTTCCAGTATTTCACCACCCTCACTGTAAGGAATTTCTTTCTTATGTCTAGTCTAAATCTATCCCCCTCTAATTTATGAACAGCTCTTTTTGTAGCTCAAAGAAAAACATACATTTAGGTGGATGTAAGTAATAGGAATGGATCCACACTAATGTCTTAATTCTCCTCTAAGTCAAAGCTGCTTTGCACAGCTTTACTTCCTACTGCTGCTGGAACTGAATGATGGAAACAATTTACCTCCTGCCAGAGCCCTCCTGTGCTGGATGCATGTGGAGATGGCACAGACAGTTCATGTACTGGGCAAGGGTGGGATGAGATCCTCCACCCTCCTCAATCAGGGCAGCTGCTGCAACAATACAGTGATTGATAGCTTCACTGGTAGCCACTGGGAACCAGCCCAAATCTGTGGGCAAAGCAGTGAACAACAGGCATCTTTGTGTTTGTTTGTTTTTCTTTGTTGGACTTTTCATTGTGTAGTGAGTGGGAAGTGCTGGGTTTAGATAAAACAACTATTTCATTGGAAATATATTGGATTTTATTTTTTTTACTTTCTCATAATAAAATCAAAACCGAAATATTCATTTTCATGATGAAGAAGGGAAGAAAAATGGGGTACAATATGAAATAGTTAAGTCACCTGGTATAAGATGTTCTAAAATGTTGAGGTTTTTTTTTTCCTGATATTGTTGGTGCTCCTTCATTCATGTATGCTTCTGGATTTGCTTCTCCAACCTGAACCCCAGGTTGTAAAAGTAATTATATAAAGAATAGAAAACTGGTGGAAATTTTATAGAAGGTATCTCTCAAGATAAACCTCTGTAAGATGAGCAGCTATCAGTTGTGTAATCTGCAAGATTAGTTTTTATATAATTTTTCACGAGGAACTTGTGCCTTACTTCTTAAAGAATCCAAACATCAAGTGAGAGCACCTTTGCAGTTGCATGTCATTTGTACTCATATATTTTCATATTATAAAGATACAGAAATAAATAATGCAAATTGTGCATAAACTTTTGTATGATTATGGAAAAAAAAGAAAAAAAAATTCTTGATGTTATTTTACTCCAAATGCCACAGAATTTATTAAGAGCTTCTGTGGAATTACTAGACTGACTTAATGAATTCCATGGCATGAGTTAGGTTTTGTTTATTTGCAAATAATTCCTGGAGAATGAATCTACTTTCCTCCCTGTCTGCATCTGCAGAGACATCAGCAAAGAGTATTCTGTTGTGAATTCTTTAACTGGAGCAGCTCTGTCCTGAAGTCAGGTATTTTAGTTTTGATTTGAGACTGTACAAGTTTTAAAAGATCATTCAACATGCAAGGTTATGCAAGATGGAGGCTTTTCTTTATGAAGTTGGTGACTTTGGAGACTGTATTTCTCTGGGTACTTGAAGGCAGTAAGCAAAATGAAATGGCTGAGATGTTAATGACAGTTATACAAGCCTCTTGAAAGCTTGTAAGTTTTAAAACCCTATTTGAAAAATGTACTTGTCTTTCAAAGAAGGGTGTTTGAGCTTGGTTTATTTTTATCTCCAAGGATATCAGAGGATGAGACTGCCCTACTTCAATTTGTCATTTCTGCAAACATAGTGGTGTGGCCTGTTGCAATAGAGGTGAATGCTGGTTACAGGTCAGTTCCACTGTATTTCCAGCTTGTGAGAAGTGGATTTCCTGGTATCAGCTGGATTGTGTGCTTTGTGCTGCAGCAGGATTACACATGTGCTGCTGTGAAATGTGAAATGGGAGCAGAGCTCAACCTCCCCTGAGAAACACAAGCTATAAATTGTAAAACCTTTAAATGAAGGGCTAGAAGAAAAAGGCTTGCCTTAGGTTAGGGTTAATTGGTTTTGGTACAATGAGTTTTATGTTCATAACTTACTGTCTGTCTATCTATCCTCTTCCTGATTTCTCTAATGTTGTTTTGCTTTGGGGCAAGTTTGTATTTGTTTTTCCTGACAATGATATGGTTGAAGTTGAACTTTTCCTCAACTGCTATGAACTTGAACTTACTTGCTCAATATTTATCAGATCTTTGCCTTGAATGCAGACTCATTTTTTTCTAAAAAGTTTATTTTCTGAATGAAGACTCTTCCTCTATTCTAACTTTTTTCTGTTTCAAAGAACGACTCTCATTGTTTCATGAATTTGTTGTGCCATTCAAATATTTCAAGTCTTATTAAAGTAAACCTTAAAATGTCATAAATAGTAATTCATCCAAATATTGGTTTACACAAACTATTTTTAGGGTCAGATCTGCTGCCACTATGATGCTAGACACTTTAATTTATGATCATTTATTGCTCATTTTAAGCATCTTGCCATAGGATTTCAGAGTGCAATCAAATGCTGAATGTCCTTGTTGCTTAGAGGCTATGGGTACATGTGGTACCAGGTACTGCAAAGGGGTTTAGATTTAAGGATCCCAAAGTGAGCAGTTGGAATTACTGGAAGTTTTTGACATCAGCTTTCTCTGCTGCAATTTTCTGGTTTGGAGAGAGGTGTAAGCATTCCTGTGTGCTCAATACCATTTTCGTAAAAATAAATGGAAGGACTTGAAATGCAGTGGGAATGGTCATATAAAAGCTGTTGAGAAGTTAGCAGTTTGCATGGCTCATCAATTGAAAGAGGAGGCAAAAGGAGTAGAGACAAACAGCCAGGCAGGACAGCTCATCTATCCTGTGCATCCATTGCCCATAGTCATTTCTGGTGGAAGCATCTTCCCCTCATTTTCTTGCTCTTTAGAATCATACAATCATAGAATAGTTTGGGTTGGAAGGGACCTTAAAGATCATTNAGTTTGCATGGCTCATCAATTGAAAGAGGAGGCAAAAGGAGTAGAGACAAACAGCCAGGCAGGACAGCTCATCTATCCTGTGCATCCATTGCCCATAGTCATTTCTGGTGGAGGCGTCTTCCCCTCATTTTCTTGTTCTTTAGGATCAAACATAACAAACTTAGAGGACTCCCAAGCTCAGGAGGTATGAGGAGCTGTGTCTCCTGTTAATCCCTGATGGCTTCAAGCTGGCATTCCTACTGTGCTTGCTGTACCACCAGACCTTGCCCTAAAACTGGGTAAGAAGCAGGTTCTCTTGCCCACCAGCTGACCTGCATCTCTGCAATAAATCTGCTGCTTGTAGGGAAGTGTGTGATGTATCATCAAGTGCAGGATGAAGAGCTGAAGAGGGCATTATATATGGCCAGGCAGTAACCCACAGCACAGACAGAAAGTATGTAGCTTTCTCTTATATCAGGCTTAGCTCTCTTGGCATGATTTGGTGGAAACATTGACTTTGAAGTTTTTTTACATTACGAATTTAGCTTCGTTTTTTTTTCTATGAAATATGTCTTCAAATGTGCAAGAGAAATTACGTAAGGAATAGAAAACAAATTTTGCAAATACCCTGGTTACCTTTGGGTTGTTGTTAGTGAATACTGTCATTTCTGTATTCTGTCATATTTGCTGCAGCATATTGGATTTATCAATACTCCCACTGTCTTTGATTGCAGTTAGATTGTTGATTAGATGAATTTGGCAGGCACACAGCAATGAGCAAAGTACAAGCTGGGCAATAAAATAGAATCATAGAATAGTTTGGGTTGGAAGGGACCTTAAAGATCATCTAGTTCCAACCTTCCTGCCATAGGCAGGGATACCTTCCTCTAGACCAGGTTGCTCAGTGCCTCATCCATCCTGGCCTTAAATACCACCAGGGAGGGGAGGTTTCTGTTTCAGTGTCTCACTACCCTCAACATAAAGAATTTCCTTCTATAGTTTGCCTAAAATCAGTAAATTAAACTTAGGAGATGTATGTGGATTAGTTATGTGCTGTGTAATTTGAACCACGCTGGCAAACTAAAAAAAACACTAATATGTTATAGATAACTAATAACTTTACAGATTAATTTTATGTACGTGAGAGAAAGGCTAAGAACTATTTCTAGGAAAGGATTTGTTCTTTATCTCAGGTTACAAGGAGGGAAACTGGGGCATAAACTGCAGTATGAAATGTGCCTAATGGCCACTTGATGAATTCGTTAGTTGAGAAGAACCATGAAACCTAAGAAATCCCTCTTGCCTTAAGTTTATTGTCCAATGCAAATTATAAAAAGTGAAGCATAAATTAACTCATTTTCTGACACATTTATATAACCTTGAATTCATACACTCAAGGAATAATGTAAAACTTGTCCTGAAATGAATGTATAGCAAGCAAAATTTATTATAATTTAAGAAACCTATGGTTTTGAGATTCTTCTAAGAATGTAGCTTAAATACGAGGTTCAAAAGGCACTCACAGAACCTTCAGATCAAGAATTCATTCTAGTATTGAAGAGGAGATATTAAGAAATTCGTTTGCAGTGAAACAGCCAGAGGGTCCACCAGGCAGGGACATTCAGTGATGAGGACAGGAGTCTCTTTATCAATGGTGTGAATGGGGGGAGTGCCCTTGCAAGCAGGAGGTGAAGGGATTTTGCTGGCCCAGGTAAAGGCTGTTGATGGGGTGAGATATCCGGGAGCAGAGAGAGCAGCTGGTTCAGATAACGATGCTGATGGGGCAGGATGATTGGAACATCAGGAGAAAACAAAGATCCAGATAACAACATTGGTGGGATTTCATCATTTCCAGAAAATTTTGAAATTGGTTTTTCTTCAGTTCTTGGTCTTTAGTAATCAATTTTTGTTCAGTTCTTGGTCTGTGACACATAAATACGGTGTCTGTATTTGTGAAAATTATTTCCTGTGTGTTCAGTGCTGCAATGAAGAATACCTGCTTAATAGTCACCAAGGCTATTGAGTTATTATATCACAGGTTGCACAGTTTCACTATCATATCATTGGTTTGATAATTGAAGGATTCTCATCTGGATCAGTGGGAGAGCTTGCTATGGGAAAGGGATTCACCTCCTGAACGCATAACTGAATCTCACCAAATAGCATTTCATGGAATTAATGTTTTATATTTAAGGAATAAATCAAGAACCATAAAGCCTGATTGCATTCCAGAGAGATCAGGCATTTTGCTAAAATTTCACTGGAAATCTAGACTCTCCTCTCTCCATCTCTTCCACTGCTGATCTAACAATACTCTGGGTAATAGGAAAATTCAAATTTGCTGAGAAGAGGAGGTTTAATTACCGAGATCTTGTGATGTATCTGGCCACTCATGATGATCTAATATATGTCTTCGGATTGCAATGCTACTGCAACAAAGTACTGTGCACAGTCACCCTTAGGCTAGTGTATTCTTTGAAAGGTTTGTCTCTCAAGAAGTGAAATTATTCTTATTTACATTGAGGGAAAAGTTCCCACTGACTTCAGTGAAATCCATAAGATTTATGTTACCTGTACATACTTCTGAAAACTACTGTTTTGAAGGTCTACCCTATTTTTAATTAACTAAAACTTTCCCACTCCAAAGAGATGTTGATGGTCTGTTTTGGAGAGGGATGGAGATTATGGAATAGAGTGGACTAATAAGTGTTATCAAGGCAGGCAGTGCAAGTAGGTAGTATGTCTGAAAATACTTGGTGCTTGCAGAAGAGCTATATAATTATTAGGACCATACAAACAAAGTAAATTGGTTTTGACATTTCCTTTAAATCACCTAACTGGTTTGCACTGATATCATGATAATATACTTCAAAGGTTGATGCCTGTGAAAAGTCCAAGGACACAAACCTTGTGACTCCACTATGTATGGCTTGAGGCCATTCCAATTGTTCCCATTGTAATGGGGGGAGTCTTCTGCTCAATTTCTTTTTTAACTGTTGATCTCCAGCGACTGTTGTTTGCATCTGTTTATTGAATTACAAACTCAGCTGTGAAAATTATTTTTATGGTGTCATTTTATTGTGCTCCCAGTTAGAAGTGGAGCTGAGCACAAACATGATAAGTATTTTCCTTTGTTGGAGGGCCCTTGAAATAACCTGGAACTGGAAATGTTTGTTTACAAGATCAGATTCATTCATTACTTTGGTGAGGAGCTGTGAAATGTAAATCTCACATTCCACTGGACAATAACAGCACCAGCTTGAACTCATTTAGAGGTGTGATATTCCACTCAAAGGATGGCTGTTAATTTTATTGACCAAATTTTGGGATTGGGGTAGCATTGATATTCAGGAATGCTCCTGAATTGCTTTGCTTCTGTGCCCTTTTCCTTAACTTTGGGAAAGAGAAAGGATTAGAATTTTATCTGAGAGTGCTTCTGATTCAAAAATCTGTAACTTTGTTGTTCTTTGCTGGTATTCTTCTGTTTCATGGATTGCCATCTGTCTCAGAACATGTGTAAGTGTGTAGAGATATAAAAAAATGGTTATAATCACATTCTTTAGAAGAATGTTCATTTTCTTACGTAGGTTTGCACTTGTGCACACTTTCCACTGGAGGAATTTAATTATTTTAACAAGGTTTTGATCAGTTCAAGACAAAAGATATGGTACTGCTCTATAGAAGTTGAAAAATAACAAATTAATCCATCTGAAGTGAAATTTAAGAAGGATTTCTAACATAGTGACTGAAACTCCACCAGTTTAAGGAATATTAGGGAAATTAGTAAATTATTTGAGCAAGGGTATTTCATGGCAAGCATATTAAAAACCAAATAGGCAGTAATAAGATTAAAATCTGGAGATTGACCTTCTGAAAAATTGTTACCAATGTCTCCTAAAATTTCTTAATAATACTGATGACTCACAATGAAATACTTTAGATGTATGTGTTATTTAACAACTGGATATTCTGTATCTTTTTCTAAAACTGCCTAAAAATCAGGTTCCCAAAGCCTCTAGTTAGATAAAAACAAGATCTATAAAAGAAGAAAAACTGCCAATTCCAAGTGTTTTCATCTACAAATAAAGAGAATGAACAAGTTGTCATCCCCAGAGAAGCTGACCCATCAGATCTCACGTAGGAAATCCATCAAATTCATTCTGTGACTGCTGAATTTCCTCTCCTCTATTTTCTTACTGCATGTGATACTCTGCTCTTTGGGTGGGATATTGGGTCAAATGAAAGGAGCAGTATGAGATGCTACTGCCCAAGTACCAAATTGCAGCCTGGGCTCATCAAGGGATTTGGCTCAATGGCACCAATCTGTGTTTGAGAGAACCATTACAGCTGAATCTACCTTGCCTGTGAATCCTTGGTGTGAAATTTTTCTTCTTTCTATAGAAAGAAAGAATATTTCCCAAGATGTTAATGTGGAAAGGCACGTGAGTTTGCAGTATGGCACAGTGGCATATGAAAATATCAGTGATGTCACCAAAGCACTGTCATGAAGAGGTTATAGTATTGATGAATTGTATGAAGCATCTGGGGAGAACTCTCATGCTATGGAGGCCTCTGTATGGATGGTATAGATGCTGCTTTTGTTATTGGTGTGATCTTGTAAATAGTTAAAATATTTACTAAGGCACCTCAGAGTCGAAGCCATACCATTTTATTATTTATACCTTTTCAGAGGGACAAAAATGGAGGTGTCCACTAAATGTGATGGATTAGGCTTATAAACAGCTATTATTGCCATCAAGCCTCACATGTCAGCTCCCCCTTTTGTGTCTGTGCATTTCTAAGCTAACCAGTGATCCATGCATAAGATAGAAGGTTAAGAATGTGCAGAGAGAAAGGGGGTTGACTCCAAGCAAGATGTATCTTCTGCTGATTAGAAATACAGCTGTAGAAAGGGGAGAGAAAAGAGTTTTTGCAACATGACACTCCCCTTTTCATTTCACACCACTCACTGTTTAGAACCTGAAAATCACTAGCTAGGAGAGTCACTTTGCTGCTTTGAGAAACTCAGTGCAGCTGGCTTTTGTTTTCCTAAGATAAAAATCAGGAAATGCAAAAAACTGAGCGGGACCAGGGAAGAGGAATAGCAGGGGGATTGAGAGGAAAAAGGTTGAGCAAGAGACTTCACAACTTGTTGACAGAGGGAAGTACCAGTTCATTATAATTAAGTGCACTTTAAAAGCTAAACAGAAAGGCAAGCTAACAGATATTACTGGCTATAATCCCTGTCAGTGAAAAAGCTGAAAAAGTTATCCCTGCTACTAACATCGGTATAAAACCAGTAATGATTTCCAAAACTAGTTAAATTTCTTTTAAAAATGTTTCTCTTCTCTGAAAATGCAGAGTTTATCAGAGCAGCTTTTCCAAACTGCCTGATATCACATGATTTCTCCCCCCCCTTTTTTTTAAAAACAGAAACATTGAATACCATGAGTTTGGTAATTTTTGGTGCTTTGACAATGAAAAGTAAGGGGTTATAGCAGACTGCTTATGATTTATTTCTTGTAAAAATTAAATTTAATATGTCAGTGTGTAAGTCCTGAAAGAGAAGTGATTTAAAAAATAATGTTTGATGTTTTGAAGTAATGGAAGTGCAATCAGTGGTCAAGTTTGTTACTATAGAGAGAATTTCTCTACTGTCTTAACCAGAAACGGACTACATTAGCTTTTTCTTAGGCAAAATTTCAAACCAGAGTTGCATACTCATAGGCTACAGAAGAGAAGGGAGAGAAAAAAAGGCATAGAAAATGTTTGTCTTCTTCCTAACACATTGTTTGAGAGCCTCAAATGCAGTGCCACTCTTAGAGCAGCTGAGAAATTCAGCTGTGAGTTTACAGAACCGTCCCTGAGAAATAGACAGTGGGCTGGGAAGTTGTGTTTTAGTCATAAAATTATGTGGAATGGCATTTGCTGACATTAAACTGTGGTTTGACTTTAATTTATGAAACACTAACAATGGGCAGCCTAGCAGCCAGGTACATTAGTATGCTGGTGCACTGACCATCCTGTCTCTATAAGAACTGTGATCTGAATTGCACAACCAATGTGGCAAAGGTCCAGGGTTTCTGTTGCCATTCCCATTGGGAAAGAAAAATACCCTCCCAAGCTTGACTGCAATTTATGTCTGTGCTTGGCTCACAGTGCAGATTGGAAAAAAAAAAAAAAAAAGAAGAAAAACCAAAAAACAATAGTCAAAAAAGCTTAAAGGAAAATAAAAAAGAGGTTTTTCTAAAACTTACCATTGCAGTAATGCCACAATTGTCAATGCCATGCATGTCATAACCCAAGGTCCAATGTTCCCTCCTGCTGTTACCTAGCATTTCCCACAAGAGAAAAATAACAGTAAAATGAGAAATGCCCAATAAACTTGGATCTAAAGTAAAGGAATATTCTCATTTCTGACCTTTCAGTTTATAGAAATCTCTGCAGGCTTTGATGTGACTCTCTGGATTTAACACTTGGCAATGTGAAATGAGATTACCCACAGCAGTGAGGATGGGCAGAATTTCAAGTTCCAGTTAGTCTTAATTACTGTTTTTATTTTTCTGGGAGGTATACTGGATAGCCTGATAGCTAAATAGGCAAAGAAGGTAAATGGTTTGTCCCTTGAAGCAGATTTTAATCCAGGGTATAGTCAGATTGCAAGAATCACAAGTATGCTGCTTAATACTGCAGTACTAGTAAAGCTTTAACTTTACTCTGTTCTCATTTTGTTTCTCCAAAGCATGTAAAGAAGCTCCTGAATGCCTTTCAGAAGGTTCCAGGCTTGTAGTGAATACCTGCAGGAATATTGCCTCCTGTTAAAAGCAGTGATGGGATAGGAAAATTGTGGCTGCATGTGCTTTCACAGGATTAGGTCATGGGGAATTAGTAGATTTTTAGCCTTTTCAGTTTCAGGGAAGTGAGAAATAATCCTGTTGGCCAGCTTGGAACAAGTGCCCAGATCTTGCTCTTCCTCATCCCTACACCTGGTTAACTTGAAAACATTGAGACCTTGAAACCCCCATAGTTTATAGAGCTGGCTATAAAGTGGATGTCTTCTCCTGACACCAGGTGAGGCTGTGGTGGTGCTGCCACCCAAACCCTGTGCTGGAGATTTCCCAAAGAGGGGACAGACAGGCTGAAGCTGAGGCCAGAGACAGGGGATGGGCTGCATCTCCTGCTTCCACTTGTTTCCTGCTCTGGCAGGGGGATTGGACTAGATAATCCTTTGAGGTCCCTTCCCATCCCTGATACCCTGAGATTCTGTTTAAATTCTCTTGATGTTTTCAATAGCATCTCCTCATGTCCAGGCTGTGCAATTTAAGGTACAAATCAAAAATCCAAGAATGTGCACTCTTGTGGTGTGAATAAAATGGGGGTTTGCTTGGCATTTGGTTTTTGCCAGGCAAAAGCCATACATCACTGCAATGCTCATTCTGAGAGCTTGAAAAATATTGAATCCTTTGCCATTGTCTCTTTATGGCCAACAGAGTGAATGTTGGATTATTCAGTGCCTTGGACCTCCCATTTTCTGGGCAGAATCTTAAATTCTTCTTGGTTATGATTGAGTGATCATACAGATGTGTGTGTTTCACTGAAAAGAGAACTTCATATACTTCTCAGCCCTGATGCATTCTGAATTTGTGAAGGGAAAAGAGGCTTTTAAAGAATCCCAAATCCAGACTCTTGTTTTCTGGTAGATACCAGTGACAAAAGGTAGCTAAAAGTGACTTGAGGTAAATATTCTTCTGCAGTGACTCATCTGCCTGAACAATCACAGAAATGAGATAGCTGATGTGCAAATAGTGCTGTCCATGAAGCTGAAGTTAAATACAGGAAGGACTTTGATGGTAATTGCTAATAAACAACACTTGCTCTCCTTTAAATCTGTATCATTCTCTGCAGAGGAATTTGGCTTCTGCAAAATTTGAATAGAATTTTGAAGAGTTGCTCAAGAGGTGTAGGCAGTGAGAGGCAAGAGTGAATAATAAAGGTCTGCTCTAAAAGGGGAGGAAGCTGACCATATCTAACATCTATCTTATAAAATGTGTAATTCTGAATGGGTTACTGAATTCTCACAGCTCAGCACTGTCTCAGCAGGTGTGACCAAAAAGAAACAAACGCCTGCATCCATTCAGAGATTCAAACTGAGGGCTTATCATGTCTGCAAAGAAACAGTGAAATATTCTTTTAATGGCTTCTAGATTTTGGAGGTGTCTAGAAAGCTGCTTTCAGCTTCACAGGGCATGTTGTGTGAGAGATTAAAATGGATTATAAATCCAAATGGAAGTGAAATTGTTGCAATTAACCTTGCACACACATTAACCTATAAAGAAGGCAACTCTGGAAGTAAGTTGAAAGTTGTATGATTGTAATATTAACTCTTGAAAAAATTTAAACACTTCTTTTTATCATGCTTTCTAAATTCTTGTGTATCTGCTGTAAAACTTGTTGCTTTCACAGGAGATGCTCACAAGGGTCTGTATTAAGAATATACAGGAGGTGACCAGGTCTTAGCCTGTGCTTTTTTCAATACCACATAAGTATCTTTATCTTATCTATATTTGTTAAATCAATTAAAAGGACATATGGAAGTTAATCCACAGCTGACTTACTTTTGCAGCATGCCAAAGGATGAACACACAGGATTTCTGGTCAGGGAAGAAAACACAGAGTAGTTTTTTGGTAAATGTCAGCAGGGCAGATTTGTGTCTGCCTGGACAACAAATCTCCATTCTCTTTGATAAAATTATTCAACATTTATTTCAGATGGTTTATGATTTAAATTCCTTTTTACCACAAGTGCTACAACAGTAAAACAAGAGTGCTATGCAGCCTTTCAGGGAGATGCAGAGTTCATCTGACTGAACGTGAACCCACAATGTTTAGCTCCAAAGGATTGTCTTGTGCTGGAAAAATCTTTTTAATAGAAAATAAAGGTTTGATGGAGTGGGCACCAAAATCAGCAAGAGGCTGGGGCTACACACCACAAGATTTCTCATGAAGCAAGAGATTTGGGACTAATTAGAAGGGAAAATAGGAACAAGAAGAGATGACCACTTTCTTTTTCCCAGCTTGATGGCTGTAGCTTGTCTTGTCCCAGCCCATGCTCACAGGGCAATCCTTGTCTCCAAGCCACAAAGATGGAGAGAATCACAGGTGTATTATATTGTATTGTTACCTTATAATTGTAAATTGCCCTCTAACAAGCTTTTGATTTTCAAATAATAGACAAATCATTTCATTTAATGAAGTCATCCCTCTTATGCTACACATTAGGAATGTGCTGCACTCTTGATTTAGACTTTGTAATAATATTTAGTTGTTCAAGGATAATCAACTAATTGGCCTGTAATATGTGAAATATCTTCCTAAGCCATGGAGAATTTTCAGTCTTTTCCGCTTATGTATTAAAAGTGATTTGCAAATTTACAACCTCAGCAGAGTCTTCTAAAGTGCTATAAAAAAAGATCTTGAATAATATACAAATATTTATTTTTATTGTTGTCTCCGTGACAGTGCTCTATTTATAATAATTTTCTCAAGTTTTTAAAAACAGAATTGCAGAGAATAAAATGTTTTTATTCCTTCCAATAGATAAATCATAGAAATATAGAATTATAGAATGGTTTGTGTTGGAAGGGACCTTAAATATCATCTAGTTCCAACCCCCTGCCATGGGCAGGGACACCTCTCACTGGACCAGGTTGCTCAGTGNGGACACCTCTCACTAGCCCAGGTTGCTCAGTGCCTCATCCAGCCTGGACTTAAACACCTCCAGGGACTGAGGGGGCATCCACAGCCTCTCTGGGCAACCTCTTCCTCACCTTAAAGAATTTATTTCTTTTCCCCAGTACTGAAAAGGGGAAAAAACCTTGTTGGAAGAAAACTGACACCATGGTGTGCAGAAGGACTATGAGATCTGATAATGTTTTCCACACCTACCTAAACCTGATAAGTAGTTTCAGGCAAAATAAAACCTTAAACAAAGATGTCTTCTATCATA
This sequence comes from Turnix velox, assembly GCA_013400935.1. Classification (NCBI taxonomy): domain Eukaryota; kingdom Metazoa; phylum Chordata; class Aves; order Charadriiformes; family Turnicidae; genus Turnix; species Turnix velox. The sequence goes on from VZTY01010782.1 coordinate 25,033, forward strand.
TCTTATTTCTTCTTTTAAATTACAGTATTGAGGGTTTTTTTTGTGACTATCCAGTCCAAACAATTTGCCAATTTTTTTTGCTATTCTGGCCTCTATATCTATTAGTTTTGTTATGAATCAGCCAAAAAAATGTCACTGTTAAAGACAGATTGTTTATTTCAATGATGATTAAACAATAAAACATAGCTTAACTCTAGTGTAAAGGGAAGATTTTAGCCCACACCCTTCTAAATTTTGAGATGTCCAGGAGATCTAAATCAATGCTTTGGTTTCCCCTGTGACATTTCATCTGTGTGGTCGTCAGGCTGCTCTTGTTTGTTCAGGCTGTGCCTGAAGTGAAGGGATGTTTCTTATTTACTGTAATGCAAACAACAAAAAAAAGATTATAAATGGTTACAAAGAGCAAAATAAAGCTGTTTAGTTTCACATGTTAAAGCAAAATGAAGTTTTTAGGACAGCAGAATGGGTTTGGAACCCGAATTTTCTGAGTTTCAGTCCTAAGCCTCTCCTTGCTGATCTCCCCAGTGCAAAGGAAATTAAAACCCAAAATGGACCAAGTCCCTGTGTCATGAGAATGCTCTGCATCCCAGTTCCACGTGGGTATGAAGGTACAGGAAGGGGCAATCAGGCAACCTGCCTTTTGAATTTGGGGTTTTTTTCTACATATTTGAGACAGAGTCTGAACAGATTACCTTTTTCCACATGAGTTTGAAATCTTTAGGTACTTCTGAAGGGATTAGTGAGAATTTTCTTTAGTACATCAAGAGAGAATTTTATTTGCACTGTGAGTTATGTAGTAACATATTTAAACCTTAAAAATTTAGTTTTCATGCATAATCATATATAATAAACTTTTGGTAATGCCTTGAAAACAATTGCCTTTGGTTATTAAGAAGGTAATGGTAATTCCTGAGGTCTTCAAGAGACACAAGGACACATCTAAACTGCTTCCCACAAGTGGCTCTTCTTTTTTTTTTTTAAGATCAGCCTTTGCTATTCTGTGCAGAGTTATTTCCTTAGGTTTAGACTGGCTTAATCTTCAGCTGCAGCTTTTCTGTGTTTCTCTAAATGAAGAAGGAGAAAGAAAGAAATGGTTGTGTCTGTGCTTGGTTTTGTTGCCCCTTTCTGAGCTGTTTAATGGACAACTGGTTTGTTTTATTTATCTGACAGGGTTTCTTCATATTGTTTGAGGTTATCAGCACTCTTGTGGATCATATTACGGCTTGTGCTCAGATTTGACCCTTGCAAGAGTTCACTTTAAATCAGATCCTTATCATTAATGCAGTGATAAATAGAGATACTTTGGAAGCAGTATACAGATTATTTATTTAGTGCCTCTCCATATCATGTTTTATACAGCCAGGGATCGATGTCAGGCCTTTATGGATATAGCTTAGATGGCATTCAGTAACTACAACCCAAAGCACTTTAAATAATGTTAACTTAATAGCTGACATTTTTATGAAATAAGTCTGCAAGGGGGAGAAATGTAATATTGCTCTTCAACCAGGGGGATTTTGATTTTGAGCTTCATCCCAAACCTGGAGGGATGTTTTTAGTTTAACAACTGCCTCTGAAGTCCCCACTTCAAAAAATAAATAAAAAGGGAGACAAATGCTTTTAAGGAAAAAGTTGAGTGTTCTACCACAGGGGTGACCCTGGGTTATTGCTTTGGAGTGATACTTTTTGGGAGGCCCTAAATAATTTAGTGTTTTTAAGGTCTCTCCTTTTTCCCTGTGTAAGTTTTGCTGGTCATTTTGTGTCACAAGTGATCTTTTTGTTTCTTAGGTAAATTTAGGCTGGATGAAAATACATTTTCCCACTTCCAAAGTTAATTTTGTTCATTGCATTACAATTTTCTGCATTATTTGTTCTCAGATGTCTCTCTTGCTCTGAAAGATGGTAGATTTGGTGTCTGTGTACGTGTTTTCTAGCCTATATTGGCCTTTTTTATTGTTCCTTCTAAGCAGTGAGCATGTAAACTTGAGAATGAAGAAAAGTTCTTCTACTATAATTATCAGAAGTCTGTTCTTTGTAATAAGCAAATGGAACTATTGCTAAGTAAATGAAAGTTTAAAAATGAAACAGTTTAAAAGGGGTATAAATAGAGAAGTGACACCCACTGGGAAGATGTTTAAGTACAAATTTGCTTCAGCAAAAATTTGATTTAAATAGAATTAGGGATTTTGGCAGTGGTTGGATAGCAGCCAGGCAATTCCACATTATCCTACTTGTTGGCCTACATCATACAGTCCTTGTTCTATCAGAACTGCTCCTGAGCTCCATGGTTTGGCCTCTCAGACTGTCTCAGGACAGGATTTTTGTAGGACTATATCAGACCTGAGCTCCCAGATGCTTTTAAAGAGATTTATCTGTGTTCTGCAGCTGTTTGTGCAAGGAGCTTGTGGTTCTCTAAAAAAGTTTTCCCACCTTTCTAAGCATACCTCTGGAATGATAAACAGATGCTTCACTCATATACAGTCAACAGAGTTAGAAGACAGAGAGATGGGCACCATGAGCCCTGCAAGTAGGTTGAAATGGAGATAAACTGTGAATTGGAAACTCTGCTCAAGGTAGAAGCCTGCTGATGTTTTCTATAACTGATGGGCAGCTCCAGATTGAATAAAACATTTGAATTTCTTCTTGTTTCTGATACCCTTTCTTGCTTAAAGTGTCAATATAGATGATCAGTGCAGATTAAAGATACCAGAATATAGCACATGTGGAGGGTGTTTGTTGACATGTCTGCAGAAATTTTAGAGTGCTTATCCCATGTGCTAAATTAAACCCTGTGTATTCCTGATCCATTATCTTGTCTGACCAGAGGCTTCAGAAGTAGGTGAATGAAAGACACAAGCCCTCTTACATCATGACAGTGGTATAATCTCCATATGGAAAAAGGGAAAATCTTTCCTAAACCCTAAAAGCCAGTTAGATTCTACCTTGATGATTATCTGATGACCCAGATCCTACGTTCTCAGCTTACACCATATGAATTCCAAGCAGGTCTTTTGGCTTTCAGTTACTCTGGGGCATACTTACCAGCGTTGTGGCTGGATTTTGTCAGCATCTCTGGTACATCTTCTGTTTCCTAGTCTCTGTTATCTAGCCTAGAAGTGAAATTTGCAAATTCCAGTTTCCCAAAGTAGCCAGAATTTGGTCCCAAATGTTACATTGCTCTCCAATTCACAAATCCACAGTATCTTTGGTGTCAAATGTGAGAATAGTGATTAATGCTTCACCTCCTCCATGTGAGGGTAGCATTTGTAGCATTTTTAAGAGCAGTCACCTGCCCACTAAAAGGATTTTTAAGGTGATTGTGATTTATTCTGAGAAAAAAATTGCTGAAGTTTGATTTTCACTCTGCTGATCTGAAGAAATACTAGGCTATGGCTAATAAAAATGATAAAGATGAGAAATTAGTTAGTGTTTGATTTTTATATCTCCAGGAACAGGCTTTATGGATACATAAAAATTTGCCTTCTATTGCAAGGAAAATATTACATAGATTGATTTTACATCTGTACAATGTATATTCAACTTTCAAGTTTTTTAATTATTTGTATAATATATTTAATAACTTCTTAATTAATTATCTTCCTTTAAACACCTCTCAAATTCAGTTGTGCTCCATACCAAACAACTTGTTTTTCTATTTTATGCTGTTAATTCTTTCCAACCCTAATTTTTTCTTAGTCTTAGTTTCTCAAAATGAAGTCACCTATGAAACTACTGGCAGGTAGTGAGAAAATAAGTGTTTAATGAGCAAGGAAACTATTATAGCAGTCAGGAAAGGGAAATTACAGCATAGGTAATAGGACAATCGTTACTTTTATAAAATTAAGTATGAAATTGCTAATGTCTCTTGACAGTTCTTTAGTAATTAAGATTTCATCTTGATTGTATTTCTGTTAACATGAAATGATATGATGGTTAATATTGTTTAAATCACAATGTTAAGTGAATGAAAAATCATAGTGTATAATCCCCTGGATAGTATTTGTTAGAGGCTAAAGCCTCAAACTAATTTAGAAAAATGTGTTTGCGTTGAATTGTGGATGCAAGTTTAAATAATTTATAGAATTGTTATTATAGGATTGATACATAGACTGATATTAGAATTATAAAAAAAATTCTTATATGGAACCCCAGTTACATAGTTGCACAGCTTTTGAAAAATAAACTGTATAACTTGAGGCTAATGTGTGACTGATAGCTAGAATTCAAGCCTAATTGATAATCCAGTGAAACTCGGGATGTGTCAAAAACTTGTGTTACAAATGTCATTGTTCAAAACCATTTTTATGAGAGAAGCAGACAGCTATCTCATCAGTACTGTAGCTGAGGTGGTGTTCCACATTAGATATAATCTAGATAAGAAACATCAAGGCAATAATCAGGCTAAGCAGGTGCTTACTGAGAGGATAAAGGATGTCATGAAAATCAGCCTCCCACAGAGCCAGTAGGAAGGGTTTACAACTATTTGGTCTTGTCATAATGATGCATGACAGAAAGGCACAGCCCTCCTGGCTGGAAAATAGAGCAGGAACTTACCAGGGAACTACAGAGGGCACATGAACTGAAACAATCCCAAAATATTGGGATTGGAAGGGTTGGAACAACAACTGCCCTATGAGGACAGG
>VZTY01010783.1:1072-17517 GCA_013400935.1 Turnix velox
CCGACCTGGCACCCCCCGGCACACTGCCCGACCTGGCACCCCCCGGCACACCCGCCACGGACTGAGGGACAAAAGGTTTTCCCAGGCCGCTTTGGTGGCAGCGACGCGGTCGGAGCTCCCGGGTCAAGCCCGCAGTTCCGTCCAGCTCCGCACCTGTACAGGCCCCTCGGGTTCCCCCGCACCGCCTCGCACTTCCAAGAAGAAAAAGCAGCAGCACACGGCAGGAGAGACATCGCCCCCGCCGCCGGTAGCCCCGAGAGCGGTGCGGGAGCCGTGAGAGCCCCGAGGCGGGGGGCGCGAGGTGCGTGAGGCGGGCTCAGCCCCTCACAGACACCGGGGTTCAGGGGCTCAGACACCACCGCAGCCGCCCAGGGCTTCATTTTTACTGGTACCAGGGGATAAACCCGTCGGCAAGGAGGCAGGGCAGAGCCGCGCACCCCGGGTTGCGGGATCCCCCTGGTAACGGGGTCCCACCTCCCGTTTTCCCCCGCTGCGAGGTCGGTGTGGGGCTGGGAACGGGGTCACCGGCGTTTGAGCTCGCCGTGTCACGGGGAGGAATCTCGCGGCAGAACGCGGGGGCAGCAGGAAACTTCCATCTCTCGGTTTCAGACGCTGTTCACACACCGACAACCGGTACCGAGTTGCCGTCTCTGGGGTTTTTTTTACAGCCCTGTGCCAGAGACCCCTCTCCCCGCCCCTGTGTGGGCAGGAGGACTTGAATCAAAGGCGCCAAGAATAAGAACGGTTAATTCGTTAAAGCCGGCATCGAAAGGAGACGGCGATGAGCCGAGTCGGTACCGGTCACAGAAGGGACGTTAAACCGCTGCCCACCGCGGCGAGAACGGAGTCCTCCCGCGCAATTCACCAGATCCGATGGAGAAACATCGCCCCGTGTTTGAGATTTTGTTGTAAAACCCAGAGCGGCCGAGTCCGGACAGACCCGAGCGCATCTCAGGGACGGGACCGGGACCCCCGGGATGGGATCGGGACGGAGCCGCCTCTGCGTGCTCGGGAAATGCGGGCCCGCAGGAGGGCAGAGAGCAGGGAGACGAGAGGAGCCCCTGGGAGAGCTTTCGCCCCCGGGGCAGGCGGGACCCCCGGAGCCGCCGTGGCCGGGCCCGGGGGAGCTCCCAGTGCTCCCAGTTCCCGCCGGGAACAGCCCTGTCCTGCGCTGCCACAACGCAAACACCTCGGAAAAGCCGGTCTTTTCATTTCTATTACAATTGTTCTATGAGAGACAGATGTGAGCCGCTAAAATGTTTATAACGTGGCTTAACGAAGAAAAAACAAATATTAATGAAATGCGTTTGGCCGGGGGGTTTGATTGGCATCTGGATTAATTACAGGCCTTTCACCTCCGAAACGGCTGCTCTAACCCCGCCAGGGCCCAGGGAAAACAATTGAAAGCTTGTTTATATATTCGGAAATGATAAAGAATCGTAGTGGCATCTTGGGGGTAAAAAAAAGGAAAAAGGCTGAATTTGAGCCTTGGTTTCACTCCAGTGAAATGGTCAGAAAGAAAGAAGCAGCCGCTGACAAAGCTTTCTGTCCCCTTCCTGCGCTGGGCACAAGTGACGGCTGCGGGAGCCAAGACCGGGAATGGGAATGAGAAGAGTGGGGGAATTCCTGCGGGGCCCCGGCAGGTGGGGACAAGGCCTCCCGCATCCCAGGTTTCAATAATATTAATAATAATAACACCATCAGAGAGCAGGTATTCCGCCGCGGCGGGCGGATTCCAGCTCTGGGAGGGGATCTGGAACAAACGCCTCGGTCGGAGCTGTTTATCGGGAGGGAGGACTCTGTCTCTCTCCCCGCGGTGTCGGCACTAACTGCCCCCCGCCTCAGAAGGAGGTGGGGAAGACAAGAGAGTCACGGGATGACATTTCCAACCGAGAAGCCAATTTCAGCCCGTTCTGCGCCTTCCACCACAGGGCATTTTCTGTGGTTTGGATGCGGCTCCAGCAGCACATCAAAGTTTATCCACCTTGACCAAGCGGCTGCGTGGTGGGCGATAGAGGAGCGGGTGTTAGGTGGGGTTAGACTCGCGACGCACATCGGCTGTGATATCTCTGTCTCTAACACAGGTCACACCTTGCGGCTCCAGGAGGAGTCGGACTTTAGCCTTTTCCTGCAATTATTTGGTGTCTCGTTAGCATTTTATGAGCGCGTCCGTCTAAATAAAGCCATTTGATGTGCGCTGGCGCTGGCTGCCCCGTCGGACGGGCGTGCTTTTCTCTTTGTCTTTTAAAAGAAACCAAAATAAAGCTGAACAATGGAACTGCGAAGGGGAGGGACCTCGGTATAGTGTTTGTTTCACTTAACAAATACAACACAGCTGAAATCAAACAGACCTGACAACACTGTTTATGAGGATTTAATGTTTCTATGCCAAGTGTAGAACAGCTGGGTAATCACAAGTGTGAAGCATCCCTTTCCCCAGCAGGGCCTCCCTGAGTGCCAGCCGGGCACCGCGGGCACTGTGTCTGCAGGAATGCTGGGCAAAGGGCTGCAGTCTCACCTTCTGCTCGCTATATTCCCTTCCTGAGCACTTTGGAGAAAAGGTCCGTCCCCGGGACTTTTCCTTTCTGACGGACAGACCCAGCTCATTCCCTGCTTTGTCTGAAGGGCCTCAGAGCTCCGGGGCAGCGCCAGCCCCTCACTGCGGCCCCCGGGATGGGGGAGTCCCGGCATCCCCCCCTCTCCCTACACGCCGACACAGCCAAACCCTGCCTCGGTACCTCCCCGTGCCACGCAGGGTGTGGATCCCTCTGCCTCTCCGAAACACCCCCCACACCTCCCAAGTTACTGGGTCCGCGGGACAAAGGTGTGCTACGGGGGGCTGAGACACACCAAGCGCTGCCCTGAGGTGACACCGGCCTTTGTCACCCCCAAAGCAGCCTCGAGAGCAATCCCACCGCAGAGGGACCCTCTTTATGGCTCCGAGCTCAGACCTGGCCCATCAGGAGCACCCTTAGAGACACCCCGAGTAATTAATGCCCAGCTGAGAAAGTTTCTGGGGCTCAGTGAGGAGGAATGAAGCTTGCAGTGCCCTGACCCCACTGGCGCAGACACCTCAGCCCTCCCCGTGCGGGGCAATAGTCCTGCTCTCCCCTTCTCTCCAAGCCTTTACTTTCCCAAGTCCCCGTTTCCCGGGGTCGGACGCGGGCAGAGCCCAGGGAGGTGCTCCCGGAGTCACTTTCAAAGCACCGGGAATTAAAGGAGAGATTTTTTTTCCCCCTAATGTGCACAAAGCAAGAGCTAAACCTGCACCGTGGGAGAAAGCGCAACTCCAGCCTTTCTTTTCTCCCTGAGCTCCATCTACCGGCCCTCCAGCAGACTGCACACACCGGGAACGCTCCCTCGGACACCAATAGGAATTTAAAGGTTAATTTTTCAAGAGATTAGAGAAAAAACCCTGCTATCATGCAGGACACAAGTGCTGGGGTGTGTTCACCTCGCAGGGTTTTTTCCACTAGAAATGTGGGCGGAATGACAGGGAATAACCCAGAGGGAGGTGACGCTGCTGCTCGGTGTGGAGGTGACCCCCTGTGACACCCCTCATTGGAGCTGGAAGTATCCAGGGAGATAACGGGAACGGAGCCTGCCCGGAGGAGCCCACAGGAGGGGTAAGATGGAGCAAATCCGTGGCACAGGCGGCTGGTGTGGGCAGGGACAGGGCCGGGGGTAGTGCTGGCAGCGCTGCCCTGGCACAGCCCAGAGACAGGACAGTGGGAGGCAGGGAAAGGCTCGTCACACCACGGGGGACCTGCCCACTGCGGCTCTTCTCCCACCAGTGCTGACAAACATCTGCCTCTTGGCTCTGCTCAGTCCCTTTCCCATTTTGCCGAGGACCTGAGCACGGAGCCGCATCCCCAGCAGAGGGGTGATGGCATCTCACACCCGGCAGGAGCCAGCACTGCCCCTGCCCTCCAGCGCCCTCCCTTCTCCCACCCCGGGCACGTCCTCAGTGAAAGTTGCTCTACTTAGGGTAAACTGATGGTGCAAGTAGCAAAGCCTTTTCCCTTTTGCTTTAGATGAATCCTTGCCACTTAAGTTCATGTTTATTTTTATAATATGGACTCTCTGTCGTTTATTGCTCCCAAAGGGACTCCCAATACCATGATGGTTATGAGTGAACCTGGGAATATCCTGAATTGCCTGTGATTTATCCTGTTTCTGATGCATATAATAATGCAGCTCTTCCAAAGCCTCTTCAAGGCTTTTAATTATTAATTTCTGTACTTTGTGTGGCATCATGTGACAGTTATTGCTGCTGTGGGGGCAAGTTACTGGGTCCATGGTTTCTGCTTGCAGCCTTGTCCCTGGGACTTCGATTTCAGGCTGAGTGCTGGCTGGCTTTGGGAGAGCCACCAGAAATGGACTGCTGGCTGGCTTTGGGAGAGCCACCAGATATGGACTGCTGGCTGGCTTTGGGAGAGCCACCAGAAATGGACTGCTGGCTGGCTTTGGGAGAGCCAGAACCCGACCCCAGCAATGAAACAAACATCACTGAGAGCTGGGCCCTTTGCAGCAGCAGCAGCACCCAAGAGGCCAGCAGATGGTAGGAGCCAGGACCCTGCAGCTCCACAGCACAGTTCTCCGTCTCCCTCAACTTCCCTGTAGCCCTAACTAAAGCTAACACAAGAGTGGAGTGACTCTACAGACAGAAAAAGAGACAGCTAAGAGCTCCAACCCCACAGAACTCCTCACAAAAGCCAAGCAGGGACCCCTGCAGGGCTCAGTGCCAGCAGGACAAGCCCGACCTCCTGGGCCATCCCAGGGAGCATCACAAGACCGGTGACAGAGCCTGTGCTGCCCTGGGTGACACAACTGGGGTTTGTCCCCCTCTCCCAGGAAGGAGGGAGATTTGGGCAGAGGAGGCAGCACGGCTGTGCCCGTACCCAGTGCCAGCCCCTCACACTGTGTGGAGCTGGGTCCCTGCAGAGTCAGGACCTGCAGCAGTGACCAGAGGAGAAGCCTCCCCCCCACAGCTTCCTCCTCCCTCCCTAAATCCATTTAAAGTAGGGGAGAGGGGTGAGGAAGTGAGACCTTTTGGAGAAGCCACATCGATGTTTGTTTTCCTTGGGGGTTTATATCAACACTGGTCTTGACATTTTGCCTCTTATTATGTGTGGCTCTTTAAAGGGTGAAATAATATTTTCTTTTGCTTGAGAAAAGGACAAAGTTCAGACAAAGCACTCAGCCCAAAATCATTTTCTTCTTTCCCAACAGTTTACACATTGTCTGGGCAGTGTCTCGCTGTGAAGTGTCACCCAGCAGACAGGAGGAGACTCTGAAGCCCATGAGGCCCCAGTGCCAAGACGGCACAGACTTGCTCCCTGGCTGCCACCGGGCTCAGAAGGGGCACAAGGTGCTTTGAGGTTTGAAAGGCAGTTCCTCTCCCTGCCAGTCTGCTCTCCCCTCATCCCAAAAGCCCGTCCCCAGCACAGCCTGTTCCTCTGTGACCAAGCCCCCAGGCAAAGCCTTTCATCCTGCCAGGGCAACATCTGTCTCCAGCCCTGCCCAGAAGGAGCTCCCTCAGCCATTAGCGGGGAAGGATGTGAGGAATCACCTGGAGCAGGGTGTGAGGTGCAGGAGGGACATCGGGGTGAAACGATGCAGGCAGAGAATCAAAGAGGGAAGCTCCCCTTGCCCTGGCATCCTCCGGACAAGGCTCACAGCACAGACACGGATTGGGACACACTGCCTCTCTCTCCAAACCCAAATAACACCCTTCCAACACACACCTCTCTGAGTCTTTGGTGGCATTGCCTTTATCATCCCATCTGCAGCTCAGAAGAGCCAATGTTTCAATAAACTATTTTACACTTTGAAAAGCCGAGGTTGTTCCTCATTAATGAAAAGCTGTGGTTCATTTGTGAATTAGAGAGGATCAGACACTTCTGTTGCCCCTTGCAGAAGGATCCCAGTTTATGAAAGATCCTGAAATTGGATGATTCCATTCATCAGAAAGCTGGATGCAAAACTTGAGCTGTAGGGTGGGAACTGCCATAGAGAGAGCTGAGCTGGGAGTGCAGCAGCCACTGCTCTGCAGAGTTTCTGTACCCCCAGCTTCAGTTGTAACCCACTAAAGCTGCATGGTATGACATCAAGTGAAAACAGGCCCCAGCAACAATCTGCAATTCTCTGCTAGTGAAAGGGGTTTTTTCTCTAACTCACACATTACTGTGTCAGACACGTTGTTTTTATTCAGTGTTCTTGTGAGGAATGCCTTTCACAGACACTCTTCAAGCAACACAAGCCCATAAAATGCATCCCAGCAGAAAGCTTGCCAGTGTGGTGGAGTCCCACGGCCACTGCGATGAGAGGTGAGGGAGGAGGTGCTGGCACTGCCAGTGGGACAGCTGGGTCACCTTGCCATGCTTGCTGGCTGTGACAGACCCTGCCTGTGCCAGAGCACAAGGCATCACCAGCTGTTCAAATGCTACAGGACACAAGGGGGACCCCTGACCCACAGCCAGGAGGGAATGAATGGAAACCCCAATTCCCCAATTATTTGGGGGCAAAATGTGACACTGGAGTCAGCGCTCTCCAACCAGGTTAACAAGTTAACTCAAACTTCATCTTTCTGCACCTAAATTACTGGGAAATCATCTCTCTGCCCCGACAGAGATACCAACTATTCTTTGTGAACACTTGGAGCAGCCACAGCTCTGCCAGGGAACTGGACATGGAAAAGCTCTGGGGGCAGTGGGAGCAGCCCAGCACCCTCAGAGCAAACCTCACAGTGCAGTGATATAGGGCCCTGTCACCCAGCCACAGCATTCTGGGTGAAGCCTGATGCTTCTCTGGGTTTAACAGCCCATGGTGAGCATGGTGTTGGGTGTCAGGGTAAGATTTATCCTTTCCTTTCATTCCACCAGCTGTCAAATGTGTTTGATTTTTCTCAAGCTTTGAGTGTAGCAGGAATTTAGCCAATAAATACAACTGATGATGATTTTCACTTTGGTTTCCAGCATCTGCCATTCATAATGAGCCTGACTGAAAATGTAAGAAGATTATTTTTAGTTTTAGAGTGTGGCAGAGCCTTGCTGCAAAGCATGGTGCGAAGTGGGAATAATTAAGTTTAAAAAAATAAAATAAAAATCAAGGTATAATGAGCCCCTGAGCCCCAGCACAGGGTCCCCACAGCTGCACTGTGCCCACGGAGGAGCCTCAACTGCTCCTGAGCCCCTGCCTTTTCCTCCTTCACAGGGCAGGCATTAAAACAAGCTAAAATCTGTGGAGCAGGCACAGAGCAAGGGGTCACTCTGTCACTGGGGGCACTGGAAGCCCTGAGGGGACACAGACACTGGGAGAGGACGAGGGGAGGCAATGGGACATCAGCTCTGGCCATGGTTGCTCTTGAGCCTGTCAAACTGATAACTCCTGAACCTTTGGAACTGTAAGAACTGGTTGTTTTAGGGATTCACTTACTTTCCTCACATTACAAAACCACCCCCAGTCTTTTGGAAGGAATTGCCACTGACAGGCCCAAATTGTCTGATAATAAATTTATCAAGATGTTAATGATCATCAGCTTTTCTGTGTACTACTTGGCAAAATCACTACAGGTCTTCCTATTAGCTGGAACTGCTACCCATTTAGGGCTTGCTTTGAAATTTTATCTTTCCATCTTGTTTTCTGTTTCCTCCTCTTTTTTTTTTCCCTCTTTTTTTCAGAGCCCTCATCTGTTTGCCAGCATTCTCTGATCAGCATCACTCATGTGTTTCCCATTAGGACTATGATGTGTCTAGCCATTTTACTTCTCCTGCCCTTTTAAGTGGTGTCAGTCTCTTTGCTTTGCTACCAGTTGCCTTTTATCTCTGCAGTCTCCAATTCTGGGCGCACATCATTACCTGACTCTTGCACCATCCTTCTCTGCCTCACCATGACAAAGCTCAGAGGCTGGTGGCAAGCCCTGGCCAGGATGTGGCTAATGAGGATGGGCCACGGGGAGAGGAGTCTGTCCCTGAGAAAGCAGAAAGTGCCTGGCTGTGGCTAACGGGGTCTGCTGCTGGGCATGTTCTGAGCACAGGATGCTCTGCCCAAAGGGAGCAGGTTCCTGGAAGACAGCATGGGAGCCAGGGTTCCTCCTGCTGGTGGTTGCTGTGCCTGGGCTGGGGCCTGATCCTGCCCTCGGGGGACTCTAGGGAATGAGCTGGGGAGCCCGAGACAGACCTGAGGGTGATGCTGGAGACTTTGGAGATTTCAAAAAGGAAAAACCCCAACCAATGGTCTCCAGCATTGATCAGGGTATCTCACATGGCCCCTGGGCTTTTTTTGAGTGCCAGAATCTGCCACAGAATCTCTTTGGTCACGCTGTGCTTTCATGCCTGCTGCTTTTCTTCCAGGGTGTCTGTAACCTTCATGTCTGATCTATTTATCTGTATTTTATGCTGCATTTAACTGAAGAGTGGATGTCACTAACAATGCACAGACACCACCAGAGCACCGTGTAACCCCAGTCTGTCACTGACTATGGACACTGTTACCCTCCAGCCTTACTGAGAACAGCTCCCAAATAGAACCCAGAGCCTCTCATCCCAAACAGCTCCAACTCCTCCCTCCCAGCTCCTGCAGCCCCTCCCGTGGCACCAGGCTCTGCTGGGGACCAGCCCTGAGCTTGCCAGGGCTAATACCAGCTAAGGGATGTATGGGCAAAATTATTCCAATAGATTCAGATTATTACATAGATGAAGGCTGCAGAGACTGAAGACTTAGAATCTGAGCTGTTTTATAGAAAAGATCCTGGAGAGCACTTAGAATCAGGCACAATTCAGCCAAAGCAATTTTTAGTTTCAGCTCAAAAATAAGAAAATCTTTGTAAGGGGAATTTAAGCATAAACACATTATTCCCCTCCCCCAGTTATGAATTAAAATATAATTAAAAATACTAATGCAACAGTGTCAAAACTTCTAGAACGTTTTTCTAAAGGAAATCCCCAAAATCAGAACTGACAATTTTCATCATGAAATGAGTTAGAAGGGTTTGTTCACATACTTTGTTCTAAAAGTGAGGTGTGATCATCCCCCATGGAGCAGCCGGGGAGGTGCTGCTGTGGCCTCACTGCTGCTGCCTGAGAGAAAGCAAAGGGCTTCTCTATTTGTGTAAGAACTGGAGTAGGTGCAGGGGATGGCAGCGACAGTGGCCAGAGAGCCCCGAGCTCCCCGTGCTGCCACCCGGGCAGAGCTCTGGCCTTTCTCACCACGTGCCACGGGAAGGGCCGTGCGGTGACACCAGCAGCACCCAGAAATGAGGGGATGGTCCCCATGGCTCAAGTGCAAAGTGAGTGATAATTAGTTCAGAATTCAGCCCCGCAGGTTGAGGCAGGAAGGTGTTTCGGCTCGGCTTTTCAAGGGCATGGAAAGGATTTCCTGTGGTGGAGTTCCCTCTACTCACTTCTCCTAAGCCAGTTTTCAACAACATCATCCAAAAGCCATTAGTCTCGTCAAACCCATGGCACAGGTTATTTAGTGGGTCAGAGGGAAAATGGAAATGGGCAGGTGCTTTAAATTACAAGATGGTGGAGGTGGTTAATAAAAAATAGGAGAAAACATTGGCAACCTCATTCCAGGCTTGAAGTGGGTTGTGTAGCTGATGGGCAAACACTGAGATCTCTCAGAAGCAGTGAGGAAGTGGAGTTGTTCCCAGGCCAGCAGAGCCCACGCTGCTCAGACATTACACACCTTGGAAACTATTTATTTCCTCTCACGTTTGCAGTGTGGGGACGGTCCATTACATGAGGCAAGTGTCTCATGTGTGACACAGAGAGAAACCCCAAAATGCTGGTGTTTCTTGTGTGAGAGCCACAGGGGTTGTGCTGATCTGAGAGAGATCCAGCTACCTCCTCGGGCATCATCCTGGGCTCAGGGACAATAACCCACCTTAGCCCTGCTGGGACCTGCCTCTCACCACCTCACTAGGATCAAGCGAGGGGCTACTGATGACTGAGAATCTGGCAGCATGTGCTGGCCACCAGCATGATCCAGAACTGGGCAAATGACCCGAGTTGCAGTTCAGCAGCCTCTCATTACTGCCATCATCTCTCAGGCTGCTGCAGCAGTATCAGAGCACAGGTACAGTGTGGAGAGCATGGGCACAGTACCCATTTCCTCATCCTTCAGCTCCTGGGCACTACCAAGGTCACAGCTCAACCCAACTACTCCCAGCTCCTAGTCCAGTCTCAGCCAGAATGATGCCCAAGCAGGACAGAGCCACAACACAGATGAGATAGTCACACATGTACTGTCACACATACAAGGGTTACAACCACTGACACCCAACAGTACAGGAACCCAGAGAGCAAGGCTGTGGGCTCTGTGCTCCATTGCCCCCACCCTGCCAGCCCTGCTGTGGTCAGTGAGACTTGCCCTCACTGCAAATTACAGTTTTCCTTTTCCTCTGCATGTTCCCCTCCGTGCATAGTTTCCATGCCAGGGGAAGAGCTGCTCTGCCCACACGCTCCTCTTACCATTTGGTTTGTGGACAGGAAAAGATGGAACAACTGGAGCTGATGCCCTGGGAGATGTGATGGGACAATTGCTGTTGGGGCGACCAGCTTTGTGAATTTTGGTGTGGAAAATATCCCTAAGTCTATGTTTTGCCATGGCACAGCACGCCCCATGTCATCTCCTTTCCTTCAGGAGAGGATCTACAGGATGACTTTGTGCTGACCCCCTGAGACACTGCGTGGCCCCTGGGCCCAGAGCAGAGGGACAGGGACTCAGAAGGTTTCCATTAAATTGTGTGCACAGGAGTAAAAGGAGACAGCTCTGCCCTGAACAGCATCCTGACATGGTTCAGCCTGAGCTTAAACTAACATGGGATCATACACGTGTTTTGAATGCTTTTGGCATTTCTCTAGCCTGCTCACAGCGTTTGCACCAGTAACCACAGCTTCCTTCTTTAGGGACAATCAGAAAGGTCAGAGGGATATCTGACAATCACAGGCAGGGAGAAAGCAAGAAGTGCTTTGCATCCCACAGGAATGTGACCCAAATGCCTCAGCTCCAGGAAGGCACAGGGCAAGGATTTGCCCCAGGAGCTGCAGTTGCCCCCATGGAGCTCAACAGCCCTGCAGCCTGGGTTTTCTGGCACTGACACACAGCCAGAGTCAACCTTCCCTCCACCCCCACCCAAGCCCAGGGCTGCAGAGCAGCCCCACAGCAGCAAGCAAGGGTAAGGACGTGGGAAACCACCCCCTCTGACAAGAAAGAGGATTTTTTGGAAAACATTTCATTTGCGGTTCACGCATGAACAATGAAACGGAGTCTGGGAAGCTTCATACGTTAAAATCTGACAGAGGAATTTTTAGTGCACAGAAAAGAAAAACCCCTCAGCCTCTACATTTTCATGTTTTATGCCAGAAAAGAGGATCTGGACAGTTTGAGCCTGAGCTGTTGCTGGTGCAGACTTGGGTGCTGATGAGGATCAGGGATATGGGCAGTGCCCAGAACCACGTCTGCAGCAGCATCTGCTCAGCCTTTGGAGATCTCAGAGCAGCCCCATTCCCTCACGACTAAAGGCAAAGTCTCTATTCCAGTTTTGTCTCATTTCAAGGAGTTGGATGTATTGCCTCTCAAGGCTCTCGTTGATGGCACAAACTGCTGAAACTGGGTTTGATTCATTTGTTTTCTTCCCTGGTTAAAACATCGTGTTGTTACATTAAAGTTACTGGAAGAAAATATTCAGATTTCAACAAAAC
Organism: Turnix velox; assembly: GCA_013400935.1. Classification (NCBI taxonomy): domain Eukaryota; kingdom Metazoa; phylum Chordata; class Aves; order Charadriiformes; family Turnicidae; genus Turnix; species Turnix velox. The sequence goes on from VZTY01010783.1 coordinate 12,781, forward strand.
ATTACTAACAGTGAAATGATGACCAGCTTTGGTGAAAACACTGCAGCCATGCATCTCTGCTGAGTGTTCATGCACCCATGCTCACTTTCCCACTCCTCACTTTTCTCTCAAGAGCAAAGCCTTAAGTAAAAGAGGAAAAAGCTGCACGAGTTGCTGCTGTTGCTCTCATTTTTAAAAGCAAACAAGCAACAGAAAAATTATTTCCCCTTCAAGTTTTCCACAGGGAAAGAAAAGAGAAACAAAAAACAACCAAGTCCTCTTTCTGCTTCATTTTCCCGTGTTTCTCTTTTCCTTACCAAGAATTCAAAAAGAAGAGAACAAACGAAAATGCAGTGTGGAAATGAAGTTTTTCCACTTAAAAGGGGGATCAGTTCTTAATGCAAGTTTGGTGGTAACAAAGCCCTGTGACAGTATTTACTTTTCTACACAAAGTTACTGGAATGTAAAAGGATGCTCTTGGAAAAAAACAGTAATTTATTGTGGCAAATGGTTAGAAAGGGGGCACAGAGCATCCATCACTGCCCCAGAAATCCCCTCTGCACAAGGTACAGTCTCTGACTCCAGCCCTACTGCAATGGTACAAATCACACCTATGAAATTTTACATTAGATAGATCAAGAGGAATTCAATTCAGTAAAACTTCACAAGAGCAATTGCCATTTTATGGTGTTTAGGTGTGAATTTTCCATTCTCTTGATTACTTTGTTTCTTGTTCACCAGCAGAGAACACCACAGTTTCCTTAGGGAGGAACAGGCCAATCCTCAAATGACCAGTTTTCAATCTGGCCCCCCATAGAGGGAAATTCAGGTTTGGGTTTGGGCATCAAGCTAAAAGTAAGCCCCAAAATTGAGAAAGCGGCTCAGGTGCTTGTACTGAATTTTGCCTCAAAACCTCAAAGCCCCTCAGGTTGTACCAAAACTCTCTGGGGTTCACCAGGAACTCACCTGCTCTCCAGTTCCATTGCCAAAGTTTGGCCCAGCTTTACAGGAATTCAAATTAAATCCCCAGCAAATCCCTTCTGAAGTCCAAGGTACAGCACTCCTATATTCTGCACCCAAATTGCTGCTAAATCAAGGCATCTCTAACTATTGGAAACTCTTCAATTACCAAAGACTACATGCACACTGGAGAGTCCATTAAAGTCACTGACATGCTTTTTTTTGTGGTGGAAGTGTTTCCATTTGGAAGCAATTCAACCCAAATTCAAGCAAAGCCCCTCACAGCATATTGAACTGATTTACAGAGTTTGCATCCAAAAAATTTGAAATTTAAACAACGAAAAAAGAAAGGTTAAAAGGAGCATTAATGGCTGTTTGTGAATCATGCCCTCAAATGTTAAGAAAACAGGCTGCCTTCCTCGTGGGTAGGAGGGAGGAGCAGAGCAGAGGGGTGGCAGTGGCAGGGATGCCCAGGCTTGTGGGGCCATGTGGGTACTATCCCTCAGAGCTGCCTGACCTCACTATAACCTGCTGCCATGTCCTCACAAGGGCTGCCACAGCCTTCCCATCAACCTGCCCAACACATCTTCAGGAATGTGGAGTTTTTTAAAGAATCCCCCTCTTCTGCTCCTCTCTTCACCCTCTCACTTTCAGATTTGCTGAGAGCAGACAGCACCAAGGCAGAGCCTGAATCCCAAAGGAACAGCATTCACACACCTCAACGGTGCTTTGCATTTTTCTCCTTCTGTGCTCTTACAAAAAAATGAAAGGGTCTGCTTTCATCTGTCTCAAAACAACAATTTCCTATGAAAGATCTTCAGCCCCGCGGGGGCTTTGGGTGCCTCTGCCCTTTCCCTGCACAAATGGAAAAAATTGGGGCAGCCCCCGGGCTATTAATATTTCTGCAAAGGTTTCTCTCTAAGTAAAACAAAAAACAAGAGCACAAAACCCCCCCTAGTGACCGCTGCAGACTGTGTAGGGAAAATCCAGAAACTTCCTGGAATTGCTTCAAATTCAGAACCCCTCGGGGAAATGGGCTTGCTCGGCAAAGAGCAGCAGGAGGAGGTGTGGGGATGAGGGAATGCACCCAGGGGCTGCCAAAGGCAGGGAGAGAAGTGGGGACACGGGGCACAACGACAAGGGACACTCGTGCCTTCACTCACATCTCCTCCCTGTGCCCTCAGACACCTCCATCCCTGTGCCCTCACACTGACCTGTGCAATTTCCCTTCCAAGGAAGGCAAATTTGTGACACTTGAGGCTCACTCAGTGCTTACCCCAGGGCCAAGTTCTCCCTCCCTTTGTGAACTGAGACTCGGTGTCACTGCACACGAGGACAGGCACACACGGGAGTGTCTGCTCCCCAGGAACCCTCCCAGCCCCTCCTGCCCCAGCAGGACTCACTCAAGGGCAGGGGCCGCACACAGACCTGCTCAGGGGGATGTCACAAACTGAGCTGAGCAACCTGGGACGAGGGTTTCACACAATTCCCTGTGCTTTCCATACCTGAGGCCAGGCTGTGGGACTAACAGTTCTGTTTAGCCAGCCTGGGATCAGCAACCCCCTGAGAATTCTGCAAGAGTGGACTCTGTGCTGGATTTCCAGAGAAAATTCTACAGTCCCTGATCAGCAGATGAAAAAGCTGAGCCCCGAAGCCCCCGATTTACTGCGAGAAACCCGGGGCACGTGTGAGTGGTGGGCGCAGGCAGCAGAGATCTCAGCTCTTTAATCCGCTCCCCCCATCCTCACCGTTATTTATGGCCCTGTAAAGCACCTATTGAGCCCTGTCTGTAAAAGGCCTGGGTGCTTTTTGATGGTGCTGGGAATGTTTCCCTCGCAGCCCTCTCCTGGGCTGTTGTGCAGAGCCCAGCAGAGGAGGAGTCCCGGGCGGGATTAGGGATCCGCGCAAGCGGAAGCGGCTGCTTGGCAGAGCATTCCTTGAGATTTGCCAGCCTAAGCACACAGATGTTTCTCAGATGGGTGAATCTGGAAATGAAGATCTACGTGGCATCTGTCAAAGGGCTAGTGTTTCTGATCTGTGACAAACACTGCGCAGGATCCTGTCTGTCCCACCAGGCCCGTGCTGCACACAGCGGATCCACCCTTCACCACAGCTAATCCCCTGTAATTTATTAATCTTCTTGCATGCACTCGTTTGTACCTCATAATTCTCTTGTCCATAATGAAAAATTATCTCTCCTTGCCATTGTGCTTCCTGAGCCGAGGAGAGCTGCAGCAAACATAGCCAAAGGTTTTTTGGATGGTGGACCACCCCTTAACTCCAGCTTTAGCCCACTAACTCCCAAACGAGCCTGCAAAACCCCTGGGAGGGGGGTGTTTCTCAACTGCAATTGCATTTTTTTCCTGATTATCTTCCTCTCTGATCAGCTCCTTGAGGACAGGGCAGAGGGGGAGGATGCTGTGAGAGAGGGAAGTCACTGGTCTCCCATTTGTCCCCAAATTTGTCCCATGGTGAGAGCAGGAGTTTTGCCTCAAACAGTTCAAGTGGTGCCACTCAGGCTCACCTCCACCACTCCTCAGCTCTAGCACAAGGGTAACAACAACCCCAGTGACAGGCTCAAGGTGTCACTTCCCATTGGTCCCAGCAGTGGCCAGCCCAGGGTCTGCAGTGAACTGTCACAGTGGGCTGGGCGAGGGGACAGCAGCTCCCACTGCCCTGGGGCTGCCAGTTTCACCCAGCAGAGAGGCCATGGCAGAGCCCATGGCAGAGCTGCTCGCCTCTGACAAGGCCACACAAACACCAGAGCACGTTTGCTCACAGTGAATCCCCAACCATAATTCTTCACTATGGAGCATGCAATAAAAATCCAACTGCAAAGTGCTTACAGTTGTTGTAGTATTCGGTAAATCATGAAAGAGAGAGAAAAGAATTAGGCTGCAGGTTTCTGAGGAGTTATGAGTAATGGATTGTCAGCCTCAGCTCAGAGCCATGCTAAAAATCTTTAACTAATGCATTAACTCCTTCACTGCTGCTGCAGATGAAAGCATCAGGGTCACAAGATGTTACAGGCCCAACATCCTGCTCCAATTCATCCAGATATATTGGAGATGTCTGTTGGACCAGATCCCACTTCTGCAGAGTGAGATTTCACATTCAAAGCTGCTGAGAGTGTTAATTAATCATTAGAGCATTGCAGAGAACTCACAGAAAAACCTGACTAAAGCAGTCAAAAGAAGCAGCCACAAAAAAGGGAGAGGGATCACCCATCATCACTCATAACAATGCCCACAGTCCACCACACCTGGCTCTTGCAGAGGCTGAAGAGAACAATCATCTCTAATTGTCATTCAATTAGTTCCTCCCTCAGGACTCCCTGGTACACTCCAGCCTGTCTTTATGCCCATTGCTGGCCCCTGCTCCTGGGGCTGAAGCTGGAGCAGATCCCTGTGTGGCTGCAGCAGGACACGGCTTCACACAGCGACCTCGTCCAGCCATGCAGTGAGGACTGACTCCACAGGGAGAGGTGTGTGTTACACACGGGGACACCTGCTGGCTCTGACGGTTGCACGGAGGGACAGTTTGGGTGCAAGGTCAGCAATACCGGGGCTTCCAAACTGCGGCAAAAGAATGCAAAAAGCATCACGCTTGTGTCCACCACCCTCCATTGCTCCTTATGGCTGCTGTTCCCTCACTGCCACCCGCCCCTGCGCTCAGGGCTCCCCAAAGCCCCCCTCTACCTGCCAGGGAGGCCGCGGAGCCCGGCGCTGGGCAAACGGCTGCTGGGGCCAGCGAGAGAGTCCCGCAGCAGGACAGATGGCGACTGCACTCTCTACAACA
>VZTY01010785.1:4322-83555 GCA_013400935.1 Turnix velox
CCGGTTGCCCCGAGAAGTTGTGGATGCCCCCTCTCTGGAGGTGTTCATTACTAGGCCCAAACTATTCTATGATTCTATGATTCTATATATACACATTTGGGAAATAAAGGGGGAAAAAAAAAGAATTCTGATATTTGGAACTTGTATCCTGGGATTTTGAAACTGGTTTGACAGTTAACAGAAACAGGAATTTATATTATTTCCTTTGATCTGTTTACAGATTCAACCTTCTGAAATAGCTGCTGTGATCATTTAAAAATGTCTCCTCTATTTTAGGATTTGAAACCTGACCAACATGAAGTAGTAGATTAAAGATAACATTACTCTGTGACTTTCAGGACTCAGAAATTGTCTGATACATGCACAAAGTCAGGAAAAGTCCAAGTTATATTAGAAGTTCCAGCACTTTGTTGGAATTCAGTCAAGTGAAACTGCCATAATTCAAGAGACAACTGTGCAAATCAGCTTCTGTTTCACAGCATCTGCTCTCCTGGATAGGAGAGGGCTGTGGAAGAGGCTGTTTGTTTTGTCTTTCTTCATTTTAGATCACCTCTTGTCAATCTGGAGAGAGGAGAAAACGTGAACAGAACAGGAAAAAGTGACACAGAGCCTAAGTTCTGTCTAAGCCCATTGGGCATCCTTGCATATCACTGAAAGGCAGTGATGAAAACACTTCATGAATTTCTTTTGCATTTCAGACATTGCTCTAATATACTCAAGACTACAGTTTTCATGACCCCCTGAACCAAAGTTATAACTTTTCTGCACACTATGCTACTGTAGCTCAATAAAACATAAACCAAGTAAAATAAAAGTTTAATCATAGAATCATACAGTTGGAAATGACCTTCACAGTTGGGTCATGTAGTCCAACTCCCCTGCAGTGAGTAGGGACATCCTGCAATAGATTGGGTTGCTCAGAGGCTCATCAAACCTGGCCTTGAATGTCTCCAAGGATGGGGCCTCCATCAACTCTCCAGAAAACCTGTTCCACTGCCTTGCCACTCTCACAGGGAACTTTTCCCTAATGTCTAATCAAAACCTGTCCTGCTCTGGTTTAAAACCATTGCTCCTCCCCCTGTTGCTACATGCCCTTGCAAACAGTTCCTCCCCAGCTTTCCTGTAGTCCCCCTTCAGTTATTGGTAGGCTGCCATAATGTCTCCATGCAGCCTTCTCTTCTCCAGGGAGAACAGCCAAAATTCTCTCAGACTGTCCTGGTAGGAGAAGTGCTCCAGGCTTTGCATCATCCTTGTGGCTCTCCTCTTTACCCTCCCTAACAGGTCCATGTCCTTTTGTGCTGAGGGCTCCAGGGTTGGAAGAATACAGTACTGCAGGTGAGGTTTCACTAAAGCAGAGTAGAGAGGCAAAATCACCTCTCCTGGACTGCCGGCCATGGCTTTTCTGATGCAGCCCAGGATACAGTTGGCCTTCTAGGCTGTGAGTGCACACTCCTGGCTTATGTCTAGGTTGTCATCCATCAGTATCCCCGAGTACTTTTCCACAGAGGTGCTCTCTATCACATTGCCTTCCAGTATGTATTGGCCTACTATTCATCCCAAACATTTCACAGAAAGTAACAGTGGTATTTGTGTGAACAAAGAAACAGCTCCTCATCTATTACAATTTTCTCCATGAAAAGTTCATGATATCTGCTTCAAAGGGAAAACAATAAATTACACGTAATTAGCAGTTTTTACTTCTATGTCTCTTTGGACAAATAGCCAATTTTTTTTACAGGAGTTGGTAAAATATTACATATAAAACACAGCTATTTTACAGGATGACTTCTGTGCTGCTCAAAGGTTATTCACAGGGAATATAACATATTCAAAGGTGCCACATAAACTATATATGAAATAGACAGTATGTGCTTCTTTTAAGAGTGGCAAACATTCCAGCATTGCTGAAAGCACATCCAAAACCAAATTTATTTCACCTAAGAATTACTGGATCTTAGAAGTACAGTTTACTTCAGTCAAGGACTGCTTTCCTTATCTTGTTTCTCTTTCTTAAATGAAGACAAGCATAAAGCATTCCTTTCCAAAATCTAAGTTGTTAAAATATTTAAGAATAGAACCGAAGTTGTAACTTTGTAATAATGCATTTTTACATTTTTGATTTTTCATGCAAGTTAAAAACAGGACTAGACTTTTTCTAGTCTAATTTTAGTACAAATAAAGGGAATCCACAATTTAAACTAGTTAGTGTGTGATATGTCAGTATTTAAACTTCAGAAAACATCCAAGAGATAAGAAAAGATTTGAAAAACACAGTTTATTGATCCCAAAAGTGCACTGAAACTCTAAAGAAAATAAAATCCTTAATTATTTTGGAAGCTTCTGGGTTGAAAAGCCTGATCAACCAGCCTTTAGAAGCACTCAGAAGGATACCAAGATAAAAGTAGCTATTCTTTAATTATCTTTTCTTTCTGCAAAACCCTTTCAATGTTTTCCTAGTTCACTTGTGATATTCCAGAATGCACCATGCTGCAGATTCCACAGGTTGCAATGAAATTTCTGTTCCCAGCAAAGACAAATTATCCTAATTATCCTAAAACATTCCTCTCCTATTAAATACTGTTTTGTAATTAACAACTTGTAGCATTTTAATCTCTGCTTAATGCTGGGGGGGTTTTTTAATCATATTTGTACTTTTTTATATATATTACACTATGTGTTGGCTAATTTTGGTACTTGTGAATTTCAGCATATTTAAATGCTGTGCTTTTTGACCTTTTTATCTTCTAACATGAGTGAGCGTTCACAGTCCTTATTTGCCAATAAGTTCCTACGTTCATGTCAGTTTCCACACAGAATGGACTATGGCTGACTTGCTTTTTGGTTTGCTTGTTTTCCCAATTTTTAGAGAGAAACTTTTTTTTTCTTCAGGATTGAGGATATTTTTATTCAGTTTGTTGGTTTGGATTTTTGAAGACAGAACTAGAATTAATTATTTTTTTTAAATTTTAGCTGAGAAACCGAATTGAAGAATTTATAAATTGATCTTGTCAATAAGCCACAGTAATAACTTTTTTCTCAGATAAAGCATATGAAACAGGACAGCTAGTAGTAAAAACATTTTTAAATTAATATAAATCTCTAGGAATTCAAAAAGTAATATCTAAATTACTCATGTTTGACACACACCCTATGCAGATGGAGGCCACGAGACAACTAGGAGTAGGTTTCTATTACTTTAAAATCTAATTCTAAAATTAATAGAAAAATAAACTATATATTACTGTAACAGTAAGCTAATTTTAGTATCATCTTAATGATTTAATCTTCGTTTTTTAAAATTAGCATTTCTGTTTCTTTTTAAATTATTTTGCATGTCTCCAATTTAATTTATTCAGTCTCCACTTTTAATAGCAATGTAAACTCTTATATATCTTGCAGTTTATTTCCATTATATTCTTTTACTTTTGTACTTCCTATTTTGTATTATGTTACTGATGAAAAGACTAATATGTTTTATTATTTTCCCAGACACTTGTCTATGTGGAGTGGACATGCACGGAGCCCTCGAATTCATTTTGTGCTTTGCAGTGTCAGCAGATAAGATTTCTTTTTCTAGAGAAAGCTGTTTACCAGTTCAAGTTATTCCAGGGCAGTATTCCTGAAATGAATATAGGCTTCTAGATGGAAGAATTTCACATAATGTACAAAAATTCTCTAATTTCATGGTGGCTTCAGTCTCGCCTAAAAATATATGCTGAGCACTATGTGCCATTTCAAAGGCTAGTGAAGAAAGATTTGGGTTCCAACTGAAGCCAGAAGCTTTTTACATCTATTCAGTAATGGTCACACAGGTTTTTTTAAATACCAGGGTATGCTATGCAAATATGATTTCGTTCTCCAGTGAGATTACAACAATGTTTGAAAAAACTGTGCAGGTGCAGTATACCTAAAGGGTTTTTTTAAGATCTGCAATTTCATACTGCATGACATGCAGATTAAAAAGTAAAATACTGCACAGCACTGATAAATTTTACATTAACTATGCACATTTAATGGAAGACCTCATTGGAAAAATGTCAGGAAATTATGCAGCTACAGAGAGTATCATAATGAATATGCACAGCAAGGCTCAATTTCAGCATTTCCTATCTTGTGAGTCTTTGATTTTTCAAACCATATTATATCTCCTAAATAGGAGAAAGTGAACAACACGGTGAAGGGGAAACAAGGGCAAGAGCAAGTCTGTTCTCTGAATATGGGGCATCTTGAGCATCAAGATATCTCCTGTTGCTGCTGGTTAGCTGCTTGATGCATAAATCTTAGCTACAAATGAAGCTCAACAATATGTGATTTCAGCTAAGCAGATAAAATTAATTCTTATGTGCAAATAATTAATAACACCATTGATATAATAAGTGACTGACAGACATACAAAATCAGATTAATTGCAGTATATTTTGCAGTCTGTGACAGCATTCACTTAATTTAGGAGGACCTGATGGTACATTTTTAGTTACATGTTAGCATGCAAATTGTTGCTGAGTATTGGTAAACACAGGACCAAGAATTCCTAAAGATAATATTTCATCAAAATAAATTCCTGCTAGTTATCCACTACCTACTTGCTATTAGACTGATAACTAACAAAAATATTCTTTATTTTCAGTTGTTATACTTCAAGCAACTGCTTTTTAAACTTTTTAAACTCCTGAAATTAATTTTCTATTTGAGAAGACATATGTAAATCCAGTAAATAACTGAAGTTTGTATTTCCATTTACATACTGTTTTCATAGGAAGTGGAAGCTAATTTAAGGTATGTTGAAGAGAAGTTGCTTATCTACATCTTTTATTGTATGAAAATTAGAATTCCAATTATTTTAAAGATAGTAAGACTTAAAATTTTTGAAATCAGGAAGAAATAAAAAAAAAAAATTCATGGACATATCCAAAAAGTCTAACTAAGGAATAGAGTAACTCTGGATTTACTTTTTACAGAATGTGATTTAAATTTTAAATCTGAATTGCTCTCTGGAGATACCTAACTCTCTTTTGTGAGCATAGGGAAGTGTAATGAGCTAGACTCTTAAGTACATCAACTGGTGCTCAATTAAGGGAGGATGAATTTAGATTAAACTGACTAGTCTATTTCTTTTTGCTTTTCACTGAACAGTCTGTCTGGATTTCACAAAGGACATTTTCTGTTTGATCCACTAAGGACTGTCATGATCTTGATTCACACTGTACTCGCCAAAACAAACAGTCCTTGCATTACATTGGCTCTTCACTATTGAATAAACGTACAAGCAAAAAAAGAACAGGGAAAGTGAAACTGTAAAACAGTTTTAGCTGTTGGCTCTTCACTGCTGAAGGATTGATTAAAAATTGCAGTGTTATATGTTGTTCTCTATTGCATTGTAGGTAAAACAGGCTCAATTTCATGAAAATTTATTGAATTTATTTGCAATAAAATTAGAGAAACAGACACCCCTCTTTCTCCCTAAATAATTTTCTCCTCTCCTTCATTTTCCAGACAGAATGCTGTTCTTTCATTCCTGATACCTCTACCTACCCCACCCAAAAGGGGGATCAGGAATGGCAGTTGTGTCCATTCCATAGCATCTCTGAGCTGCTCCTTTCCCTTCACAATTTTCCCATGTGAGTCTACTCCATGGGCTGCAGTCATTCCAGATAGACCTGCTTCATCATGCACTTTCCACAGGCTGTAATTCTTTCAGGGTGTATCAGCCTGCTTCAATGGCTGTGCTTAAAGCTTCACTGCTCTTTTACAAAAGCCAGGTTGGGAATGCTTGTAATCAAAAGGAATTTATGCTTTAAGCTACAGTAATACTAGCACCTAGCTTATCTAGGAAAATACAGTTAGTAAGGATTCAAAACAACCTAGATATATTTCACTGATATTCTTTCCCATCAGAAAAAAATAACCTCATAAAACCATGGAATATTGTCAAGTAGCAGAACAGACATCATCATGGTTAGACCATGAGAGCACTATAGCTGCTATGAAGTCAAGGTGTATCAAGACAGTGTACGTTTGTCTTTGTCTATGAGTATACATTGTGGGAATGTATAATTTTTGAATGACAAAATTTGAATAAAACCATCTCCAATTAAAGAAAAAAATATGAAACTAGTGTCAGAACTCTCAGACATTATTAACACGTTGACTTTAAATCAAGAAACCTAGACAGGTAAATGTCCATGAGACAGAAATCTAATTCATCAGAGCATACAAGTTTGGGATTTCTTCTGTGTGAAGTTTTAGCATGTTAGTAGTGAAACTAACTTATTCAAATTTGTCTTTTAAACAGATGAAAACTTTGAGAGTTTCATAGCTCATTATGCTCAGTGCTAATTTATGGAATATGAGATGCAAACTAGGTTTCACACATTTCTATTTTCATATGCTTAACAAGGATTACAATTATTACTGCGAGCAGAATGAATAGATGTCATATGTGTATCCCTATTAAGTGCTTATTCAAAAAAGCAGAATTACTCTCAACTATGGCTTTGTTGTGGTTTTTTTTTTTATTCAAAAAGGATTCCCTGGGGCATTTTAATGAGAAAAATATGTGCAGAGAGCCACAGGCACAAAATGATGCACAAATATTTTGAAGTTAGATACCATTACTGTTAGGAAATTTTACTTGACTTAGCGTTTTTGCTATCATTCAACAGAGAAGGTAGAAAACACATTTTCTTTAATAAATTCATATCTGTAGAAAGTTTTCATCGTATGACCTTAAGTATGTAAAAGTTATATAACTGAAAAGTTATATGCTCAAGGATTTTTGCATATGTGGTAAAATCATTGCAATTAAATGTGGATTTTTCTCTGCTTCTCCAATAGAAACCAAAAAAAAGCCAAACACTGAAAGAAAATTTACTTTAAGAAGCTGTGTTGTGTTTAGTGGAAAGTTTCATAACTGAAAAAGTTAAATTCTGAGATCCTGTAAAAACTGCAGAATAAGTTTTATTCTGTTTTGTTCTGCTACAATTATTAAATTGATTGATTTCAGAACAGCTGAATTCAAGACATACTTGGTGATACACATGTGAATTTAAAAATTACTCTTTACAAAGACAAGAATATTTTAATATGATGCAGTAGAGTATAATGGACAATTACGTCCTCATAAATTTGCTAATTACAAAAAGATTGAGATCTATAGCTACTACATATGATGTACTGTCAAAACAATGTGTTTGACTTTGATATAACCTCATAGAAAATAAAAGCTTTGTGTCCGTATTATTAAATTATTACCCAAATAACATAACTCTTCTAGTAAAAACATTGCAGTTTTCAGCCTTGGGGAAGACAATGAGATATCCAGAATATAATTTTTGTAATTTATTTCGGTCAACACAAACTCACATGTCTAAAGCAACATGAAGCTTTAACTATTTTTATTCATATCAAAAATTTTATATCCATATTTATCAATCTGTTACTGAGAAATACTGATCTATTTGATCATCATCTGAAAGATATATACATGCAATCAGTAAACAAAATGAAAGTATCAGCTTCAATATTTAGTTTGAATATGGAAGCACATTTGACTCCTTCCTATGCTCCTGCCCCGGTGAAAGTCTTGTGCTGCTTATTATGAAACAATAAATTCCTCTCATATATTTCAAAATTGATGCATTTGAAGGATCAGCATCAATTTCTTGTTAAAAACCACATTTGGTGTAATTGTTGTGAATTGCTATTTCAGATCTACTTTCATTTCTATTTATAAATCAGATATTTTCACAACTGCATCACAAAAGCACGTTAGTATTGATTTTAAAAATATGCTATATATACTAAGGAAAATTGATATGAGGAAATAGGAATACGGAATACGACACTGCAGAGGGTTTATGATTCATTGTTTATATTGTGCATTGCACATTCTTCTACATTCTGAACCCAAAAAAAGCTGGTTTGTGATATTCTGTCGCTACAGAATGAACGTTATCACCTGTTACCTTGGTAGGTTTGTCCCCAAGACACACCTCAGGCACCCTCCTGGATCTATTATTTGGCAGTAAATTTCATTCTTCATTCTGACCCGTGGAAACACAGTACTTATAAATAAGACAGTCATGATACTTGAAACTTCCATATGTTTTCTAGTATTGTGTATTCCTGAGCAGCAATATGTTAGAGGTGATTTTAGCCCATCTTTATACTTCATATCTAGTCTTTTAAAATAGCTATCATATGGATGGAAAGGGAAAAAAATGAGAGGAAAAATGGTCTCCACAGATCCTTATCCTGCTGGAGGAAGAGCACATGGCATTTATGATGTCTATGCAAATACCTCTTTCCTCATAATCATTGGGTGGAAATGTATGCTTAGCTACTATTCCCTACCCCTCACTGCAGCATGCACATGAACAATACTGTTTACAAAGGGATAATAAGGATATTAGCAATTCAAATGCAATTACTGTAAAAGAAAAATCAATCTGTGATATTTTGTCAGTCATCACAACTTCAAGTTCCAAAAATCATTTGTATTGAAATGTTGTTCATCTGAATGCCAACATATTGTGAGATGATTAAAATAACTCTGTAGAATCACAGAACCGTCTTGGTTGGAAAGCTCCTTTTAGATCTCTGTGTCGTGGGCAGAGTGATTAACTTTAGTTGCAAGACTGAAGTAATGAGATACTTATTAATATAAGACAGTGATTCAACTAAGTTTGATAGTAAGTGTGACAGTGTTTTACAAGATTTGATACCAAGGTGTGCTTGATGACTTACTGCATAAGAGGAGAGGGTCAGACAAGCTCTCTTGGAGACCATTCCATTGAGTCATGAGTTTCAGAAAGGAATCCCTTGCTTTTTAAACTCCTTCTCAGAGTGGAGTCTAGGTGCAGCTGGATTCTATCTTAGCCCCAGACTTGGTCAATTGTTTATGTCTAAAGGATTATATACATGCAATCAATCCTTTATATCAATTAGCTGAGATTTCAAAGTTTATCATGTTATTAGTCACTTACTGAGAATCTGTTGTGGTGAGGAATCTCTCAGCCTCTAGGAGTAGAAGCATAGAATGTTAAGTAAGCGTCTCTCCTCAAGGGGAGATCCTGGCATGCAGCCAGCTGCCTTACAGCAGAGCTCAAAGAGCTCTTGGGCTGTCCACTACTTATGGTGTAAGATAACTGACCTATAGTCATATTCACATGGGAACAAAATGTCTAGGTCACCACTCCATACAGTGTTTTGATTGTGTTGCCAGCTGCTCTCCAAGGTCCAGGAGCAACTCATCACACCTCCCACTGATGTCTCGAGCAGCAACCAGAGAGGGGAAAAAGGAGGAGAAATGGGAAAAGAGTCAGAGAATGTACCACTACAATGTAACAAGCTGTTCCTAAATCACAACTTCAGGTCAAGACCAACATCCTTTTGCATTTTATGCTTATGTACATGAAAGAGAACTTGCAGAACTAGTGACTTCAAAATTTGTGAACATCACAGTCCTCACAAAGAGGCAGAATAACAATGAACAAAATGAAATGTAAAAAGTTTCACTAAAGGTTTACTGACTTTGTCAGAATTCTGATGGACAACTTGAAGTGGCCAATTTAACAGGACTATATTTAATTTTGTTTAGATCTTATAAGAATACATATAGATTACAAATAAATGTTAAATCAATTTTGAAATGGCTCTCTTTTTCCATCTAAATTTTTTCATTCTATTTTCTATACTTCTGACAACTGCAGATAAATTTGTATACAAAATTGCATAATATATTCACAGAGTGAAGAGTTCTTGCTACTGTGACATTGAATTTAATTATGAAAAGTCTTTGTTACAAAAGTGATGTTTAAATTTTGCTAAATTCTATTCATCAGAAGCAATTATTTTTATAAGTTTTGAAGAAATTGCACAAGACTAGGGAGTAAATCAAATAAATGTACAAGTAATATTCACGAGGGAAGATAAAATGCTTTACTGTTCCAATAAAGGCACTGAAATGTAGCACCTTTTCAGTGTTATACTGGAAAAAATACATATGAATCATTTGTATTATAAATACATCCTGCAGAAAGGTTCTGCTACCTCTATTCAAATAATCAGTGAGGTTGTATTGAGTTTTCATAGTCCTACACCTGCATTCATGAATGACTGGATTTTATGCTAATAAGATCTGTAAAAATGTTCATCCACTAATATATATCTGGCATGTAGTTCCTACACAAAACTCAAGTGACATTCAGCTTCTAGGTTTAAAATAAAATTTTGAAAATATTTCTTAAAAATCCTTTACTTATGGTAGAAGGTTTCTAACTACTAGAAAGACAATCACATGAGGTCCTATTATTTGAAATAAGTTATGCTGATATTTTTTAAATTCTACCACATAAATATGGTATATTATACACAACACAGACTATATTATAGGCACGCCCTTTGCAAGGATTTCGTTGTTCTCATACTCAAACACAGTCTCAGGTCAACCTTTAGACTGAGAGGTATATGTTCAAAGTCTTCACAGTAGATGTTCACACGTGAGATTGAGGTCTAAGAATCTATAATAATAAAGTAAGTTTTAGGAATCAAGTGATTTGCTACATTTAAGTATCCAGTACAATTTGAGATGACCTAGGAGCTTAGGACAGCCACATGAGCCTCGTAAATGTGAGGATGTTTGATCTTTTAGGTAGACAAATGAAGGCCAGGTAAGATATGTTAAGATGTCAAGATGACATTATGTATCTTAGATTACAAAACTGAGCATTAATCACCACTGTTTGAGACCACAAGGGGTTATACACATGGTGAAAGATTCAGTTGTTTATACATAAGCTTCTAGAGGGTTTTGAGAATCTCTGTAGAGCTGAAATATTTGACAGATGGGCTTTAGGGGAAACCAATATCCCAATGCCATAAGTGACAGGCTAGACTGAAGCAGCCAAACAGCCTTGGTATGAACAATGTGGCAGCTCATGTGATAATGGTAGCCCCATGCCTCTGAGCTGAACATAACTGAAAAGTATGGCTTCACTGTAATTCATTGCTAATTTATTTTGAGAGGAATATGCATACTATTAATTATCACTTTATAGCATGATAGTCTAGCACAATGACAAAGCAAAGCAAACAGAGCTGATGTGTGCTTTTTTTCAAGTCCTGAATCTCTAACGAAGGAGTGAGCTTTTCTTTAAGACTACTAGACAATAACTAACTCACTTAAAATTACTTCCAATTTTTGGTAACCTAACTCAGACTTATCAGTAGAGGTGAAAAAGTTGTATTTTCTTTGTAGTAAACAAGTTTCTAGTATGAAAATACTGCCAATTTGAAGAATCTCTGGAATATCCTGTATTTCTAAATTTTGTCATATTTTCAGCAACCAGAAAAATTAAAATAAAATTTAAATTTAAATAGACTAATTCCATGAATGATAAATAAAAGCTAATAAACTAGATGCTTGGAAGTTAT
Source organism: Turnix velox (assembly GCA_013400935.1). NCBI lineage: Eukaryota > Metazoa > Chordata > Aves > Charadriiformes > Turnicidae > Turnix > Turnix velox. Next base: position 15,756 of record VZTY01010785.1, read on the forward strand.
TCACAGTAACTTTCCACAAGGTAGAAATATCCTAGTGATGCATTGAACATTTAAACACAATATTCTCCTTGAGATTGGAGATTTTTCAGGAAAAAGGAGCAATGGATAGGATGACTCAGTTTAGTTTCAATTTTTCTATGTTGTGCAGTACATGACTGCAGCATTGATAATTGGTACAATATATCACAACTGTACCTTCAACATTTTCATGAGAGTAGCAATAGCATATGAATGTAAAGAAGGGAATATATCTTTTTGTTTCTTTAGTTTGATAGAGGTTATTCTGTTTCAAATTCCTTGCAAAAAGAAGAAACAAGTTCATTGATGTCAGAGGAGCTCAAAGAATGAGAAAAGAGACCCTGACATCAGATATGGATATTGCTTTAGGTATAATCCATTTAAAAACCTTTAAAATTTAAACAAAACTTAACAAATTATAAATACAATCACTCACTGCTCACAGTGAATTACCTACTCCATATTAAAACCAACATATGTAGAGCTCATAGCAATTTCAGCAAAGGAATTTTTTCACTTTATGTTTGAGTTCTGTGGCTCACTTAGTTGAGATTTTGCTTTTAATTAAGCTCCATTCAGATATAATTTGTATACATTTTATAGTGGTTTTAATTACTCCACAAACATTGCCCCCTTTTATATTTTTTTACCAAGGGAAATATTTCCTGTAACAGCATTATTATGTATGTTCTAAAGAATATACACAGGACTATGATCTTAGCTGTAATCAGTTACTTGCTTCTCATACTCATTCACAATCAATTTCCTAAATGTCAGGATTTCTGATTATAACTGATTGTGAAAAAGCAGATTGGAATAACCCTCTCAAAGACAAGATTATCAACTTTTCAGATACCTTTGTGCTTCTCTTTCTGCAGAACTGCAATTTTTCTGGTCTGTTGAGTGTTCTACTTGTAGACTGAAGTACTGAGGTTTTTTGTATGCTCTTTATAGGTTGTTTCCCCCTAATTGGCAGCTAAAAAACCATCTTAATGTAACAAAGAACCCCTTAACTTTATACTTAACATTGGGGTTTTTTATATAATTTGTATTTCTGTTTATTTTTTTACCTGTGCTGACTCTTCAGAAACTACCAGCTACATTCTCATTTTTGTAAATCTAATCGGTTGTCTAAGTTATGCTGAATTTTTGAAAGCTTCTGCTGCATTGCTGTATCTTTTTTCTTACTCAGAGAAGTGTTCTTACTCTAAGATCTACTTTCATTAAGAACAAGTCACTCCAATACGTAAATATATTTATTTTCTACATTCTCTTGGCTGCATAGCAAAATTGAAGAGACCTTTTTATACTGAGTTATACCTCAAAAGGAAGACATCACCTTCGTTCTCTAATACCAGCACAGAGAATTTCAGCATATTATTTTATAAACTTCTGACAGATTGAGTTTTATGTAAAGCATTTAAAAAATTGACAAACTACTATTTTTTAAAGTTTGGTATAATTTAATCATAAAACTACATATGATTACCTATTTTAGCTTATGATATTCTCTGGTAAGTTGTTTTCCGAATATGGAAGGGAATGCTGAGTACTGGATGTTCAGAGAACAACAAGCCAAACTGAAAGTATTTACTAATTTGAGTACGAGATTATTACTACTTTCTATTTAGCACTTGTAAGTGGGAGGCAAGAAAGTTACACTTCTGTCTCTAAGGTAATTTAATGCTCAGTTTATTACATTGAAAGCATTCATCTTTTTCAGAATGCTTTTGAGAGGGCTGTCAAATTCAATCTGATTGGGACTCAGAGGCTCTCCTTATGTTACTAAGTCGAATATCCCCGAAAACTCTTCAGAGTACCAAAATCACCTGACATGAGGTGTCTCAGATTTCTGCTGGTATGCACACTGTGGACCATTATTCATAAATGGTCCCTGAAATACTGTAATTCCTCCACAATAATTAGTGCAGAAAAGCATTCTGTCTGAGGAACCTCTTAGATTTTACCATTACTCACTTTGAAGCGTGGAAAGTGTTTGCATTTGAATACAGATACTTAACTGTACTTTCTGGGATAACATCCAGTATTATTAATTGAAGCAGTAGTTACTTACTCATCACAGTGAACTTTGCAATTATTTTATGTTTTTTTTATTTCTGAAAAATATTTTTTTCATTATTTGTTCCAATTGAGTAAAAACTACTTTTATTGATATTTTCTCTGCCTCTTTTCAATTTCAACTCACAAGAAAAAAATATATTTAATTTCTCTGAAAGTTAGTATCTGCCATGATTCTCTCTGATCAAAAAACTGATGCATATTAAAATTTAATTAAAATTAGAAAAAGGCTTACAAGTTGTTCTTAAGTTTGAGGTAGTATTTAGAATATCCCTATATCTTTGGTGTACATCTTTTATAGTCTTTATCTAGAAATTTTAATAGTAACAATATCACAAATAAGGAAACTAACGTCAAATTTGTTGGTAGTAACATGTTGGTAGTAATAATTTGCTCACCTTAAAAAAATCCAAACATCTTGGTTTCTCAAGTATATTAAAAGTATAGGTATGCTATGTAGAAGAGGCATGGAGGTAAACTACAACAACAGTAGTTATTTTCAGAGCATAGGAATCTTCAAGTATTTAACCTTATTGCATACAGAGAATCCTGTTCTATATCATGAACCAAAACATTAAATCACAATATTAGTGCTACGTATATATTTTTACCTTCACTAATCACCATACCGCTATATAAAGAACATGATATATTAAAGAAAAAAAAACAAAAAACCTGAACTGTGGGAAGCTTAAAAGGTCAGAGGTTTGAATTTTAATAGAGACACTATAACAAAGGCATTTTCTCTTGACAGGGATAAAATTAATAGCAAGGCGCTAAAGAGATTACAGTGTCTATAACAAAAATTAGTCTTTAGTTATCAGCTTCATAATCTTCCATGTTTCCAGCAAAAAGACAGTTTTGCATCCTTAGCATGTTTGAACTGTTTTTTAAACTCAAACAAAATAAAAATTACTCCTAAAGAGAAATAAAATAAGAAAGCTAGAAAGATTTTTTTTTACTCATTGGAATTGAAGATATTTACATATTCAAAGACTGCTTTTAAATCATATCCAGTACAAACTAGTCCACTGAACAAGTAAGGTTGCGGAACTCATGGAAGCTTTTTTCACTGAAGTAAATGTAGAATTTGTGAAATGGATAAGATTTTATTTTGCACTATACTTATTAAGCAAGTGCAATGTTTCTGGGAGAATAAAAAACATTGTGTTGCAAAAGAATGTGTCGTTCTTTACATTAAAAAATATTCACTATTGCCCTATCTCACAGCAAGACAACACTTCCAGATGTTCCCTTCAGGATGGTCATATTGCAAATAAGAAAAACATAGCTAGACAAAGTTAGATAAATAGAGACATCCTTTACAAACAATTCCTACTGGGTACGTGGGGTCCTTCCACTCAGACACCAAAATCGACAAACATTTATATCCCAACATCCTATGCTTTAAGTTCTTAGAATAACCATGCATAAAGTATGTGATTTTACATGAAAATTAGATTAAACCTCTATATTATTTGGTCCTTAATAGCATCACTTTTTGAATATTAATTTTTAATTAAAAAATCATTGGTCACTCATAATAGTTCTATTAACCAAATGCCTGATATCAAAATCAGGATGGGATAGTTAGTGAGTTGTTGAGCAACATTCTTATTTGCAAAAATCACAAAATGATTTATCATGCTACTTTACTCTTCTAACATCAAGCTTTTTGGTCAAGCACCAGATACTATCTTTGTGATCGTTAAGAATTTTGATGAAATAGTGTCACACAGAGCCAGGTCCATTTTTTGTAAACATTACGGCTCCTGGCTGTCTAGAGAGAAAAAAGAAACCCATCATCTCAGATATGTAACAGACTCATACATCTTGTTACTCTCTGTTATGTCTTTTCAAAGCTTAACCTATGTAACCCTACTGAAATGAGGAAAATTTCTTTTGTTTTTTTTTACAGTGATTTTTTTACTTCAGCAAAAGACAGTTACAGTCCATGGTAACTTCAGGAAAAAGAAAGGAAATCAAAGGAGACGGAAACAACAAAAACTAGATTTTTTTGTCCAGTTCAATCTTGATAAGTTTAATATGCACTGAAGATGGTGAGAAGTCCCATTTCTACTACTATCATAATTTATTTCTGAGAAATTCAATCACTGAAACAAAAAAAAAAACAACCTACCAAAGAGAAAGGACATGAAAATGTTTTGCTCTTTTTGCTTATATGCTAGGTTCAAACAGCAGAAATTACACCCTCTTTATATATAACCTGACATTAATGCCTTGTCTTTTACCCATTCTTTATCTCCACAGCTTTTGCTTTGTTGATACCAAATGCTTCTGACAGCTGCACAAGGATTCGAATGTTCCTTTGTTCAATAATACATAGTCCTTTCATTGATGTCTGATTTACAATATGGAAAGAAGTAGCTGAAAGCTTTTAATCTTACTCAGGGACCTTAGGAAAAATAGGCAGCCTATTTTGACTTCACTTTCTAACAAACTTATGTATCAACTTTGCACTTTTTTTCTTATCTGCTGTCTGCAGGACTATGTTATCTCACTTCTGGTGGCAAGGTTGCTTACACTGCACGATTTTGCCATGTACCCTGTGTCCACTTTGAGTTAATCCTAATAATTTTGCGCACACTAAACCTAATGCAATTTCACCTCTACAGTCAGGCCTAGTCGTTTTCTAGAGAAGACCCCAAAGCTTTCCCATGTAAGAACGGCAGTGCCTGGGTCACTGTCACATTAGCATGGAGATTGTATTGCAGGAGGTGGAACAGCAAAGGGCTTTACAGCTTACTTTTACAATCATAACATAATGATATGTAAAAATAAGCTGAAAAGGTTTGACAGCCTCTCATCTAACTTTTTTTCTTCTTTTGTAGTAGTAAGTCTTGCAGTCATCTTCTTTAGGCAATAACTATTCAACTTTCTCTTTTAAATATGAGTTTATTTTTTATTTTTCTTTCACACTCAGTTTGGTATGTGAGGCAGTTTGACTTCAATATCACAATTCCTTTTCTGTGTTGTAGTAGCTTTACATTCTGCTTTTCATATACAGAACTGCACAGGAGAAACACTTCTACAGTGAATGATGAGATATTAAAAAAATGTTGCATGCAACTATGTACTAAAAGAGATATTTTTACAGATGTTTCGGTTGTCACTATTTCAGTTAATTTGTTAGCTGTTCAAGAAATTTCTCTATTTTGATGTCCAACACACAGGATCCCTCTAGTAGAAGAAGAGGACTAGAAAACATACTATTTTTCCCTAAACCAGTTAAGATCATCTTTACAGTGAATAATTTTTTAGTTCGGTTTTCTAAGGAAATAGAACATTCTGGTACACCATGTTCAACTTTATGCCTATCAGTCACTCCCTTGACACCTTTCAAGCTCACTGACAATTATAACTACTATTGAAGTCTTGAAAGATAGAGAATTCCACCAGCTATCATCCAATTTTGCTTTTTGTGTTTCTGTGAAGTTATGGACCAGAGAAGTTTATAGGGATAAAGCATCCATCTCCATCGGAAGACAGAACTTGTAATTTGCCTCTTGGAAGAATTTAAAGTACCAAATATTGTTCCAAAAATTAACCACATTGTGTGGAGAACTTTTCCAATCACAAATGCATTTGTGGCCCCTTCACAGATAGAGAAAAAATTTATTTTCATCTAAGCAGTTCTTTAATTCTGGTTACTCAATAGCCTTTTGATTCCTAGATATTTCTGTTAATTTCTGCAATAGAGTTTTTAATTCTAACAACACCTTTTACTTAAAGGAATCATTTCAGCTTCTGTTAGGTATGGGAGTTTTTATTTCCACTGCATTTTTTGGTTGCCTGGGGGTTTCTCTCTTTCAGCCTAACGAACAGGCCACGTCACCCTTCTTTTTCTGCATTTTCTACTTCTGGTGATTGTTTGGAAACACTCCTTCCCCTTCCTCTCTTCCTCACTCATTTCCCCTGGGGAATATACTGAACATACTCAATTCCCCCGGGAATATACAATTTGAGAAGGGTGTCAGATACTATTAGAGTGGTGCATTCCATCCACATACAGGATATAATGCAGCAACCAGAGTTCAAATAAGTAACTGAACAAGTAACCTCAGAAGCTCTAAGGAATCCAAGGATAGAAAAGGGCAATTTAGTATAAAATAGCTTTACAGAAAACCCCTTCCTTTCTGTTCTGGCAGTTGAAAGCAAGGTAGGATTCTGTAATAAAATATACAGTATTAGATGATTATGTGTAGGCAACCAGAAGAAAATTGTCCTATGTGATATAAAAAATTATAAAATTGAAAGAGTCTGTTAGTATACTGATTGAAAAAGTTGTGTGAAGTGACAGAATCCATGCACGTTTAATTTAGTTCCCTCGTGCATAGGTCATTATAGTTAATTCTGAAGTTGCATGACACTGTATAATTTTTTTATAAATTTAAATCATCTCACAATGCACAGGGCTATTTTTCTAACCAAGAATGATTTGCCATCACAATAGCAGTATTACAACATACAAAAATTTGCTCTGACAACAGAGGATTTGCAAGTGTCCCACATATTCTATTCCCAAAAATACAAGAAATGTAATCTTTGTTAGCACAAAGAGTTCTTTATGTTTCCTCACATTTTAAGTAATTCCTCTCTATCTCTTCTAGGTTTTGATTGTTTTTTTTCCTACTCCAATCTTCTCACTTTTAGGTATGTTTTTAACTAGTCTTAATAGTCCATTATAAATATTTACATTTTGATGGTGTATATAACCCTCTGAAAGCCTTTACTGGTTTTCAACAACCTTTTGTGACATTTATGGCATGATTTTGTTGCTAATGCACTGACACATGGACCCTTTGTGATGTTTTAGATGGTTTACTGCGTCATACCTTATCTCCAGGTACTACCTCACAAAGCCTGCCTTGTATAGCTGAATGCCTTGGGTACTCTATGTGCATATGCCTACATTCACTTTAGAAAAGATTGTTCAAATAGAAAAAAACAGAGATGCAATAGAGGTCTCAGATAGGTGGATTAGCTCCCACAGTGGAAAAAAAGACACTGGAATACAGAAATTTTGTCAAGGCTGGTGCTATATTTGTTACTTTTTGCAGTCATCTCCAGATGGCTAATGAAAGCATGAAAAGTTAGAATAGCAGCTCTGTTTCAAAGGAGCAGAAGGCCACTCTACAATTTTATTCCAAGCAACAATTACTCAGGGTTAGGTAATACGCATCTTACTTTGATCAGGTGTGAAGGAGCAGACATCTGGCCTGTAATTGGAAACATTTAATTACATAAAAGCACAAGGGAGAAGCCAAACAACTTTATCAGAAAACTGAACGCTGGAAGAGAAAATTGTGCAATGACATACTAAATAATGAGAGGTATAATTGGCTGTATGGATGCTTTTGATCTATGAAAGATGGAATGGGCAGATTTCAGATTATTTTATATTTAGTTGTACCAAAGCTATTGATGAAGATAAAGTTGTAGGATAGATAAAGAGAATTTTAGAAGTTTTCTTTAATTTTTATTGCAGTTGTTCACAAAATTCTAAATATTTTTACATAAACCGAACTTTTTTTAAGGTGTACATAGGCACACACATATATATGTACACTCAGACACATATGCTTTACCTGCCTATTCCTTATACCATGTAGTTGTTGAGTGCTAAATATTTTTTTTTACTATTATATACGTGCTATTTACAATTTAGCAAGCAATAGAATTTCACTCTGAACTTCAAGTTCCTATACAATGTACTCAGAATCAGCAAGTCTGAAGGCTGATAGTTTTGGACAGAGGTATGTTACTTTTCCAAGTAATGGCCTAGGTGATTCACATGCAATATATATTACTATTATAAAGGCAAACTCTTCTAGACAGCTGTTGTGTTTACTAGAGCCAAGACAATGTAGGTTGCTTTCTTCCATCTTCAGCAACAGGAGGGAAAATGTCCCCCCAAAAAAAGCGACGCGCAGTCAAATGTCAGGGCCTGCTTGAATACAGCAGCAGCTACACTGAACCTTGTAGTCAGGAAGAAGTCAAAACTTTAGTCTAATTTGTAACCAGTGCTTTGGGAAGATAAAAGAAACAAAAGCCCATCATATTTATCTGCCTTCAGGTAAATGTAATAAATGACAAGTGGCAACAATTCTTAACGTAAGTTCATGACATAGCTAGGGACAACATTTAAGACTGCTGCCAAGGCTTAATATTTCTGATTACAAAATGAAGAGATTTACTAGGGAGGTGATTGAATCATCATCTCTAGGGGTATTTAAAAGATGGATAGATATGGTGCTCAGGGACAAGGATTAGTGGTGGTTTTGGCAGTCTTAAGTTAATGGTTGGATTTGATGATCTAAAGGATCCTAGAGAATTCTATGATTCCGTGATTCTACAGAATCATAGAATAGAATCATAGAATAGTCCGGGTTGGAAGGGACCTCAAAGATCATCGAGTTCCACCCCCCCTGCCATAGGCCTATATTCAGTGCACCATTTAAATTGGACAATAGTCAAAGATTTTGGCATTTTGCACTCAGTAAAAGGCTGTAAGGCTGATTTTGGACTCCAGGTTTCAAGGTGCACTATCTGAATATCAGTTACATCTATCTATATCTCATACATTAGCAGGTTTCTCATGATACAAAAAAATAACATAGTTACTGGGAAAGTTACAGATGTATAAAAGTATATGCTCAGGGCTGTAAGCAATAGTTTCCGCTCACCTGGGATGTAGGGAAGAAATCCATTTAAGGAGAATCCAGAGCTAGTCACATTTTGTCCTATACTCAAGGTCATTTGCTGTGCAGGAAAATTGCACACACAACAGCAAGGTCTGTTTTGTACATGCAGGTGACCTTGCATTGTGTGTGTTCTGGAGATATTAAGATTCTGGCTGCACACTGACTTTTATGCTGACCATGAAGCTTCTTTGGGCTCAGGCAGTGACAGAACTGCAATGACTCAGTAAGTGTTCAAGCTAAGCACAATTTTATGTGTTATATAGCTGCTTACCAAAATCCCTTTTTTTGTTTAAGACAGAAATTTGTGACTTCAGAACCGCAGCTCCACTTAACACTTGCTAGAAGTGTGCTAGTCTTTATCAGGTCCAGCCCTCCTTTGATTTCCCCCCTTTTATCCTGTCATTCTCATCAATGAGAACTATTACTTATTTGATATTTTAGAAATAAAGGCTATTTATAACTATACAATTTTTTTTCTCTGAAATTCAAAAATGTGCAGATACATTCTGTCAAAATTATAAGAATGCCTAACACAGGTGTAAATGTGTTTCAATTTAGACATCCAAAAATGAGTACAGTATCAGTTAATTTTGAAACTTCTGATGTAGAAGCATAGTTTCCAGCCTTATTTTTCACAAACTTAGTATTTCATGCTTCTTATTAGATCACAGCGGCATTGTTTTACAGCACAAGCATTAACAGTTAGGCAAGTCAAAGATTTGGCTATTAGTACTAGTACATATTTACAGCATATACAAGCTTTTAAATAGCCAGATTCCTGTGCAAGTGTGAAAAAACCCACTTAGTTTAACAGTTTACTCTTTTGATAGAATCTAGCCCTGATCTTCAGCAAACCTTCAACAGTTTTATATGTGCATGCAGAACTACTTCTGATTTACAGCAGTTATCTGAGAGAATAGAATCAGTTCAAATGAGTTCAATTACTAAAAGCTGTATTAGCCTCATCACTCTATCTGTAACCTAGAATAACCATTCATGTGACAGCACAACTATTAACTGCACAGAGAGGCACTTCTTCCTCCATATTTCCCTTCAGCTCTGATAGATCTAGATAAATCGCCATAATAAAAGCCACTAGTGAGTGAGAAAGTATAACAGAAGAAAGGAGCAAAAGAGAAAGAAGGATATCTCATCTGCTTGCCTACTAGATTAATCAGATCCTCTAAACAGATTTTAAATGCCTGTGACACATTTTTCACCCACAGAGTAATAAAATTCTATCATGTAAGTAGCAGAAAACATCACTGGCTTGTTTGACATAAAAGCAGCTAGAACAAAAGCTAAACAGTAGATACTTACAGTTAATTCACATGCTGTTTCCGTAATCTAGTCCAAGGAATAAGTAATATGAACTTTAATAGAAGAAACATAGATTCCTATGTGAAGCTCAAGCATGAAAAAAAAATCAATTAAATGACTGTATCTTAGCATGTAAATTGAGTGTCTATAAATGAAAACTATCTTGCCTTCAAACACAGCAGAGAGGGAAGAAAAGGAAAAAATAAATAAAAGAAACTGACTGCATTGAAGTTATCTGTCTAGTGGCTCTCTTTTTGCATCCTTGTTGTGAGCAGATTCAACTTAATGAACACATTTGTTGTGAACTCATTCTAATTGCAGTGTGCCCAGGGAGCAGATATCTCATTACTTAAAATGTTGCTACATTTGTGATGATGAACTGCCTGCATATTATTCTAGTAAATTTGCTTTATGCTGCTTTAGTGCAGTTGAATTTGTTTGCTTTGCTGATGTTATGGGGATTTTGCAGGCTTTCCATTAGAAAACATATTTTCAACAATTTATGTGGGGGATGCTGAAGGGCAAAAATATATGAACTGCAATTGACTGGCACTTCAGTTCTTCACTGTTAAATGAGATTGTTGAAATTATTGAATAAAAGGCAGTATCTGCTAACAAATTAATTTATGGTGAGAAACACTCCACATTTGAAGATCAATTCAATTTTGTGAGTTGTTCACCTCCTTGAAATCCTTATCTTTGTTTTATGGTGAGTTTGAACCATGAAATTTTGAGACAGTCTCAACTGCTGTAAATTGACTTCTATTGAAGTAAGCCGTTTGACATCAGATGGATTTTCTTAGATCTTTAAGTTATGTGTATTAAATGATATTTGGACAATGTTTTTATTGAAGAAGCTGGATATTTATAGCAGCATTCCTGCTGCTAAGGCCTATTTATTCCAGACAAACTGCTGTACTACTGCTCTCACTAGATCTGCTACAGGCTCTGATGAAGATTTGTTTATTTCTGTGGAATATGCACTAGTAGAAGTCTTTTAAAATATGCTAGGTAAAACCTGCAGGATTAACGTAACTATGTTTTATCATATAACGTAACAATGTTTTAACATTGTGCATCATTGAGGTAAGTAATCTCATTAGAATTTTTTGGGGAAGTTTTTGTGCCATTTTCTCTTAAACCTCATTATACCAGTTGTAGTCTCAGCTCTTACTTGCATTTAAACATCCCCACAATGATGCTGCACTGCCTGACTCTCTCTATCACAGGCTCACTACTTCTCATGTCTGGATGTCCCTTCAGTATGTCATCAAATGTAGTTTGAAACTTCTGTGATGGTGTGACAACACATCTCATATTTCTGAGAGACTTCTGCTCTGTTGCTGACAGGAAAGAGTACTCAGTTGATTCAGAAAATTTTTAAAAACAAATTTCTGTCTACTTAATTTTTGGGTTTTGAGGGAATGGGGGTGTTTTTCTTTTAACCTACATTCCCTATAGCAAAAATGACCATGAGGTATTTCAAACCTGAGATATTCAAAGGGATTAGAGAAAGAGTAAACAGGAATCAGTTTGTTACTGAATAAAACCTTAGGTATAATTTTTATTTTTCTTCATTATTTGTGAGAAACAAGCAGCTGCATCTGAAGATCTGAGGCTAAAGAGAATTCAGGGAATCACAGAAACACAGGCAGCTCACATTCACCTGAATCCCTGTGAAGAGAGCAAATAATTCTCAGAATAGCCAGCATGGGTTGTCATGGGGAAATTATACCCGGGCATGAGTGTATGTGATGGATTAATTCCTGCATGCAGCTGAGTACCACACAACCACTCTCATACACACACCCCCTGCCCACTGTTGGGTGTGGAATAGAATTGGAAATGCAAAACAGAGAAAACTCATGAGTCGAAGAAAAGCAAGACAAAAAAGTCCTTCAAGAAGAGCTGCAAAAGCCATAAGACCAATGACCAGAGAGTGCCTGAGCAATGTCAGTTTTAGAAAAATTCTCTCTCCCTATTGCTTTCCCAGTTTTACTGCTGAACTTGACATCATATAGTGTGAAAAAACTGTTTGGTCAGTTTGGGTGAGCAGTTCCAGCTGTGTTATCCCTCCCACAGCTTCTTGTGTATCCTCAGACTATTTGCTGGGGAGGGTAGAATAAAAAACAGGGAAGGCCTTGACAACATGCAAAAATTGCTCAGCAATAGCTACAGCATCATGATACTTTGGTTACAGATCCAAAATATAGCATAATTAGGGCTGTTGTGAACATAATTAACTATCACAGCCAAAATTAGCACAGTGGGAGTGTCATTTGTTTCTTTTACAACTTCAGAAAGTCTTATGACATCATGTCACGTAAAATCCTTACAGACAAATGATAAATTATGGGTTAGATAAATGGGCAGTGAAGTGGGATGACAACTGTCTGAATTTCTGGGCTCAAAGACAGTTGTGATCATCAGGACAACTTGATCGGGAGGTCAACCATAAGTGACATGTTTCAGGAGCTGTGTCCAGCACTCTTTAATGTCCTCATTAATGATCTGGATGATATGTTGCCAAAGCACACATTCAGCAAGTTTGTGGGCACTACAAAACTGTGAGAAGTAACTGACAAACCACATCAGCAGGTTGACATTTTGACAGACCAACAGGAAATGGACCAAAGGAGTTTCAAGAAGTGCAGCAATGGGAAAGTAATACTCAGTTCTGCCCTTGGAGAAGAATAACTTCATGCACCTATTGCTTGCGACAAACTGTATGAGAAAAATCTTTGCAAAGACACTGTGCTCTAGGTGGATACTAAGATGCTCATTAGGCATTAATGTGCCTCTGCATGAGAGAATTCAAGAGCTTCCTGGGCTGCATTAAGAGCATTGTCAGCAGGCTGAGGGAGGTGATCTTCCTCCTCTACCCAGTGCTGATGGATCACAACTGGAATGTGAGGTCCAATTATGAGTTCAGCAGTAGAAGCAAGACATGGACATATTACACTGGAGGGCTGCCAAGAGCTTGGAATCCTTTTAAGAGATCAGGCTGAGAGAGCAGCCTGTGGCGAGGCTGTTCCTACTGGAGGTGGCTCTTGAGGGGAGACAGGGTGATGGATGTTACATGTTTAATTATCTGACAGGGGAGGGTGCTGCAAAGGTGATGAATCCAAACTTATCAGTGGTGTTCAGTCACAGCACAAAGAAACAAAATCTTACCTAAATTTGAAACCACTCCTTTTACTATGAGGGTGATGAACATTGGCACAGATTGTCCAGACAGATTATGTGGTCTCCATCTTTGGAGATATAGCCCAATTGCAAGAGTTCTGACCCTGCTCTGAGCTGTTACATTTAGTTACACAATCCCCAGAGACTGCTTCTGATCACAGTGATTCCATGAAATAGATTAAGTGTAATTTTGCTATTGTTCTTTAAGAGCTTATTTTCTTATCTATATTACTCACTAAAACTATAAAAGAGTGCTTCCCTAGCTGTAATTCTAGGTGCTTTTTTCTTAAATAAGCAAAAAGTTTTTCAATAATCATATTTTGTAAAGGTAAATATGTTTTCTCTAATAGCCTGATAGAATATATGACATTGTCCCTGATAAAATGAACTTTAAGCGCACTGAATTTTAGAAAAAATTTTCACAGTTCTTACCCTGCTCTCAAAAATCACCCTCTAGTCCTGAAACCACTAGACACTTTATTTTTCATATGAAAGGCATAATGAGAATTATTAACTCCTTTTAATTTTCTTATTACAACTGGGCCATCTTATGTTGCAAAATAATCAATTCCTTATTTTTTTCCTAAGATAAAATGAGTTTGCCAGGATTTCAAAGGTAGTAGAAGAATGCACAAGCAATTTTATAAATTTAATTAAATTTTCTTTTCTTCACTGAAATTATTAGACTTGACAAAAATTGCAATCGTGTCACAGAAGATATATAACACTCAATAGCTACAGTATCAAGAAAATGAAAGCAATGTAAGAAAGCCTGGACACGTTTATTAACCTGCCGTTTGATACAGTTCAGCTCTATCCACAGGCAAAATATTTGCTCTTCAGAGGTAATTGTATTAAAGATCTAGAAATAATTCATTTCTGGAAGAGACGGTTTCACATTCTGTATGAACTTGCAATTTGCATCAGAGGATAGAAAATCACACCAAGCTTCCACTTAATTTGGTGATGGAATTTTAACAAGACCTTCCCATATTTCCCCTTGGGCACATCATTGTTGCAATTCTTTATATGTTGAAGGACATAGGGAAGATGGTTGCTGTTGAAGTATGGTGCTCTATGGTAACAAAAGGACATTTAATGCGTAATAGAGCAAGATGGAATTTTCCAGGGGCCCTTCAGGGAATGTAACATATAGAGGAAATGCATGCATTCTTACAAGCATTGCAGCAAACTGTTTGCTCTGTTTTTATATGTAGGTGAGTAAAACCCTTAGCTTAATGTTTATTTCCTGTATTTAATTTATAATGCAGAATAGGTAGTTATTCAAAGCAAAATTAAGTGAGTTTTTGAAGGATCTTCAGGGTGAAATATTACAGGTTGATGTGAGCCCTTCAGGTATGCATTTTGAAAAATCCTGTCCAGATCTAAAAGGGGAAAAAAACCCAGCCAAAAATAAGTTCTTTTTAAATTTACTGGAGATAATTAATATTTATTATAAATATTAATGTTGTAACAAATATTTTCTACAATATATAAACAGCCTGTGTGTATTTTAAGGATTGGTGCTGTAATTACCCTGTTTAATGAACAGTATAAAACTGAATACTGTGTAAAGAGCCAGATAACAAAACAGTCTCCTCTCTTCCTTCCTGGTCAAGTTCCAGCTTGCAACCGGTTTGGAAAATTACTCCAAAATTACACCCATGAATAGGCAAAAACTGGCTTCTCTCAATTGTCTTCAAATGGTGTTGTGTTTGCTCTGTGATTGTCGCATTTCCTAATGAATACGTTAATTGAAAATAAGAAAAAATCAATTTCTGCTTGAGCTTCCCTTAATAGAAGTTTTTATTATAATTTTCAGCATGAAATACAGGCAATCTCAATTAAACAAACAAAATTAACTGATATAAGGAAAGAGATAAATATTACAGTTGACAGTTCTGATTTATTTCTCTTCCTTGGTTTCACTGTATATAATTTTAATTTTTTTGTATTATGGCAAATCAAAATGAGTTCAATATTTTAAGTAAGTTGGACAAATATAAAATATTTAGCTAGCAGTTTGATCTTTTGATCCCTGTATCTGGGATCAAAGTACTCAACCCAACCAGGTTTTCTATCTCTTGCACCAAAGTCACTTCATGAGTAATAGACACTTCAAAAGAATGTTGACATGAAAAATGTGAAGATGAGATTGTATAAATATTTCTGTAGTACATTAAATCCAGTCATGGCCCTACAATGATGAGTGAACTTGGCTTTTATAGCTGAATTGCCATAAGGTTTCAAAAATGCAGTGCTCATCTGAACATTTTATGAACTCTGTAGTTTACTGGTTATGTAAGGAAACACTCATTGTGTAATGAAAGCAAGCACTGCTGTACTTACATCACACTCTTTTCTGGTCAGGCTAATAACATCAGAAGGAAATTTGGGTACTATCATCACTGCAGATAACTAGGATTAGGAAATGTAGAAGCAATTGAAACTGAAAGACAGGGATTTATGTCTTGAATTGCTATCATTTATTCATTCTATTACAGTGACCCAGAAGCAGAAATTGAAATCCTGGCTAGAGTGCATTAAGCATTGTACAAACATTTAGAGAGATATTTGCTAAGTCAAAATGTTAATCTCTTATGATTTGTATGAAGCAATAGTGGCTATTAGCAGAAGTTTCAAATGAGATTATAGATTTTTTGGTGTCAGAAACTATTTCAAAAGCTTCAAGTGAAACACAGAAATAGCAAAAGGTAGACAAATGCCCACATCCTGAAAACATTTATTTTAACTGTTGGAATTAGGTTTGTGATGGTCATCAATCACAATGGAGCAGGAGTTCCAGGGTGTATTTTACTTATTCACACTAAATGTCTCAACAGCCAGAACTAAAGTTTGCTCTTACATTGCTATAGCAGAAATCTATGCAACTGAGTCTACAAAGAAAAAGCTTATTATGGAAACAGGCTCAGGCTTACACATTTGCAAAGAGACAAAGTGGGAGTTAAGTAAGAATAAATTTGATATGTTTCCCTCTCTCTCTCTCCCTGAGATGATGGACTGCCTGTAAGCAGTCTGTGTAATTATCTCAAAATAAGAATGACATTAACTAATCTTTGGTAGGGCTGCATACATTTTGAAGAGACATATTCATGCAGTCTGCATTAGACTGCATTACAACATGATATTCTTTATGAAGAAACATGCTTACAGTAAAATGCCATACTGTTAATATAAAGAGGAAAGCATTTGCAAAGATCTCTCTTTCAGCCTCATGAAAAAGCTTTTCCCTTTCAATGGCATGGCAAATAATGAAGCCAAAGAAACCAGACATATTTGGTCCAATTACTGGAAAACCATCAATTAAACAAGGCTATATGCTTATTAAGTACAATAGCCATATTTATGCAGTACAATAATGAAACAGGTTTGAAATATTAATGATCAGTCTATTAAAAATGCATAAACTTTGCACATACAGCATTTTATTGAGACTCGGATTCAGATGAAACCCTAATTGAATAGCTTCACTCTGAGACTTTTTTTCCTTCTTATTCACAAATATTGAAGGCAGTCACCCTACTCCCTCTAAATACTGATTGTTTCTGTAATGTCTTTTCTGAGGGGGAGAGGTTGTGTAACTGAAAGATTTTAAAAATATTGTAGGTGACTTAAACACAGTATTGATTTATCGACATTAGAGGGATTTTTTTTCTACTATATTTTTACAAATCTTTTAAAATCTCAGCAGATACTAAGCACTTGAAAATACAAAACTCTCCTCACTTGCTATACAAAAATTGTTATTTAAACTGTAAACCTTAATAGAAAATGAGAAAATTATATTGCTGTTATGCAAAATGGAACATGATCTCATCCTTGCACTATTGACCTCCATAGCAGATAACTGGGTACTTGATTTATGAGCAGACTTCAGGTACAAGAATATCATGGGATAATTACCGTAGAGCTTGAAAGACTTGATAACTATCAGATTGACATTCCTCTTATTTCATGACATTACAGGTAGCTAGGCTTTTATCTAGCTGGTCACAGTAAAGATAGTCTTCTAAAAACTTGTTAGGCTTGCATCTCATTTCTATTTTTTATCTAACCATCTTTTAAATTCAGTCATCTGAACTGAGAAGTGTTCAAGATGGAAAGAGGGTGACTCTATGTAGGAGCTGCGCAATGTGAAATAGCCATACAGCATCCTCCTCATCGAAGTCAGGGTCCTGTAAGACCATGTAATGATGTGATGGTGATGTTGAAAGCTGACATTTTCTCATTGCAAAAAGTCTTTATCTATGATATTCTTTTTTTCTAGGTTACCCAGAAACATACTGTACTCAGCTAATTTTTGTGCTTGTATAAAAGGGGGTCAAATCTTTTTCCACGTTTTTTCCTCTAAGTCAGCCTTAATTATTCTTTGTAAATGGCAAGTAAGAGTAAATGGCAAGAGAAAAGTTAGTAGATACTGTATATTTAGCATGATTTCCCTGTATTTATTTTTTAAGTTCTCAAAGATAGATTTTACCCCTTGTAACTTTCAAAGTATAATTCATATTGAGGAAAAAATAAATGAACATTATGAAAAAAACCTCTCTGTTGATAATTGACAGTTTTCATATCACAGATTATTTTCCATGGTTTGCAACTGGGTTATTCAAGGCAGTGGGTTTAATTTTGTGTTGTGTTTGGTTTTTTTAATAAAGTGGACGTCTTAATCAGAAGAATTGTTTTTACTGTTTTGCTCACAAATATATATTAAAGTGATATTGAAAGGAAAATAGTGTTGAATTATCTTTCTCTCTCATCCTTCTCTGTACTTTGGAAATACAGATTAATTTTAATAGAAAATAGAGCTTGCATGAGTTAATTGCAATAAAACCCAATCCTATGCCCATTGTAAAGTGAAACAAGAAATTTAATATACAAATACAAAATATTAAGGATTATAATTATGCAATGGATTGTGTAAAAACAAAAAAGGCAAAACTAAATGTAACAAGATTAAAGATGGAGAGGAAGAGGAAAGGGAAAGCTAGGCAAGGCAATGTAATTGCAAGGCAAGGCAAAGGAAGGATGAAACAATTCTATTTCTTTTCAGTACTTGGAACTAGGTCAAATGTACTCATGTCATATCAGCTAACTCTCAAATTGAAAAAGATGTTAGGGACAAAGTCCAGCAAAAAAATTAGCCTGCACAGAATAAGAATGTTAGTAGTGCAGTCTTCAGAAATCAGTAGATAGCTTCCTTTTTTGAAAGATTCACTGCTGGTTTTGGGTATTGGTATCCTGGCTGATAAAATATGCTCTCTCAAATATTTGAAGTTAGGCAAAAAGCAAGACAGAATCATCAGTCCTATGCTACAAACAATGGGGGAAAAATGAGATAAATACCAGGATCTGCTTTTTCCACAACTTTGAAAAGAGAAGTGAGCATTTTGAGAACACCTTTAGCTGAATATAAAACAGCTGCAGCACTTTGTCAAAATCTACCTTGCCATAGCTTAAACAGGCAATAAAGTACTCCTTCCACAGATAAACTTATAATGTTAGGAGAAGACTTGTGAAAATAAAAATCACTAGTCTATTACCCACATGTCAACAGATAGAGTTAATACTAACAGATTTACTATTTTTATCAGCAATAGCACAATACTACAAATCTCTAAACATGGCATCTTTTTACTGAAACAGCCTGATCTCTCAGATACTTATATCTTTATTTAGTATTGTGTAAAAATCTAGTACAGATTCCTTTTATATAAGATTTTCTCCAGTCTTTTACACTTCTATACTTACACAAATGTACTGATTACATTATTACAATGGAGGATGAGAGCCCCATGCAGATGCCAGGTTAATGTGTCAGGAAAGAACATTAACACAGAAATAGTTTTAACCAGGAAGACAAAACATCACACACTGATAAGCATATGGTCTGTTTCTGCTAGTTCATTAGGAACTCAGAGCATGCCATGAGTGTAATTTGTGTCTCACATCCCCATTGAACATTATAATGTGTCACAGCAGCCCATACAGGATCACTTTCCAGAATTTAGGTAAGAAAGCATATGCTCTGAGTAGAAAGGAGTGAAGAAATGTGTCTCGTAGTTTCTGATGAAATTTGTGCAGAGCACTGCATAGATGAAAGACACATGATCTGTGACCACTGTGAAGTTCTTATGAATTTTAATAACTGCCATGTGTACTCTGAAGTATTTGACACTTCAACTGCTAATTTGGCAGCTACTTTAAAAGAAAAAGTTATAGCTGATAGTTGCAGAAAGTTGTTCATTAAAAAAACATTGTGGAGAAAATGCATTCACATCCAGATCTACCCCATCTTTTATATCAGCACCAGTTTTAGGAGTTATTGGGCTGTCATTTGGGGGCGAATACCTTGTTTTGTGAGTTAAGATGTGTTGCCTTGCAAAGTTTGGATAGTAGCATAAAATGAAGTCTAAATATGAGCACTGGGAGGATGGAGGGGGAGAATGAGTCAGTAGGAATCCTCTTCATAGAGAATCGATTTGTTAAGCCTCTAGAAAGACTTCTTAATGATATCTATATGCATCTGCACAGAAAAGCCTCTAGGAAGTATCTCAATATATTCTAAATGCCAAGAAAGGCAATGAGGACTGAGTTTAAGGTTAAACTTTAGAGAAACACTTACTGCATTGAAAAAAAACATTTTGTACAATTCACAGTGAGCATCTAAGTCAATGCAAAAGAAATCTTCATACTTTTCTGTGATATATAGAGTCTACTAAGCAGAATAATACATTCTATAAAAGATCTAGAGGCCTCAGGTAGAGGTAAATCAAACTAAATTGTGAAGTCAGTATTGCATTGTCATAAAACTGCTGCTGTTGAAAACAGCATCAGGTCTGCAGCTGAAAGGATAAATCGCTTGCGTACGTGACAATTAGGGGGTTTTTTTCAGAAGGAATAAGCTGATTGTTTCATATAGTTGAAGTAGTGCAAACTGAAAATCTTATTTCCCAAGCCACTGTACGTCTGTCAGTTAGAATTTCTGAAATGTCCATTTTTTTATTATCTGTACTCTGGGGAACACAAAGACTGTAATTCAAGAAACAGACATAATTTTTGGTGATGAATTTAGGATTCTGCTGGTGTTTGAAATTTCTTTACTTTTTACCTGATCCCCAAAGTGAGGCAGTGATTGTTAGGAGCATAGTAATTTATGGATCAAACCTCAAATCCACAAGAAACACTTAGCCCCTACACTTAAGAGCTAGATTCACATACTTTATTACCAAAACTTTAGGTGCCTGAGGACATGTTGCTGCCTTATCTGGTGCTTCTGAAGTTTCTTAAAGACCTGCAGCTGTGTATGCCCAAGCTCTGTGAAGAGAATAGCAGTTATCTCCAAGTGCATCTGTACTGGGTGCAGGTGTCCAGGTGTTTCAAGTGGGGCCTACAGGGGTGGTCTCTGTGAGGAGAGGCCTGCAGCTGCTCCATGCTAGACACGGCCATTTCCGGGCAGCTCCAAATGACCCACCACAGAATACAGCTGAGCCCCTAAGCAAAGGTAGTGACATCTCTGAAAAGGCAGTTTAGAAAAGGCAAAATGCCACACAGCTCTGAAAAGTGGGAGGAAAATTGTGGGAAACAGAAACCTTAGAGGAGAAGGAGGACATGCTTCAAGCAGCAGAGAAAAAAATCTCCCATAGCTTACTGAAAAGATGAAGACAGGTACCAAGTCTCCTCATAATCCGTGAAAAGGATCAGACCAGATTTCACTCTGCATCCTGTGGAGGACCCCACACCAGAGCAGATGGAGATTTCCAGAAGGAGTTGCAACCCATGGAGACCTCATGCTAGAACAAGTTTACCCTGCAGCCTATGAAAAGATGCAGAGTAAGTTAATTTTTGAAGGACTGTAGGCCATGGAGAATACCCACACTGGAACATGGGTGTGAAGAGCAATGAGATGCAGAGATTATGAACTGACCACAACCCCCAATTCACCATTCCCCTGGAGTTACTCAGTGCGAAGGAAGGAAAAAATAGAGCAATGAGGATTGAAGGAGTCTAACTGAGCCTGAAAAATGTGTAGGGAGGAAATTGCTTTAGTTTTTGTCTTTCTATCCAACTTACCCAATTTATTTTTATTGTCAATAAATTAAATTAAATTAGTTTTTCTGAGAGCAAGTTAATTTTAACTGAGAGGATAAAACAGTATACTCCTAACAAACATTCTATAGCACAAGACTTAAGATGGCAATAGCAAAGAGGAGGGGAGGGAAGGGATTTGGAGATTTTTCAAACTAATATGGACAAAAGCAAATTTAATGTGACTAGGGAGCTGTTTGTCATGTTTCAGTAGGAATAGAGTTGACTTTTGTAGTAGCAGTTGATATACTGTGATGTTTTGAATTTGGAATGAGAATAGTGTTGATAGCACACTGATGGTTTTGGTTGTTGATGAATACTCAAGCCTTTTTCTGCTTCTCATACTGTCCCATCAGAGAATAGCCTGGGAGAACACAAAAAATTGGGAGGAGGCACAGAAAGGACAGCTGACCCTAAATGATCAAAGGGATAGTCCATGCCATATATGATGTGACATTCACTATATAAAACTGATGGAAGAAGGAAAAGGAGTTACATCATGTTGTCTTCTCAGGTAATCTTTACATGTGATCAAGCCTTGCTCTCCTACAGATGCCTGAACTCCTGCTTGCCAAAATGAGGCAGTGAATTAATTCCTTGTTTTGCTTTGCTTGTGTGTATGAGCTTTGTTTTGTTTTGGAATGTCTTGTTTCTCACTTTTGCTATTCTGTTTCTCTATCCCATCCCACTGTAAGGGGAGGATCTGGAGTGGGAAGTAAATGAGAAGCTGTGACAGATGAGCTAAACCATGACACTGCAACTGAACCCCCTAACTCAGGCATTGAAGCTGCATTGACTAATGGTAACAGTTGAAAGAACTATGCAAAATCTCTAAGAATTCAATATCTAAAATAAGATACAAGGAGTGGACACCAGTTGCCTGACTGTAGTTGTCTTGAGTAGCTTTAGGCACTAGGTGGCAGTCTCCTCAATTTCTACATGATGGTCATACAGTTAATCTTCTGGAAGACTTCTCTCACGTGAGTTCTGACTATGTCACACAGATTGCATTAGGTGCCCATTCAATAGCAACAAATTCATAAAAGAATGAGAAAATTGAATATGTTCCTCTATGAAGGTCTGCAATTCTAGTTTGATTTTTTTTTCAGTATAATTAGTAAAGATGGTGAAAAATAACAGAAAATTTGCCTCTATTTTTCTATTTCTACAGTAAATAAGTTTTACTTTCTTTTTTCAAAAGTAGAGACTGATTTTCCACTCTGTTCCCAGTTTGTACTGATATTCAAGATTGTCCTGACCCAGACTTTGCTCTTGACCTTGTTGAACTTCATTGGAGTTTTTACTGTCCCACCTCTCAAGTCAATCTCTTGATATCACCTGCAAACTCGCTGAAGGTGCACTTAAATCCCACAGTCCATATCTCTGATATTGAATAGTACTGTCCCAGTATAGACCCTTGCCGCCTTGACATTGAGCCATTGACTATAACTCCATAGATACAGCCATATAGCTAATTGCTTATCCATACGATCACCCATCTGCTGAACTCATAAAGCAAGAATGTTGTGGAGAACAATATCAAAGGCCTTTGATAAGTGGAATGGCAAGCAATGATAATTTTACATTTGAAATTAGAGAACATAAAATTATCAGAAACGGAGATAATCAGGTAAATGCTTTTTCTATGATACTAAGGACTAGTTTAAAATTCTCTAAATTTTAAGCCCTTTCTAAATCAGTGGTGTCTTCCAAACTCAACCTGGCTTTATCTTTTGATAGTGCTAGCATAAGGGTTAAAATTGGCTCAGTCATCTCAGTTGAATACCAACCTATCATCAAAGACTTCCATGTCACTGAAGGCATGACCCAATTTTAGTGATGCTTTTTAAATTGCAAAGACTGACAGTTATGACAGTTTTATTTTTTAATTGCCTTTAATTAAAACAGTTTCTGTGTCAAAAATAACCTATAAATGTAATGGAAAAGCATGTACTACTTAAGTAAAAGAATTTAAAAAATGAAGATTTATGTAGAAGAGAAAAGTGAAAAGATTATGTATAGGAAAATTATCATACTCTGACATTGTTTTCACTGGGCATCTACTATAACTCTGCCAGAAACAAAAGACAATTAAAAATGCATACTGAGTGTTTTAATCTAAAGTGTTCTACACTACTAAACTTTTTCCTCACAAGCCAATGTTATATAAAGATGTAAATATTATTAAAATTTCAATGTCTTAGAGTTTTATCAAGAAACGACTTCAGGTCAAAAATCAACATAATCCAGGTATTTAAAA
Source organism: Turnix velox (assembly GCA_013400935.1). NCBI lineage: Eukaryota > Metazoa > Chordata > Aves > Charadriiformes > Turnicidae > Turnix > Turnix velox. The sequence continues at coordinate 39,450 of VZTY01010785.1, forward strand.
TACTGATGTATAATTAAAGATATCTGCTAAACTTGTCTGAAGGAATGCCTTCCATCACGGTATATCCTAAATTTCTAAATATAAAATTTGAAATAATAAATTATTCTTTTTAAATATGTCATTTTAGTGATAGTATTCCTTATAAATTAAAATATAAATAGATAATCACTTGCATTTTGCATCTGTTTGTTCAGTTCCAATCTAGATAGGAGTATTTTATCCATCACTGTAAGTTCTCCCAGCTGTATCCCCCTCATTTCTATGAATAGCCTTTGCTGTTGGAAGAAATGTAATTTGAAATTAGAACATTTATAAATTTTTGAACTGTGATATCAGAAGGAAAAAGAGAAAAAGAAATACAAAGAGAAAGAAAAAATAAGAGAAAGAAATGAGGAAAAGGAAATGGAAGACAAAAAGGGAAGAAAAAGAAGGGGAAAAAATTTTTGGGCAGTCAGTTTAGAGGGCACATGCTCCATATCTTCAGACATCAATGAGGCTAAGTGATCTACCTTAGAATGTATCTGAGTTTCCAACACAGTGTTGTATGACTGTCTTGAAACAGAACTGTGATACAAATAGGGAATTGTGTGTGGGCTAGTTATTGTTCAAGCTAGCACATCGAATAGTCAGTTGTGTAGCCATGGTACTGCTTTAAGTAAGACAAATATGCCCTTAGTAATTAAAGATGCCAAGAGGATCACACTGAAATAGTTGTAAGAATTCAGTTCAATAACATGTAGAAAAAGTGTGATTTTTACAGGAATCTTTTTAAATGTAATTTAAACCAAAACTAAAATATTCTGTGACACGCTGGATTTCTTATAGCTTGTAAATACATTGTTTCAACACAGCAGAAACTGGTTCCTGTTCACAGCAACAGTTGTCACTCTTGGTAGAATAAGCTTCATTATCTTGGATTTTCTAAAACTCTGGCTTTGATAATAACTTCTTACCATCTTCACAATGTTCTGAGGAGAAGAAATATTTCTGATTTAACCTGTCTCAAGTTTTCATGTGTAGAACCAGCAAATGTAAAATTTCTCTCCTTAAAATTCAGAAGGTACCTTCAGGAGACATCTAGTGTAAAGTTCTGCTCAAAGTACATACAGTTAAAGAACGTTATTTAGGACCTTATCTAGTTAAATTTTGAGTATCTCCCAAGAATGAATATTCAGTATTATGTCTAAGCAATGAAGGAGTGTTTTATCGCTAAGATAGGACACCCAGCCTTTTTTTTTTTTTTAAGGCTGAGATTTTTTCATGCTCCCACCTGTCTCTTGGCTTTAATTCTGGTGTGAGACTTTGAGAAAATTTTAACTGTCTGTTCTTCATGCCCTTTCATTCAGTGTTTGAAGACAATAATAAGATCTCTATCTTAGCTTTCTCTTTTTAAGGCTGAACAGACCAAGTTTCTTCATCTTTATGCAGTATGTGATCCAGCTCTTGAACTTCATGGTCTCCTGTTGAACTGTCTCTGATATACCAATGTCTTTCTTTAAATAGGGAGCCCAAGGTCACACTCATGACTTCAGATGTAGTCTCACAAGTGTTAGAAAGGAACAATAACATCCTTTGACCTGCTATAGATGATCCTGTTTGTGGTGTAGTTTGACATCTTTACTAGACAGATCACATGCTTGACTCATTCAATTGATTGTCAAACCCTGGTCTACTTCAGTGAAGGGGCTTTTCAGCTGGTGAGTCCTCAGCCTGAGATTTTCCTGGTGCAGGATTTTGCATTTATAGTTGGTGATCTTCAGAACCTTTCTAATGGCCTATTTTGAGCTTGTTCAGGTCACCCTGGGTAGCAACACTCCACTCCTCTATGCTAGCAGCTACTAACAGCTTGCTATCTTCAGAAAGCTCAATGAGGGTGCATGCTATCTCTTCATTGGAACTGTTAACAAAGCTGCTGAATTGCACTAATCCTGTTATTGAATCCTGTGAGACACCATTACTGCTGCTGATCTTCTGAATTCCGTTTTCCACACACTTTATAATCCACTTATATCATATACTCAGCATATCATTTAAAAGTGAACCGGTTTTACAAGCAGACAGGCAGGTGATGCACAGGATAGAATAAAATTCACAAGAGAAAATAATTATTCACAAAATGCAATATTTTGTCCCTCTGAGTCTTGTAACGATCTAGTGAGTCACAGCAGTTTCAATATACCTTTATGGGGAATTACGTTGTTCAAAGTGAAGACAGTGTATTTTTTTGCAAGTGGTAGTTAAGTACACTCAGGGACAGCTGGAGAAAGGTATTAGCAGCTGCCTGCCTTTTGAATGACTATCAACACAAAGAACTGTATTTATAAAGCACTGCCGATTAGATAGCATGACAGTGCTGCTGGACAGTTAAGTATAAGATCACTGTGTTCTATGAATCTGTTTAGTAGAGTTTACATTTCTTCCTGAAGAGCTAATAAAGCTTTGCATCTTTTCTCTTTAAAAATATAATTGTGTAATTTATTTCTACTGGTAGCAGCATCTTAAAAAATTTATTTCATGATGAAGTAGTATTTTTGAAATACAGTGGAATGTTAAGATTAATTCCTTTGAGTGCTGCAGGAAAACTACTTCTATATAGGAAGTGCTGTATTTCTTCCCACTCCTGTTTTTGTACCTCCAGTTCTCCTTTTTCCTCAGCATTTTCCTTCATTGCCATATATTGAAGATGGCTTGTCAGATTTGCATTGTTCCTCTCTTAAATTTATATTTCTTAAAAGTATTGATAGTGCCTGAACTGCAGGTAAGTATTTATATTGCTCATTTTCAAACACCATTATCCTTCTACATCATTTTACTATCAGCTCCAAAGTTACAATACTAATGAGAGGTGAATTAACATTATAAACATCCCATTCCCAGGACAGGTATTAGTGTATTATAATATTCCTGTGTGAAACCTGCAGTGAAGAGGAAGATGCTTCTAAATATCTCCATATTAACAAGGTAGTGTTACAACTGACAATGGCCTTCTGAATTTGCACTTATACAGAGAAGCTGTTATGCCTACATTTATATGATTACATTCTAAATTAGTAAGGTGGACTAGACTTTGCTCTCAGTGGTTACTTTTATTCATATGAGCTGCATGAAGTGGACTCTGACCTGCTGACCTCCTTCACAATTCCAACCAATTTCAAACTACGTACATGAATTAAAGAGAAGTGCTATTAAAATTCAGATATTTTTAAAGTATCCAGACTCCAGACAGTTTGCTGATATTAAAAAAGAAAAAGTAAAAAAATGACACCTCACAAAATGTTAATTCAAGATGGTATCTCATGCCTCTTTTTTAGCCCTGCAGTAACATTTTTGTCACAAAATACTAAATGTATTTAGCATTCTTGTCTTCTCTTGGAGATATTGTCTATGTGAAGAGTATCACTGTATTTTACAACCTTCATGCTGATAAGGAAACATGGGTAATACTATACTGTGTTAGTCAAGAAAATGGACGGAGCTTTCTATAGCCTACCAATGACTTCATAAAGGAAAAAAAAAAAAGATTAAATTACAGGCTGCTTAAATATTTTATACTTACAATAAATAAATCTCAGTTTTTACTATTATTCATTCTTTGGCATTTGATTATTGAGGGATTTTTTTATTGTTTTAAGGAATGGTCTGCTTAGTTTACTGACAAAGGGATACATAAAAGAAAAAACAATGCAAAAAATATCAGAGTTGAGAAGTTCACAGTAAAATATTTTTCTGACTCAAAGAGTTAAAATAGATGACTCTCCTACAGCAAAGACATACACAGAATGATGTGACTTATGTGAATATCTTTGGCAAAAGGATAAAATTATCTGCCTGTACAGGAGAGGTAGTTTAAACTGGTGATGTCAGAAGCTAGCTGGACACCAATGAAGCATGACTACAAAGAACAATCCATGGATATTTGTATTTGCCCCAGAGTAAAAAGCATTTGCAGTTTGACCAACTGATTGCAGTCCTCACCTGGGAAATCTGAAATCACTACCTGTTGTTTTCTTTCAATGCCAGCGTGACGCATTTCAGCTGATTTCAGCAGCATATAAAACATTAGTGAGCCCTGAGGGGGACGCTTACTAAGTTGCACTCGTTTCTGCTAAGCAACCTGTTTGAAATGTGGTATCTGGCACTGAACTGTAGCAGCTGAGTTTCTTAAAGCAAGTATCCAACAGCAAATGCAACTGCTCAGAAGCTTTGTAGTGATGTTAATATTGGAAAGGTACTAAAATGTAATTATCCTGACAATATATGTAATTACACTCATATATCTATATATGCGTATGCCTCTGACCCTAATAAATTACTGCAAAAATATGATTTACTATGATAGACTGATAGACCTTTCCAAGCTCTTTTCTATCTTGTCCTCCATGCTCACTTCTATATTTATAACTAAAGGCCATAAATACATTTTCATTAATACTTTTTAGTCCTTTTTTTTTTTTTTGCATTATGTAGTGCTACTTAAATGTTATACTCTGAATATACTTGTCTAGATGACAAGGAATTTTAGAATTATCACATATTTTTTGCACATTTGTACTCTTGAATACAAAGCAGAAAAATAGCAGAATTTTCTTCCATGGAAAAACAGCTGTGTAATTGAATGATAAAACAACACAGGATTGTGTGCTACAAAAATAAATGGATACCACAAACAATGCAATGAGAAATATAGCACAGAGTTAATATTTTATATTGAATAAGAACTCTAAAAATTGTACAAATTTACACTAAATAAGCATCTCTAGACAAGTTATTTTATTGGAAAGGAAAACAAATTGTCATCACTACTCCATTTTTATTTTCATTTTTCATATACTTATAAAGTCTCTTTTACACTGATAATTTTCCAAAGCAAAAAAGGAGAACTTCCTTTCTACATTGTCACATTTTTAAAAAGAAAAAGGGGACTAGAGAATATAGCTCTCCAAAGAGGATCCTGGAGTACAGCGTAGGATTTAATTCACCATTCTGGTGCCATTTCAGTTTAAAACACAGGAACATCTCAGCAAAGTCTTGGAGTTAAGACAATTGAGCTCTTTCCACTGCATTCTATTAGCAGTATACTTCCTTGAAAATTATAGAATGATGCTTTAAACTTATACAAAGCCAAATGGTAACAATATAGCTTTCTAGTCAAGGTGACAGATGAACTAGGTGGTAGCATAGCAAAGTTAAGAATAAACCAATTGTATCCCAATCACTGCTTAAAGAAAAACAAAATAAAAAATACAATGGCCAAAATTTAAGCCATTCAAATATATAGTTATTTAGAATCTTTATCCTGGACCTGAGGCAATCAAGTACATCTAACCACTGTAATTTAGTGGTGAATAAAGATTGATTGTGGCAAAGCGAGGTCTTTGTCAGCTTGTACTTTGTGGAATTTGCTGTATGTATGATTAATGTGCAGAAGGTCCGAGTATAGCCTTGAGGCTTCTAGCTAGCTCTTACTGCCATCTACCGATTAAACCTATATTTTTCCTGTCTTCTTTTTCTGTTTTTGTTGTTAATTTGTTTGTTTTTCCTGGGGGTATTCACCTGCCAAACACGTTAATTTCATCTTCTTTTTTTTATAACTATAGTCTTGTCTCAGGAGGAAGTTCTTTTAACCTCCTCTAGAGATTTAAGGCTCAATAGTAATCAAGTTCACCTTAGAGGCGAAGAGCCCTGATAGAAATTCACACCATGCTCCTTAATCAGGAGTAGATGGGAATATTCTTCTTGAGATGCAAAAAACCTACATCCCAGGAGTTTGTGCAGAATAAATTTGCTAGGGTTTTTTCCCTGGAATATCTGAAAAGTTAAATGGAATGAAATTAAAATCCACATTTCATGTTTTAAAGCAATCTGTGCACTAAGGAAATTAACAGTCTTCTAGCAATGTAATCTCCCTACACGGAGAGTATATACTTAAATCACAGTTCCATGTACTGTAACCAGAACTGTAATTTCAATCAAAGGAATATTTTCAATGTCCCAGGGTAAAGCATTAAATTAAAACCTCGACCTTCATAATTAGTTCATAAAGAAAAAGGACGGTTAAAGATATTAAGAAATCTGTGGAGGAAAATTTTAGTGACTGAGCACTGCAATGGGACAGAATAAAGCAAGAAATAAAGCAGCTCCATCAGCTATTTCTGAAAGTTCGATGGGGTGTTAGGAGAGATTATCACAACGTAACACACTGACAGTTATCGGACAGTCTCCAAGAAGTACTGAAAGCTGCTGCAAAAGCTATATTTTCAAAAGTCCTTTCCTATTAGTTTCAACAGAGTAAAGAAAACCTAAAGGCTTTCTCTTCTTCAAAGCACATCAGAATCTTTAGCTCCTCAGGAACTTTTCGTGCCCAATGTGCAAGAGAACTTTAAACCTGACACTGCTTTTCGAAAAGTCACCCCTTCAAAAACTTTTCTGAGGAAAACCTACGGAGCTCTTAAGCAAGACAGCCAATTAAAGCCTTCTATCTGTTCATGTTGACTTCAAGGGATTGGAATAATTTGAATGTAATAAAAATATAGATAAAATGAACTCTTCAGATGACTACTTCACTCCACTTTCTTTTGATTTTGATTTACAGTTTAGTTCCAGTCTTGAAGATGTAAATGAATTCTGAAAAAATACTGGAAATTATGGTGGAGACTTGACTGAGTTTATAGATATCATTACCTGGCTTCAACTTTATTACTGTACTTTTGCTTCCTAAATTTGCCTCCATCCTGCAATTCTTTAAATGTATAATTCAGTTTAGCTAATGTGAATAGTTCACATAAAATCAGCAAGACCATTCACTGTTATACAAATAAATGGAGGTTTAAGTGTTTTTTTGGAATGGGGCCTGGACAGATATGATACATTTTCTCCTTCCTAATGTACACTTAGCACTCTCAGATAATCTGGTAACAAAAAATATCTTCTCCTTCCTGTGACCTCTTCACTTGTCCTTTGCAGTAAGTAACATTCTTAGCACTCATTATTTGACAAGTACTAATATGCACTGCAGTGTCAAGTTTTGGAATATATCCCAAAACCATTCTAGAATTCTTATTCTAGAATGTAACTACATCACATTTAGAGTATCTTCACATTCAAACTAGCATTAGGAAACTTTTTTGAACTGTCTGGTTAATGCTGAATATCTAGTTTCTTTACCAAAGGCCATAGAGGAAAAAGTTAAGTTTTTTCAAATGCTTCCTTGGGTCTCAAAATGCATTGAGGAAATAATTAATATAAAATTTGGCAGGACAGCTGCTTTTCTCTTACCATGTTATAAATGCTTATATTATTTATAATGGAAATATTGACACAAATACAATGGTATGAACAGACTACTGTAAAATTACAAACATGTTAACTTTTCTATTCAACACATTTGTCTATGTTGTAAATTATTTTAGCTTTTTACCACATAGGTAGCAAAATTAATGAGGTAGTATTACAGTTTACATTCAAGTTATTTTGTATTCTCAAGTGGTAAGACAAAATATTCTAAAGAAAACACATCTAAGACAGAGCAAAACAGTATAGTATATTTTGCATGGATAACTTAAACTATTTTTCATTGAAAAAATACTCCTGCAATGGTATTTTTATTCACCAGCTTATTTATACATGTTAAAACAGAAAGTGGAACATAAGGAAAATTGGGTGAAGTGTTTCTAACTATTTCTAAATGTACAAAAAACCTTCAGTGGGATGATTAGATGATTATACAGACTACCTAGACTAAACAAGTCTCTTAATGTTAGAAATTTTCAAGATTGCCTAAATATATTTAAATTTATTCATTATATTGGTTGTGCATTGCAGGGAAATTTCTATGTTTGAGGTGAAAACTGGAGCTTTTATGTTATATTACTATATAGCTACATTTTTCCAAATTAATGTATTGTTTATGGGTTTGTCTAGTCTTTTTCTTTAGCTTTTTTAATGCTAAGAAATGTCTAATGGGTAAATACTTGTGTGGTAATAATGTGTCAGGAATCTTAGAATACTGTGCTGGATTAGTCCTGGCTAACAGCCAAATTCCCACCCAGCTGCTTGCTCACACACTCCTGCAGCTGAGCAAGGGGAGAAAACAGGACAAACACCTTCCTAACCTCAACTGCTTTCATTGATCCCTGACTCCTCTACCCTAACCCTGAGTGATACAGGGGAGATAGGGAATGGAAGATTTCAGTCAGCCCATAGCTGTTCCTTTCTGTCACTCTCTCCCCACTTTTCCCCTGCTGCAGTGTGGGTTCTCCACAAGGTGCACATCCTGTTAGGAAAAATTCACTTTAACTTGGGGTCTCCATGGGCTGCAGTACCTCCCATTCCATGGTATATCTCCTGTTTCTTCCCTTCTGACCATGGCACTCTGCCACAAGTGCAGAGCAAAACCTTCCCATGCACAGCTAATACAAATAGCTTAATTATTTAGCTTAGTAAGGATGAAAATGATGCCATATATTACTCAAATCCTTTCTCTCCTTATGCTGAAACCTTTCATTACATCATATAAAACTGTCATCTCTCAAAAACCTATAGAAAGAATGAACAGATTTAAAGCTACAGATTTTGTCTTTGTTATCTAATGTTCAGGCTGCTACGTATTGTTTTCCTAATTTCATTTTACTGATGACCCAGCAGACCAGCTCTTCTGAATATTGTGAGAGAGATTAAAGAAGTTATCATCCTTGGCTGTCAGCCCTACACCATTTCCTCAGACTACTATTTGTGATGGATGAGGTGAGCCTGCACGTCATTCTCACCAGATCATGTGAGTTGTGTGTAGTGAAAAGTAAGACAGAGGGCCTTATACCTCTTGTCATATCTTTGCTGTGTGGGTAATGGCACTAAGACTTGATCATATTTTTGTAGGTTTTTTTGCCGTGACTGTCATGCAACAACGATTTAAAACCTTGTGGACATTTTCATATTTCATACAAAAATGAAACTGTCTCGTTCTCTGCAGCTCTCCAGAAGTCTCACTATGAAACTTCATCATAACACTCTTAAGTAGTTCTCTTATTAGTAACTTGTAAACACCTATAATTTATGCCATAAAATTGGTAGATATAGAGTGTGCATTTATTTCTAAGATTAAGAGTACCATATACAGTCTTAATAGCATATTTTACAGTTCAAAATAAGGTTGGAGTGTGCACTAGAAAATGCTGTAATCTAGACAAATCTACAGAAAATTTCTAAGCCAGTCTGATCCCTCATTGAAGAACTGGTCTGTCTGTCTGGACTGTGATCAGTAATTATGATAGTAAGTGTGCACATTTCAGTGGGATTTATCTGTGACTATATGAGTTTACGCAAAACTCTTAGGCTATGGCGGAACTTGGATTTAGTTAAAATGATGTAACTATAGTTAAAATATGTTTTCACTAAGCATGGATGTATCGTTGACAGCTGAGAATCACTGGAAATTGCAATAACTTCTTTTGTCAGTAGGTAAATGTTGCTCCCTCCCTCTGTAGAGAAGGAAATCCAGACCTATACAGAGTTAAAAAAAAGGTCCATGAAGTATCCACAGGAGGAAATTTCTTAGTTGCTACTGTTGCAACATGCAATCAGTGAATAAAATGAAAAAAAGAAAAAAAAGAGGAAAATACCAAAAAAACCCCCACCTTTATGTTCTTTAAAATGTTTGGGTTTTAACCTGAAAATGACAGACAAATCTGTTTTAAGGCCATCTGCTCAGTGGGTTGGAAGAAGATTGGAATAGTGAAGGAAAATATTCAGTTAACTTTGTCACAAACAACAAGCAACTAATATAAGTGACGACAAAAAAATGGGGCATAACGGAATTATGGTGTGTGTTATTACTGATAGGGAATAAAGTAATGAAAGGGGAAAAATATCAAATATCAAATCCATGTCATACTTAATTCCAGAAAGGATGTTTCACTTAAGTATTGCTATGGTATTAATGCCATGCTGGCACCTGTTATATTTTCACAACATGTTTCCTTTGTCAATCATTACATTTAAGGGTCCTTAATGACAAGACTTAATCAGACTAGCAACAGCAACTCTGTGAAGAGCTTCCTACTTATAGATTTTATAATTGTATAACAGGATGGCAATTTCATCATCCTTACAAATTAATGACACTAATAGGTATTTCACAGGACTTTTCTAAACAAGGAGTACATGACACTATCCTTCAAAAATTTAGTACTATTAGATATCCCTAGTAAATGAAAAAATAATTAATATTGTCTTAAAATATATTAGCAATTTTAAAGCGTGTTAGAGAAAACATCAATATCTAGACAGTGCAGTTGCTGTACCAACAAATATAGAAAAAATTGTGCACTCAAAAATAGTTCAAAAAAGGTACTTAACATTAGAAAAAGAACTGATTTAAAGCCTGAGTGGAAATATTTGTCTTTGGGAAATATTAATCAGGTTAAAACATTTTTTTTCAAGAACATATCTATTGCACAAAAATTATTTATAATTAATTACTCAATTACTTTGCTTAGTAAATAAATCCCGACTTTCTTTCAAATGTATATGTGGGGGGTTTTTAAGATCAAGCTTGCCAGATTAAGCATTTTAACAACTTTATGCTCAGAAATTCTAAGAGGTTCAGAACAAAATATTTCAGAATACAGCTCCTTAGAAAGGTCCTGATTATTATCTATTTACTTGTTTTCCTCTTTCCAGAAATTAGCAGAATATTAATAGAAAGCAAATTTCTAAGTACCCATGAATGACCTATTAGTTGTCCGTATTACCTTGCATTGTAAAGGTTCATCCAAAAAGAGAGCAGAACCTTCATACAAAAATAACTATATTCTGTTAATTTCTGTTTGAAACACTAGTAGCCAGAAATAATTGTGTACTAAATGTGCAAGTAGCAAATATGCTAGTGGAAATATCTGGACTCATTCATTAATTATTCCAAGAATGACATATATTTTTAAGCAATATTAAGCAATTAAAAAACATTCTGCTATTAAATGCAAAAAAGAGAATATATACCTGTTTTGTGCCTAAACCTCTATGGAATTGATGGCCAATTTAAAATGTGTCTACATTTGTGAGACATTGTGAAACTTCTAATTTTTAAGAAGCTCTGCATCAAAAAAGGATGCTGGGGAGGTTGTTTACTTCTTTATTTTTCAAAAATGGACTATTAAAATCAAGAACTGAAGCAATTTACCCAATCATAGTAATTGAAGGATGTATGTAATATCAGATAATTTAAAGCTTTTTGGGGAAATTATGCCTTCTCCTACTGTCAGCAGTTTAACAAAAGGAATGTATCTCACACAATAAGTTACAAGATAGCAACCCAGATTAACTATTGATTAAATGTTGAAAGGTATGAATTAAATAAACTGCTATATATGTTTTATCTTGAAAAGTTTAACCTATAAAGTACTATAAGAAAAATATATTATATGGCTTGATATTTTTTTCTTTATAATATATGATCTGCTGGGATCCTCTTCCCCTAAAATTATGAACGATTATCCTCTCCCCCGCTACTTTCCAGTTATCTTGTAATTTTCTTCTACAAAGGTTAGGATTTGAAAGAATTACCAAACACAATAGAGTAAGGATTATGTCATCCTGTTTTGGTTCATGAATGTGAAAATTTTAATGTGAATATGAATAAATTAGAACTTTGAAAATAATGCACTAGAAGGAAATACCCCATCTTTAAAATTAAAATTTTTATTCAACAGTGCACAAAATTACTATTTCTATTGACATCCAGCTTCATTGACAAGAGCTTCTCAAACTCAAAACAAACACTTTAACTTCTCTTGTGATAAAGATAATTTACTTAGAAAGTGAGATGGAGATTAACTTCCTACAGTGGTATTTCCAACTGATTAAGTCCCATATAATTTATAATAAAACAACTCCAGAAGCAAAAATATTCATGGGAATAAACTATTAGCAGATGAATATGGTCTCAAGTAGAAAGAATTATATGTAAATACAACAAATAATTACAGGAGAGGGACAAGGTTAAAACAGACTAAATCAGTCTGTTACAAAAAGAAATGGAAAGAAATTGTGCATCCTCTTTTTCTAGAGGGACAAGAATTAGTTGTATCAGAAGTCTTTCATGTCCATCTGCTTTACCAAAATGACTGCAGTGTATTTTACATTTTAATGTTTATGGTAAGAGAGGAAATCCTTAAAACAGTAGCTTGTACATAAAATATCACATGAATTTTTCAATATGAGTGTTAGCTGATAGCACTATAATAAATCAAAAGAGCAGTTTACTCAACACTTCATTTAGTGAGAAAGAGAATCAAACACGCACTTCACACACTTTTTCTCTTCCTGACAGGGAGAATAAATATCCCATTTATTTCCCGAACATTTCAAGAAGTGCCAGACACCTGTACTGCTTAGATCCAACATTAATCATTTCAACACCTGTGTCTTCTCATCAACAGCATCTTCCTCCTTTCAATACCAATCACTACTACCATTTCCTATAAAAATAGGGAATATATATTTGCCCTGGCTGTATCTAATTTTATGTGTAATTAGCAGAATACTTGGATTTTTTAAATATTTATACTTTAGTCTTTTCTTCTCCCATCTCTGTCAGTCTGTTGCTTACACCAGAGATGAATTTTTTTTCTTATGAATTAATTTGATGAATCTAGATTATCGATAGTGTACTAAATTTTTTTTCCTTAAAGCCACTTTCTGTCTAATAAATAATGCATGAAAAAAAAATGAGGCTTCAGTCATTTGCATCTTAAATAATTGTGAATTTTCTGCCAATACTTGATTGACAGCAATGCAAACACTATTCACATAATTTGGACAGTTGATAAAGCATTGATTCAAGATTCCACTCAAAAATATCTGAGGATTAAGCTATACCTGATTATCCTCTGTTTTCTTCTATAGCATACAGAATTCATTCATATAAGCAAACAATCTTTGACAGAGAAGAAAAATGTTAGAAGGTGGATAGTGAAGGAAACAGAACATATTTAATTCCTAAAATAAAGCTGTCATTAACAGGACAAGGCATTAACATTCCTTTTGTGAGGGAAAAAAAAGGACAGCTGGTTTCTTGCTTTCTCCTGCACTGACACTGGACCTATATATTGTGTTGTCAAGCTTTGGTCAGTAGCTATGGATTTTGTGTTGTACATGGCTCCCTCTTTCCTACATATACTTCAGGTACGTGCCATACTACAATTACCTCCAGCTTTTAGGCAGAGTACATGTAGCACAGAACACCGACAGTCCCACAGAACAAAATTTCTTAAATATCTTCTTACATTTTAGAGCACGTTCAAGACTTTTCGGCAAAGTCTCTTGAATTTCCTTAGATTAAAACTTTTACATACTAGCTCAGGAAGCTATTGCTTCAGATTGAGGACACTGGTCACCCAAAGCACAGATAGGGAGAGTTAGTTGGAACTGAAATATATATATTTATATGAAACAAATTAGTCTCAAACATAATAAAACAAAATGTGAACCTATAACATTTCAATTAGCTTGCCTTATATAGTGGATGCTAAAAATGAGATCTGCTTTTAGTCAGGCTTCCTACCTTTCTTGTGAAGAAAACGCTTCATGATTTACTATTGCTTTAGGAATTTACATCTAGATTCCTTTTAATAAGCATAGATTGTTTCTCTAAAACTCAGTGTAATGAAAATTAGGTCTACTTTGGAAAAAATAATGAGAGAAACTTGGGATTTTTTCTCATGCATTTAGAGATTTTTTGGAAAAAAAATGGAAAACAGAGAATTGAAAATCCCCGTAGAGTGAAAACAGCTTAGCTTCCCTGGAACTCTCTTCTTTTGTGCACCATTAGATTTACTGTGTTGGCTTGACCTTAGTTGATGAATGGGAACAATAGGAAAGTGCTCAGCTGTAAGAATCAGACTAAGAAGCATTGGGTTCAATTGTTGTCTTCATGTGTGTTCCTTCCCATCTCCTAACGCCATTTTTCTTCTGTCACCTTTTCACTAAAGTGTGACAGTCTGCTGAATAGTGAGATGAAATAACTCCGTCAGTTTTTGCTCAGACCCAGAAATATCAAAGATTGAAGATATCATATCACAAACTGAGGAAATGAGCCAGAGACTACCTGTCAGACCAATGATTGCCAGCAGCAATTATCTTATAATAGTGATGCTTTCCTCACTCATATTGTTCTACTCTTCTAATATTTGCCCCCAAAAGTAAACTTTTTTACTTTAAGTGCTCACTCTGCCAGCAGCACTTCTGTTGATTTTCATGAAGTTTGGTATAATAACCACAATAAGTACTTGCAGGAGCCTACAACTCTTTTAACAGCAGTAAAGGTCTCAGGTCTTCCTGTGTACCATTAAGTTGTCACTCATGATCACTGTTAGACTGAGTGTTAGAGGTACTTTATTTACCTAACTGCCATTCCTGATACAACTAAAGCTTTAACAAGATTCATAACAGTGGCTGCAACTGAGCCTAGGTAGAAGGTGGCTCCTGCTGCCCCATGACACCTGCCCCTTCACTCCTTTTTTTCAAAAGTTTATCCTCACACTGTTTAAGATCTTGTACCACACACCTCTTTTACATCTACACCTACCAAAAGCTCTGTAATTGAAAATATGGTGTTTAACCCAGATCATCTTGCAAATGCAAAATTTGAGTTATACAGTTCTCAGAGTACAGTGATTAATAACTGGGTACAAGCAGAGGTCAGTACTATTTTATTCTGGCACAGCAGAAGCCAGAGCAGTACAATTGATTGGAGTCTAAGGTTAATCCAAGAAAGAAAATTAGATTGGTTGTTTGTTGACTGATTTCTTGGTTTTGTTTTTGTTTGCTTTTTTGTTTGGTTGTTTTTTTTGGTTTGTTTTTTGGGGGGGGTTATTATTATTTTTCCACAGCTGAAGAATATAAAAGGGAGGCTAAGCAAACTATCTGCAATATCCATATAAAATCACTGGAACAACACCACTGAAGTCATGGGAGTATGATCTACAGTACAAAGCTCAAATCTGAACTAAAAAAAATTAATTCATGATTGATATACCACTGAAAACAAAAGAAAAAATGTGTTAACTTATTCCTGATAAAAGATATAGAAACTAAGTAAAAATCTTATTCTAAAAAAGTTAAAGAGAAAAAATAAAAAGATATGAAAATTTTTTTCAGTTTATTCTCTTTACAATCTCAGATGGAGATTGTCTGGGTAAAGGTCTGCCCCTGTCTTATTGAGCTACTTGCTCAATAAGATGGGAACAGATAAGAAAGACACTGTAGTGAACTCCTCTTTATTTCAGTTTGATTTTCTCCTGGACTGATCACTTTTATCACTCTCTGAATGACTAATACAACCAATCTGAAAGTTCACCTTGGCAAGGGGATTGGAAATAGATGATCTTTAAGGTCCCTTCCAACCTAAACTACTCTATGATTCTATGATTTTGCTGATATATAACCAAGTATGCTTTTTCAGTCCTGATTACACTTTTTTTTTGGCTGCAGAAATCACTAAGGACTGGAAAGTTTAAAAGACGGAAGGAAGAAAATTTTTGTGATCCTATAACAGAAATAGCTACAGATGCAATTAAAAGTCATTTATATCATAATGGAAGTGCCTGTAAATGTTTTTCTTTTATTTCTCCACTCTTTAGCAGGCAAGATGTAGGCCAGGAGGTTTTTTTTGTCTAGATTGTAGCAATTTTGACGTTCACTTACATTCTTAGCTATGAATGGTAGTAAGCATATTCCATGCTCACACTATTGAAACATTTAATGAAAACCAATGTAGCTCCAGAGCAAGATACTTCAGAATTACTTAAAAACAAACAAATAAACAAAATCTAAATAAGCAAATAACAACAGTAACAAAAACACATAAAAGCAAATCCCCACTCCCTTCCTAAATTAAAAACTATAATTTGATAGGGTCAGGGCAATGAAACATATCATGCCTTGCAAAGTAATTTGACTGTTGCTGACTTACTTGCTTCAGGACCAGTTGTGCCAGTGTGCTCCTTTGCTTCCTGAGGGGAATCTCACCTGGTGCCACAGCAACAGTTCACTTGTCCCATTCTCACAATTTCACAACCTCCACTGGTACATGGGTTCAGACACTGTCAACATAGTACCTGCTGCAACAGCTCCACTCCCAGTCTCTCCTGCCACAGCAGTGCTCCTACTAGCACCAGGGCTGTTGCCAGGACAGCACCAGGTGCAACATTATGACACCAGCAATGGCCATGGTAGGGGGGTGGTCAGGAAGGGACCCTGAGGGGTTATCCCCACTATGGCCATGTGTTCATCCTGCTGGGGAGCCCATTGAAGGCATGGCTTTGCTAGCCTTTGGCCTAGGCTGGGATTTTCCCAATGCCTGCCTCTGAATGACTGGCATCTGTGACCTCGATAGAGCTTTTGTATACTTTTCTACAAAAACACCAGTCCAAGAGTACATATTTTCCAGTGGTTCATGGACTGTAAGAAATTGCTTTTGTAATGAGGAGATCTCATTTTCTTTCCCAGTGTGAAAAACTCATGAAAATCATGATAAATAAATCAATGTCAGGTGAGAAAATTGTTGTAGCTTCATGTTGTTGATTTGCAAATGTAGTTTTTTTGTAAAATTTACACCCAATGGAACCTCATGCTACAGTGATGAGTTTCAGTGTTATCATAGTATCACAAAGCTGGGGGGGACCTTCAGAGGTCATCTAGTCCAATCCCTCTGCAGTGAGCAGGGTCATATATAGGCTCCATAGAATGATTTCTTTTGGATCAAGACTTAAAGTGAGGAAAAATAAAAGGCTTTGGCTTCATATAACTTCCTTGTTATGTTCTCCTAGGTGTTTTCAGCATCAAATGATGCCTGAATACAAGAAAATACTCCTTTCAAAAGCACATCTGAAGCTGTGAGAAAGCAAAATTCTTTTAAAATCTTCATAACATGCAGGCAAGTATAAACTGGTTTTTTGCATAAAAATTAATTACTCATGTTTTATTTCTTCCTTCTCTTTCCATCTCTAGCAGCAGAGTTTCCTTGGTTGACATAGCCAAAGCAATACCATCTATACAGAATTAGGGATAAAAATAAAGTTTGGAACAATACCTATTTAAGACAAAAAGTCCTACATAGAAAAAACCCCTTCCATTATGTTGGAAACAGAAACAATACATTAATTCACTGTGTGTCTTTTGTAGCTATTATATTCCATTTGTTACAAGTAAACATTTCATGTGAAAAGTATAGGTGCTATATTGTGTTATCAAATTTCGTTACCAATTATTTTCACCCAGAAGTTTAAATAATGATGCAAAATTCTTCAACCTATTTCTGCTTGAGGCCTGTGAGAATAATTTCTCTTCTCTTTACTTGGCAGTTAAGCAAATGTGCTTACCCACAATTCAGAAATAATGGCAGAAAGCCAAGGAATTTGGCTTCTTTGTCTCTCATATATTCATTCCAGACTTGATGTTATAAATAAATTAAAACTTCCCTATGACAAGCAATTTATTTTCTAAGAAAAAAAAACTTACAGTCATGGGAGTCTGATAATAAATCCTGTCAGTAAAGATTTTCAGTGTCTATCTCTTTGGGTTACTTGTAAGAAGATAATTCTAATTGGTTACAGTTTAGTAAAAAAAAAAATTGTGGAAATATAAGGGGAAAAAATCTGCATCTAGAGCAAATGAAATTTTATTTTAGAACTCAGCACACAAGCATGTATTTATAGAGGTATCTTCTTACTCAAGCAAGCTAGAAAAGAATCTCAAAAAGTATATACATGAAATACAGCCTGTATTCAAAAGATCACTTAGTTTTCAAACTTTATATAAAGTGGGAACCAGATTTATAAGTATTCTAGGAGGAACAGTTTAGAATATAACTTGAAAGGATGTCTGATATATGATTAAGGCACCAGATAGGCTTTAGATACAGAGTTTATACTGGGTTCACCACAACTCCCATCTATACTATAGCCAACACTTGTCTAAGCATTGATGGAGATCATATATGACATCAACACTCATTAGAGTATCTAGAGGGAGACACTGAAAAGTCTTGATCAGAACATGTCTTTGCCTAATAACTTTTTGTTAGTGAAGCTTGTTTTGGTGGGTTTTGAGTTTAATTTCAATGTTTTATTTTGGTGTGGTTTAGGGTTTAATTTCTTTCTCAAAGAAAAACTACAAAAGTTTTTTTCCTTTAAAGTGATGATAAATTCTTAGCCAAATCTAATGTTTTAAATGTCTTAGATATGGAAATTGATATTGAGATAAGAAAGTATTTGGAACTTTTCCAATTAAAAAGTTTAAATCTAATATATAGATTTATGAGATTAAAAACTTTATAATGAGCTAATGTTAGAAACCTTTTCTTAGAAGATATGGAAAATATTTATATTAAAACAGAGTGAAAAGAGTATCCTCAGCATTTGGGATAGACTTTGTGGAGACCAGTAGAGAGGTTTGTCCAAATGTCAGTAGGAGCTGAATGCAAGAAATTGGCCAAGGGTAGGTTACCTCTTCATTTATACAAGGCAATTTGCTTATTTTCAATTGATATAGCTATAACATTTGAAAATGCTATGTAATCTCACAGCAATCTAGTAAAAAAATGTTTAAAAATTTAAATTTTAGTAATTATAGTTACTGTAAAATCAATGTTGCTCCAGAAAAGGAAAAAAATGAGTATATCTTTGTTAATGTACAAAGTTGGTAGTATCACGATGTACTCAATAATTCCCACAATAGCCCTCTACCTCATTATAATCTGCTCCTCAAAGTTTTATACTTATCTGGTGAAAACCATGTAATCTTAACATTGGACCTGTCTTTAATTATACAACTTTAAAAGTATTCTAAAGAATAAACATATGCAGATAAAATATAGCACTTCTCTATGCCTATTAAGAAAATCTGAATTATACTGCACTCCTTAAGTAACTCCTGTGTAAGAAACCTTTAAATCAATATTATTATTATTGAGCTTTGGTTTTTTTATTGCAATACTACACAATGGCTCAATTCCTTGATGGTCCATTGTTCTTGGTGAAGTGCATGAGTCAACACAACAGTGAAAATGCAGTAATAATAACATATGAGGTTTTTTTAAATCAGTTTATCCTTTCTAGTCTTCATACTAATTTATTTTTAATATGCATAAGGAAGAGATTATTTTTACCCCTTATGATCTGGAGATTAAATTTAGTTTTTCCAGAACAGCAGTTATATTAGAGCAATGCAATAAATCTTCCCCAAAAGTATGGGTTTTTTGAGACATATAATCAAAACTGGAAATCCTGGGTTATTCAACAAACGCTTATGGGAAACAAAAAAATATACAAATCCAAAAGTCAGAACATGTATTCAGTGCAGTTCCTTTTAATATTCCCAGTTGGGTTTTCAAGAGTTTGAACAGTAGTTACTAGATGCTGCCTTCATGAATTGCACAAATTTTAGTAGAATAAACAGTGTTTTCTGAGAAAATTTGCATAGCAATTAACATTATTTGTTTTGTCAAACCAAGAAAGCTGGGTATCATTTATGCCAACATTGTTGCAGTTTTCATTTGCTGAGTTGGCACCATTTTACTTAATTAATTTGTATTAGTCAGATTCTATAAAGGTGCATTATGGAAAACAAGGAAGAAAACAGATATGAACAAGCTTTCCTTACTAAAGAAGACTGTCAGCTGATCATATTTATGGAACAGAGCAAGAAATTGTAGACAACTTCAAAATGCAGTAGAATGCATCACAGAGAACACAACTGAGATGCTTATATCAGTGGAAATATTGCTATGAGTAAAGACAATAGTGTGTCTTATATTCCAAATTAAATACGCTTTCCACTTTTCTCAGCTCATTTTGAGTAGCGTATATTTTTGTTGGATTTTTTAATTGTTGTTAAGAATTAACATATTTTTTTCTTCTGAATCCTACAAGGAATGTTTGGATAATACATATATATTTCTTTAGGTTACTTACACCACCTTCATTTTTGTTGTCTATTTTTTAACTCTAACCTAAAAAGTCTACTTGTGAGTGTCACTTTTTGATGATAAAATTTAGTTTATGTACTGCTCTAATTCTTCAGTTTGGGTGGTTTCCTTTTACCTCCGGGGCAGTTTCAATTATCTTTGGGAAAGGTCTAAAAGTCTTAAATATAAGTAAGTTCTTAAAAGTTCCTGACAATTAACACTATGTTTTATAGAGATATTCCAGTCTGTACCTTCACAGAAGGAAAAGGAAATGGAAATTAATTCTTATATAAACCTTTAAGCAATATCAAACTGGCCTGCCTGTATGGGCACAGTGCCTATTGATATATAGTGGCTAGTCTAAACATATCTCTTGCCCAGGAGCATCAGAGGAAATATAGTCATTTCTGTAGAAGGTTTGGGGATCAAAAGGTATGTGTTCATAGATTGTCATGCTTCCTTATTTCATTGTCTGTGTAGCAATTTGTTTCACATTAGAATTCTCTGATCACTCACTAATACTCAGGTGGAAAATCCACCTAATTCTTATTAGGTGATTCTTATTCTATGATTATGTGATGATAGCTACCCTGTATGACTATTCACAGAATGTGGAGAGGAGTTCATTAACTCATAAAAGCTTCAAGGAAGTTTTTATTTGTTCCAAAATATTCTGTGAACCTCTGATTTTATTTAAATCACAAAGACTGTGAGGCTTTAGTATTTATATTTTTAGAACTGATTTCTTCAAGGGATAACAAAATTAGGATGAATAGCTAGCATGGGTAGATAAAAGAGACATTTTTCTCCAAAGGGAGTGAAAGACAGAGTACATTATAGTTACATGATATTTAGAGGAAAGACTGGTCATTTTTAGTATTCAGATAAGCAACATTTGGAAGACATTGCCTGTTTTGGACAGATAGTTTCTTCAAATTACTTTGGTCCCTTAATTTCTTTAGGGATTACAACAACTAACATTGCATTCAGCACATCCAGAGAGAACTTGATTAACTGCAGTTGTATGAAACAGATTTGTCTAAGTATCAATTTGCTGTCAAGCTGTCTGCCAGCTCTATAAATTATGTAAGCAATTGTGGAAGGGCAAATAGAGTTTACGTTGATTTTCCAGGATGTGTTCTATCATTTCATTTGATTATGATAAAAAGGCATTTTCCATGAGTAAAAACTTACATAAAATTGGCCAAACTGGCTATTTCAGAGCACTGGTTATATAATTATACCTTTTTATGTATTTATATCTGCTCAGCTACACAATCAGTAACTGAAGGACACATACCTTCTGCACCTTAACTACTTCACTATTCCACAGTAAAAAACATTATAATGAAAACAGTATAGGCAATAAAATTATGAAGCATAACTGTATGGTTTTATCTATAAGATACTGCTATGCTCTAAGAGACTGCAGATAGTACACACTTACGTGCTGCATTTACATATTGTCCACAGGGCAAAAAAACATAATGTGAAGAATTTCCCATTAAGGTACTGATTTTTGATTGTTGCTTGGTTGCATGTCTAGGTGGCTCTAAATTAAAGGGCCCTCTTCCATTCACTACTAGTATTTTGATTTCCTCCGGGCATTCCATAAATAATGGAAAAATCAAACAAAACTTACAAATCTAATTTTAATTTCTATGAATTGTAATTATAACACTCGTATGATCCAGAGAAATTTCAGGATTTCAAAAGATGATGAATGTTCTGAGAGTGGCTGAGTTGCAGAATTTGAAGAAAAAAAATGTATGCATGTGTACAAAATATATATATGTGAATGTGTGATAGAATGTTACTTGTTTGTCTTTTATTTCTTCCATTGATGATGCTTGAGTGATGATGTGATATAATGCATCTTATTCAGTATCACTAGCTTCCATTACATCTTCATCTTGTTGTCACCGGATGTGGGATCGTATACAGATGACAATTCAGGTATAGTCTACTACCACTTATAGTTACAGATCTTACCTTTCAGTCTCAGCCCTTAACTCCTAGTTGGTACTCTTTAAATATAGCAGTGTCAACAATGAAGCTTAACTCTGTCTTTGTTCCAAAACTGAGTATTTTCTGTCTTCCAAGATGGACACGTGACTAATACTTTATGTTCCATACCCTGACAACTTACAATTTCAACACACATTGTACTTAGGATCTTGAATACTCTGACAGAGCTAGAGAAAGGGAATAGAACAACTATCGTTCCTATAATTCAAGAAAAATATTTAGTTTTGATTATACTATCAGAGTTTTACTCATATTACCTTTGTTTCTTTCATACAGATTATTGCTTCTCACATGTCACTTTTCCTGTCTCTTGTACCAGGAATGAGAAGAATATTAAGAAGACCAGGACCATTGCACTTCACAGTGTTCTGAAGCCCCCTTTTCAGCTTAGATCTTTAGTGAAGTATTTTTGTCATGTATTTTGAGGCATAGACTGACATCAGGCAGTAAAGCTTCCATCCACATCTGCTTATTATGTGTATTTTATATTCCATTGAAGTTTAATGCTAGTTGCTTTAGTCCCGTAGGTTAGAAGATACATCTACATTTCTGTTACCTTCATTTTTCTGACAACCTATATGTAAGCCCTTCCTAGGAAAGCCATATCTACTAAGTAGAAATTTTAAAAGATGTCAGTGATTTTTTTCTCTTGTTAAAATAAAAATTAGCACTCGAAACAAAAATATATCTGGACAAAGGACTTTGTGCCCTGTAAAGTAATAAACTCCCTCAGTATTTTATTCTGTCTTCTTGCACAAAAAGCATTATGCAGGTAATTTATAATTAATCATCACATTCAATGCTACAAAAGAAAGGCTGAATATATGAGAGAATAAAACCTTCTTTTAGCAATTTCTTAAACGCTAACTTCTAAAAGAAAACTCAACACTCCAAAACATAGAAAAATCTACTTCAGCTTTTTCATAGTGGCTTTAAATTAATGCAGATGTAAAGAGAGTAAGAAAATTTTGTATAACATTACGTGTTCTACTGATATTTTTACAACTGAAAAAAAATTTGAAACAGAATACATGCAGTTGTCTTAAAAATACATTTTTATATAAGGATATGTTGAAATACTAAGAAGCCCTAGGCATGAGCAATGATGAATTTTCTACCTTTCAATGACAATCTGAGAGTTGCACCCACCTAAAAGAAAAACCTACAAACAAACAACCCCACCAAACTGAAGCAGAGATTTTAATTATGAAGTTTTGACATGAGCACTAATAGAATATTTGTCTTTTCTAATTCATATCTAAAATTACAGTTGTTTGTTCCTGTTGAAAGTGCACTATTACCTGTTTCTTGTCAGTAGGAAATCAGCATCCTACACTTTGTTACTTGACATGTTTCAAGCAAATTATTAACTCATGTCCACTTCAATATGCAAAACCAAACTGTTTTAACTAGGAATTTTTGAATTTTTCAACCTACTAACTATTGTAATGTCAAAGTTTAAATTTCAAATGCAATGAAGACTCTGCATACCTCTGCTGTCTATCTTACCATATCCATGAATGATATCAGAAATCTAATAATGTAATCTTTAAATATTTGAACAATAAAATTCGTGGTCTGATAAGAATCATAGACTCACGAAGCTAAACAAAAAGCTCATCAATTAAGATCAAAGGCAGAATTTTCATGTTAAAAAGAAGCGTAAGGGAAAATATTTCTGATCTTTGTGTTCACAGTAGTCATTCCACTTTTATGAATGTTTTGCTGGCATCCAAGAAACTGGGGTTATTAGTAAAGGTAATGTCTTATAGAGTGCTCTACATAGAGAAATTATAAATGTGAGTATTCAGAGATATTGTTCCCATGGAAACCATAATTCTGCCACTACATGCACATGTATTAAAGAATATGTTTATACAAGGGAGATTAGATAAGGTTTCTTTGGGAACCATAGCTTTGACTTTACCAATTTAGTGTCTAATAAATGTCAGCCATTATTTTGCATTAAAATTTCTTGTACTTCCTTAATTAGATTGTATTTTTTGAAGAGCATGCAGGATGCTTGTATAATGAGAGGATATTTTGTAGTATTTTCATGCCAGAGATAAGATATAAGGTTGCAGTGAGAGCCTGAATTTTAAGATTCCACTGTTGTATGGCTGTTCTCCCAGTTGACAGGCTGGGAATGGAAAGATCATTTCTACTTAAGATATGTGCAACAGTCTTGATCACTTTGTTTTGGGGAGTTTCACTGGTTAAAATATTATACAACTAAATCACAGGGCTAAACAGAAGTTTAGAAAAGAATTTGTAGAGTCTGAGAGTTGAGCTACTTTTGACAAAACATTATTAACAATAACTTCAAATTTACATGAAGTTCATGCTACATCACATCAGTTAACAAGATTTTCAGAGCCTGTATAGTAAGAAGTCTTTCTCTTTACTGTAAAGGCATTCTAAAATTACATCAGAAATTTTCCTTGTAGGTTCAGCTGTATTGTTAAGCATTGTACAAAGAGTCCAAAACCATAAAAATGAAAGATATTGTTTTTCAAACTGCTTTAAATGACTGAAATATTTTTCATTTCAAGATACCAGGATAAGGACATACAGTTTACTTATTTTTGAGTAGGACTGCATCTTTATAACATGTATGACTTCATGCAGTGACTACTGCAACCCCTTTTTGAAAATGAACAGATATAGTGAATTCTATCTATGGGAACAGTTTCTAACACAGAAGTTTGTGACTGGCTTAAGTGTTAAACCAATAATCCTTCCATGGAAATTATATGCTTTTCCCAGCAAGGAACTGTACAGGATAAAGTCCTGCTTTCCAAGAAGTACTCAAAAATCTGCATGCCATAAAAACATGCTAAATTAATTCAATTTTTTCTCTCTGCTTGCAGGTACAATCTTGCTGTATCTCACAAGCTGTCTTTATCTCAACCCATGAATTTTCTTACTTTTACCCTTCATATTCTCTTCCTTGTCCTACTGAAGGGAAGTGAGCAAGAAGCAATGTGGAGCTTAGCTGCCTACCAGGGCTAACCCACAACAGGAGACAAACTTAAAATATTAACATAAAAATAAATTCCCTGTTTCTTTCCCAGGCTCAGCTTCATTCACAATCTCACTTCTCTTCCATACTTCCTCATCTCAACTTCAATCCACTACACTCTAGATGCCTCTTCTCCCCTGCTGTTATCATTGCAGATTACACTCAATGTTTTCAGTGTAGCAACAAGTTTCACTTGATTTTTGGATCAGTGCATAGCTTTTTCTTTCTGTCACTCCTTGTTTCTCACTGTTTGTTGGATTATTTTTTCCTGCTGCTTCTTCCTTCTCACTTATTTCTTATGCTCTGGCATGGTTCCTTCACATGATATAGTCCCTTTTTGCTCTGATTCGGGCTTATCTACAGACCATATTTTCAAGGAGGCTGGCTAGCTATGTCATGGGTCATCTTCAAGCTACAACCCTTTTGAGGTTGTGCCTGCTCTGTCATGGAGCACCTCCTACTGTGGGGATAGAGAGAGCAGAATTGTTAAGCTCTGCAGACAAGGATTGACCTTGGGAGAAAGATACAATGGTACTTTTTGGAATTAAGCTATGGGAGCAGTGAACAGCACTGGGAACAAGAACTAAAAGAAACAAGAAGAAGGGCACCTGGTATTTCCATAGATAGCAGATGTTTAGTCAATAGGTTTTAATTTCGGAAGGTAACTGATAAAATGTAACTGCTGGAGTGGAAAATTATTGCTTCCTAACAAGCGGCTATATAAACTGCACAGCAGCTCAATAAAATGCCTTCGATCACCACTCAGAGTCAGTGCCTTATTATGCCACATCCTGCTCCTCTGACTTTGCTTCCTTCTTCTTCATCTCTCCAGCATTTTCTCTACTTTCTTTTCACAAAGGTGTCACAAAGTCTGTGGATCCAGTTGGGCCTGTGGTGTGTCCATTACTGAGCTGACTGGAACTGACTGTGACAGGTTGCACCCCTGACCTTTTCCCATGGGTTGCCACTTTCAGCTAATATATTTGCCAGAATCTAAATGGGTTGTATAACCTGACACTTAAGACCAAGCAAAGATACTTTCACTTTAGTTTTTTAGCACAAATTTTGCTCTGTGTTAAAGTATTTCATATGTTTTCATATCTTATTACTACAAGCAGGCATTACTTTTGATTACGATTCAGTGCACTTCCTTATTTTAGAAGTAGACTTAGAGAAAACAGCTCACAGAAAAACTGGAAGGCATGTGAGGACATAAGATGGACAGTTAATCAACTTTAAATATGCAGTAGATGCTTGCAAGGATGTGCTCACTTTCCTAACAAATGTTACCAGAAACCATCCTGCTAAAGTCCATGAGACTCTTCCTGGAGTCTAAGTTATCAGAATCTATCCCATAGCGATTACAGTGAATGATTAAAGTCTTGACATTTATCATACTGTGCTATTTACCATTAGTGAGGCATTTGCAGTTCCCCTATGCTTGGAATGGGGAGTACTGCAAATACCATATGAAGTTTAACTACCATCAGCAGTAAATGTCAAGATTTTAATGGTACTTGCTCTATATGTAATATGAATTTAGAACTGAAAATGCTCAACAAGTCTGAGTTCTGAAATCAGTTTCTTTTGTTGTGTACTGTAATTTTACAGGTTTAAGTTATACTTGAGTAACTTAATTTCAAGTTTATTGAAAGTGTTGAAGTCTTCACTGTCAATAATTTCATCAGCTTTACTTTGTTAGAAGTTTGCACCATGCATAACAGTCTATAAAAGCATAATCAGAAAGTCCAAGCACTTCTGTATTTGATAGGTAATATTTATCAGTGGGTTTTATAATAGAATAGTATAATTAGTTTTGTAAATTTTTCATGACCTAGAAGGAAACCATAAAATTTTGAAATATGAGCTAATGTTATTGTAAGATGCTATCTAAAATAGCTGTTCCCAATATCAGAGGCCTTGGTATTATTCTCTGACAGTCGATAGTATATAGATACATTATATATATAGTTGTACACATGCATAGACACATGCTTAACATCAAATCTTTCTCACAACCCTGTTTTGTAAGCGCAAGATTCATCTTGTATAGTAGCATTTTTTTCCCTTTTATTCCCTCAGCCACAGATAAAACAGTAAAATAGCTAAGTTTTAGTAACTGATAGCATTCAGTTAAACATGAAGAATTCTTAAATCTCAGTAAGCCTCTTAAGTTTGAAATATCATAAAAAAGGGGAAAGTGGAAGAAAGAATTAATAAAAATCAAAATAAATAGAATTTTTAAAGCTCTGCAACCCATTCCTGCGTATAGTTGCTAGCTGAAGGTGCAGTAGGATCCTGCTCACTGTGCTACTTGTGAAATGGAAAGTGCTGCAACCCCCACCCAAAGCAGATGATTTGTCAGAGTTTTTGTGAAGAAGGAAGTGCTGAGAGGAAAAAGATCAAGTTTTGATTTAATCTGCAATCTGAGGAAGATCTGGAACAGGAAAGCTTAACTGGATCCTGCTGTAAGTTTGCTAAACTGACTTGGAGAATGACATTGATCATCTAACGTAACTAGAGAAATGGGCACTTTGGAATCAAAACATCCCAAAAAAAGTGAGAAGAGTAGAAATATAGTATTTTCATCAGCCATTTTAAACAAGGAAAAAAGAAATTTAAAAGTGTCTGAATTTAGCTTTGTAGGAGTAGACACAGATAAGGCATGGAATCATGGGATTTACTAGAGAAAATCTGAATAACACCTTAATTGCAGTTTTTAATGGAAAAAGAGTATAAATGCATCACTAGAAATTTCTCATTGCCACTTATATTGCCATTCTTAAATGGCAATGTGACTCTGGAATAAAATTCAAGGGTTTTAAATGGATATCAGACGGTGAATCTAGGAGACTTGTTAGCGATGCTATATAGTTTAACCTTTACAGGGTAATCACTTGCTGTAAGTTTTAAGAGAAAGCTAAGATGTAAGATAACAAACAACACAAAGACTTATTTGATATAAGTTAGTATTCACTACAGGTTAATGTTGTTTGGAAAGTTAACTATGCATATTCATATTGACAGCAGGATTTTTAAGGGAAGGAAGAACAGACTAAAATGAATTTGAAGGTACTGAAGATACTTGAGTGGTGAATATTACTACTAAATCAGTAGTTTAATATTGAGTAAGAGCCT
Organism: Turnix velox; assembly: GCA_013400935.1. Taxonomy (NCBI): domain Eukaryota; kingdom Metazoa; phylum Chordata; class Aves; order Charadriiformes; family Turnicidae; genus Turnix; species Turnix velox. The sequence goes on from VZTY01010785.1 coordinate 67,598, forward strand.
AGTTCTGGAAATTGTGACAATGAATAGAACAGCAGAAATAGAACAACAGAAATAGAACAACAGAGTCTAATATAGAACAACAATGAAAAACTTGTCATGGCCACAATGAGCAATGCCAATAAATAGTGAGAAATTACAACTTTTTTATTTTCAGGAAAAAAAAATTCTTAGCAATTCTTTAATGTAAAGTTGAAATCTTAGAACAATATTGTTTTGCTGCCCACTTTGATACAAGTCCTGAAGGGTGGCTTTTTCTCAGCTTCATCACATAATTAATGTATTGTGATAAATATTCACCATCACACAATGTGAAAGATGTTGGTCCTTAAAAATAAAATGTCGTTTACATTGATGAAAGGGTAAGAGAGAAGATTCATGATTTTTCTTTTTTTTAAAACTTATTTCCATTTTATCTATAGCTTTATGTGTGTTTAAAGAAATAGATTCCAATTAGTTATCTGTTTTTCTGTAATTCCTATAGTAAGTCTCTTATGTCAAAATATAAAATAGCCTTTCCCACAGTTAAGGTTGTTGAGTACAGACATGCATATAATGTTAGCGATGTTTTTCAAATGGAACTACAGAGTTTGCCTGGATTCTGCTCACATCCTGAAAGAAAAAAATCCAGAGGAATAAAAGTAAGGGTTTTTAGGTTTTGGGGTTTTTTTGGTAACAGCATATATTCCTGTCAATGGAAATACATAGGACAAATTATGAAGATTTAAGGCAAAGAATATTAAAGAATAACTCTTCTGATTAATAATTTTTACAGCCTGCTATCTAATGCTTCATAAAGCTAGGCACTTAAGAGAAAAATGGCTATTCATTCGCATAGCCTTTGTAACATTTCTACTTACTAGCCTGGGAATAATAAGGACCAGACATGTATGCACATACGTATGGGCATATTTAAAAAAAAACCCCTCAAAATTAAGAAGACAACAACAACAGCAGAACAATCAAATAAAAAACGCCATGAGAAATAAAATGTCTTACTTTTTTTCCAAATGGCAAACTTGAATTATATGTTTCTTCCAATAACTGAATCTTTAGTTTTTGTGTGCTTAATGCAGACAAGAAAAAAAATTCTTGAAAGTCTTTCTCCTGCTGAACTTGATTGCATTAACTTGAACAGGGGATAGCAGACATTTATTTTGCTTTAAATTCATCACTGGAAGGAAAGATCATGTTTTAAAAAAGGAGCTTTCATTTACCCCATGATTCTGTGGCAGTGAAATGTTAAACAGCAGTTACTATTATTCATGGAGTTTTCTGACTCTGTTACAAAATATTTTGAAAAACAAGATACAAATTCAATTTCTTCTATAGAAACTTTCTCCCATATTTACATTAAAAAAGCTTGCTGTTACTCAGTTAGAAAGGCTAAATCTTTAAACATATGCCTGAGAACAAAAGGTTCTTTAATACTAGTCAACCAGCTTTTTACTATTAAATATCAACTTTCTCATAATATAAAAATAAGCTTATGGCCATGTGTAAGGTTTAATTGATAAAGAAATAATTAGCAGTTCTTACTAATAGACAGTGTCTTCACTCTTTTCTAAATTGCTCTAAATAATTTTGTCGATTTTTTCTTTAGTTCTTTCCTCTTTATTTTTAAATTTAATATGGAGAAATAAAATATAAATGTCTCCTGTTCTGAAATATGTTAAGCCAACTAGTAGCACATTCAGATGAACATTTATTAACAGATTTTTCTTAAGAAATCACCAGCATCATTGCAGTCTTTAAAAATGTTTCATACTTCATTAGTCTGAAAATGATAAAGTTTCTTTCATTTTAGTTTAATGCCATCTTAAATGATGACATTTTACAATGTGAGCTTAAAATAAACTGCAAACTTGAGAACCAGTGGCATATCAGTTGAGGAAAATTATGAAATGAGAAAACAAAATAATCAGTCATAACATTGCCTTTGTTGAATTTTGTACAATTGTTGCTATCTCACTTTTTTCAAGCCTTTCCTGTTCCCTCTGTAGGTTGGGCCTCCCTTCAAACAAATCTGCCTCATCACTCAGTTTTCTGTAATGAGAAGGTGAAGATGTACTCCATACCCTCATTCAGGCTGCTGTCAAATGTGTTGAACAAAACCAAAATCTGAACTGACTCCTAGCAAACACTGCTTGTTGCAGGCCTCCAACTAGACTCTGTGCCCTTGGTCACAATCCTCAGAGCTCTACATTTCCACCCCTACAACAGGGCAAATAACAAAGTTACACAACCTTAGCTGTTTAGCAGTAAGTGAGAGCTTCTCTTCATACCATTCCTTAGCATAAATTATAAATAATAAGCTCTCATGGGTCCAGCACTGAACAATATCTAGACAATATGCTGCTAATTTCAGAGAGTTCTGTTACTTAGAAGAGGCTTAGCTGCAAAGTAAAATTACTAAACACTTAACAGATTCTGATTTATCTCAAATCAGTACAATTAGTTTATTTTAGAAATAGCACAGAGACTTATCCAATTGGGTGAAAAAACTCCTTTCCATTTGATTTCCAGGTTCAAATTGGATGTAAATGACAATACACACTCTCAACAGATGGAAAAGATTAAGCTGGATCATCTCCAATTTCAGGAATCACAAAGATTCCTGTATCATTAAAGATAAAACACCTGATATGTACATGATATGGAAAAGATACAAAGGTTTTCACTGATAAGATTATATTCACACTCATACTTCAGAAAGCTAGATATTCCTGAAGGATAATGAAACATCAAACACACACTGCAGCTCTCTTTAAAGAAAATTAAACCATCCAGTATCTGTCAAAGTTTTCTGTTTATTCTTTCTTCAAGCTACAGAGATTCAGAGATACATATTTCCAATATGGATAAATATAGGTGTCCAAGGCACTGCACATACATAGATATTTAGCTAGCTTAGATTTATTTTTGTAGATGGATGGTTATGTAGCTCTATTTGAAGAACTTGTGTAACTATATTATTCCCAGCCTTCAGCTTTCATCCACAAGTGTTGTTTACATCCAGTCTTGTGTGAATCTGCCTGATCTTATCAGGTGTCTTTCTTTTTCTCTGAGATAAATTCTTGCATTTACCATTAGGTTTTCCATAAATTGTCACAGATATCTCAAAGAAAGTTGTTACTCTTAAGGTAAAATACTGTTTCAGAAAGATGATTAGTTACTATATTTAAGGAAGGTTCATTGTTTGATGTTTACAATATTACTGTGATATAACATTTCCTAAATTCATTGTGGATAACTCGTCTTGAAAGCAGAACATAGATTCTTATATTTGTTGTTTTCCCCATTTCTGGTCTTTCAGTTTATTTATTGGATGTTTTTCCACTGGCAGTGGTTGTGTGCAGTGAAGTAATTTCTTAAATAGTCTTCTGTTGAATTGGATGGCATAATACTGATTTGCATCATCTGAAAATCTGACTTAATACTCTTTTTCCTTCTCCCAATCCTCCAAGAAATATTTTGTGGCAGATGATTACGAGGATACTAAATTTCTGGAAAATTTACAATCACAAACTGTCACTGAGGGAAAATAAATCCAGGAATGGAAAACCCTAGTGAAGAGGTACAGACGAGTCAAGGATTTCTGCTACTGTTAATGATAAGCAGGAGCTCACAAGCCTGTTCAGCACCCAGTGATGCAGCCTGTCAGGTGTCATAGACTAGGATAGATTGATTCCTGAACCAATCCTCATCAATATCTGATATTTCCTCTCCACCTTAAACACTGTGTTTTATCATCAAGGACCAAGAGATCTTACTGAAGAAGCAAAAGAACTGTTGAGCACTACAGCTTCACCTGAGCCTTCTGACACTGAAATGATTATTGCTCATTTCTACTTTTTATAGGATAAAAGACTTGGTATGTAAAATGTAACTGTGTGGAACTGATGTGCAAAGTATTTGCATGTATTCAGATGATTTTCCCTAACTGTGTAAATAATCCTAAATCCATCACAACTCTTCCATCTTCAGCCACAAAATACTTTGGGAATCTTTGCTGCAACCTTTACTCTTATAATCACCACAGTTATTAATCTTCAACCAAACCAAATTTAAGAAAAACATTTGGCAGTTTCCCTTCATTTTGTTGCCAGTATCTTTGAAATTGTATTTAAAATATGCTAGTATATTTGCTCATCAGCATAACAATCCTGTCAGGAGGACCTAGTATAATAGGAAATAGTTACAGTGCAGTAGTAAATTCACAATTACTCTTCATAAAATGGATCAAATTTCATAAGCAAGACCCTATAGACAATCTCTAAATAGACAATTAAAACTTGGAAAACACAAAAGCATGATATTATGGATTACTGTTGTAACCTGTGAGTACTTAGGATTACTTGTAAGAGAAAAAAATAGACTTTGCTCTTTGTTCCATAATTTAAGCATAATTTATTAGTGATATTCAGCATATTATGCTTACTCATCCAAACAAATGGATTTGTAATCAGAAGTGAATGAGAACATTAGCCTACTCAAACAAGTTAACTTGCTTTCAGCTCACTTCAGTTCATAATTCCACAGAAGGAATTGGAGGGATACGCATTTTCTTGTCTTGCATCAGTCAAAATATCTTTAATAGGAGCCAAAAGAAGTAAATTGCATAACCAGATCCTCTCTAATTATTATATTTTATGTGGGACAATATGCAGAATATGCTTTTTAAGAGGCTTACAAGCTCTATATTTTTTCTAGGAAACATAAGTTCTGAGAGAATTAAAAAGGAAAAAAAAAACAAAAAACAAGTACTTTACAAAGATGAAGATTGAAAAGAACAAAGCATAACAACAAACCATAGGACAAGAAAATTTATGATCACATTCAATCTCAATGCAGACTGTCTTTCCCAACTAAATCAGCCCATTGAGACACCAGGTAAATTAGCTGGTTTCCCAGTATATCTGTACTTTTGAACACACACCTTGTCTGTATTCAATACGTTTCTGTCTTTGAATTTTCATTAGGCTGATAGGTCAGGCAAATTAGGGAATTTATACACTCTACAAAAGACTACAGAATGGAAACCCCTCAATTCACTGGGCAGCACACAGAACAAACTAGCCTTTCCTAATCAAACATAAGCACAGTGCTAAGAAGCTCTGCAGTATACTAGAAGGGTGTTACTGCTCAATAAACTCCTCAGCAGACTCAACTATCACCATAGACATAAGCTTTGTTACTCCCAAAAATACACCTCCGTGATTTAGATATTGATCCATTCTATTAATGAGCACTGCTCAACTATTTTAATGTTTTTATCATCACAGTATACTGAAAAGTAGTGAAGCAATATAGTAGTTTCCTACTAATTTCTCCAATACCATAATTTTTAAAAAGTTAAAAATAAAAAATCAAATCTGAAAACAACTGAAGTTTATGCTGTTAGAAGGAGGCCATCTGCAAATAAATACTGATTTTCAAAACTTCTAAGTTATGCCATTCCTTACCATAAATTTGAAATATTTCATTAGAAACATCTTCTGAGACGAGTCCATATAGTCTGAAACATAATGTGAACTGAAATAAAAGAATATCAAAATTAAAAAAAAATTAAAGAACACTCTTATGTTTTACGATGAATAGTGGAATCTACATAAAAGAGAAAAAAAAAAAAAAAAGTGTCATTTGTAGCTTATATAGTCCATGCCAGATGGTCTGCTGAACACACTAATTCCTTGCCTGCTAGGAAATTCTAATTACTGCTTTAAAAGACATAATGTGTGTAACTTAGGGATGGTTTCATCCAGTGTACTACTAAAAAATAAGTAAAAATAAGAAGCATGAAAGTATTTATATGAGCAAGAATTTTATCATTTAGTTTTCATCTGCAAATCTATGGTCCAACATTAATTATTCTGTATCTTGACATAAACAAGATCCCTTTATTACACGGTAGAGAAAACTGTATTGCAATTTCATCCCTGTGTTTTCTTCAGTCTCATAAATTCTTTATCCTGGTGATAGCTATTCTTTTTACGCTGAGTTCCATATGGACATCACTGAATAAATTTGCAAATTTATCCACTTCATTAAAATGGAGGAAAAAAGCAGAATTTTACATGAGAAAGCATAAAAACCTAATAGCATTTTGTGAAAAGCTACTGTAAAGTTATGAGGCAATTCCAGATGAAATAAAATTAATTTAATGTGATAATAAAATTTCTTTAAATGCCATTTGTATACTTCACTATTTGTTATATACTGTAAGCTAAAAAGAGTGCTCATTCCAACTGCAATTCCTGTACACATAACAGAGTAATAACCATGATAGCTCTCTTCTTTTTTTGTCTGCATATCGCTAATGTGTAATGCAAACCCTTGATGACTGCAATCACAGAAGTGCACTGAAACTTAAACTTTTTAGGGTGAAAGGAACTGGGGCATCTTACAATTATTATATTTTCTGGAGTTTCTTTAGCTATGTGTTTGCATCTGTAACATTAGAAAAACACAAACACTTTGGAAGGATACATTAATTTCTTGCTTACTACAAGTAAGATGCCGAATTAGAACGCATGATAATGATTAGAATACATGATAATAAATTTCTGAAATTATTTATTTCTCTTGTTAACATCTGAGGAGTATTGAGACATGAGAACTTTGAGAGAAAGCATACACTTTAACACAAAGAGTATTATTTATCCCTTTGTTATATTAAATAAGTTGTATGGTAGGTACTATGACTTGAAACATGTATTTATGTCTCAGCAATTACACTGCCACTGAAATGAAAGCCAGAATGAATTCTTGGTACAGTACTTTAAGCAACCACATTTAGGAAGTATGAAAAGGATAATAAGGGGGGAAGATGACAGGGTAAGAGGACACATGCAAGATAGTGGATAGATAGACAGGGAATGGTACAAAAATTTCTGTCCAAAAGGACACTGAAAGGACCTGGGACTTTTAATATTTCAGATGAAATACGGGAGTAAAGGACTGACCACATAAGACCAATAATTTAAACAGTTCTTCAAGCAACAGCCTAATCTCCTCTGTATAGATACCATGCCATTGGTTGGCTTTATTGCCTAAAGGATGAGAATTTCAGCTAAAGCTGTTCCTTTCTTCTGTGAAGCAGATGAAACAATATTGCTCTGCACATTTCCCCTCTCTTATCTTTTAAATCTGAAGCTGAAACACAATTAAAGTTTTGGGTAGATTCAAATTTGCCAGACTCCAAAAAAATAAAACCTTAGCATGAGCCAATAACATGCACTTGCAGCCCAGAAAGTCAACTCTGTCCTGGGCTGCTTCTACAGAAGTGTGGGGACATCAGGCTGAGGGAGGTAACAGCCACCTCTGCAATGGTTTTAAACTAAAATGGAGTAAATTTAGGCTAGATATAAGAAAGACTTCTTTTGCAATGACTGTGGTGAAAAACTGGAATAGATGCCTCATTCCAGGAAACATTCAAGGCTAGGATGGATCTGGCTCTGAGCAAGCTAGCCTACTTGAAGACGCCCTTGCTCATTGTAGTGAAGTTGGACAAGATGACCATTAAAGGTCCCTAACAACTCATTGTGTTCTATGAGTCTAGGAACAAGACATTAAAAGCTTCTCACATCTGGCAATAGTTCACAAAAGAGAAGTTTCAGATATAGACGAAAACAGTAGACAGGTTCCCAGGTTTACTTCAGATAATTTAGAGTCACAGAATCAGTTGCCAAAGTGGAACAGGCTGTTATTCTGAACAGATTAATATATAATAAATTACCAGATGGCTAAAGACAAATAAGTCAAATGAGAAGACATCTTAAGTTTTATTAACTCTTTTGGAGAATGAAATCTTAATTTAGTATAAAAAAGAGTGGGTGATAATGGCAGACAACAAAGTATGTTGCTTGCTAAGATGTTTTTGCATAACTGGAAGTTTTGGCTGAATAAAGTGTGAAAAGATGAAAGAGGTGAGACCATAATTCATGAAAGCCAGATAGTGATAGGAAGCATGCTACCAGTGAACATATGTATTTAAAGGAGGGTGGCTTCCACTTTTCTGCTCAAACCAAAATTTTTTGTATTTTTAATTATTTATTCAGTCATTCATTGGTTGTAGCAAAACATTAGTGAATTTTTGTTCCCTTCTAGGCTGCCTGAAAGACAATTTTTTCCTCTTTCATTCTTAGCAAATGAAAAGCTGATGTGACATAATTCAAGAGGAGAAATAAAAAATGTTTCAAAAGGCACATTCTGTTAAAACTGCTTGTATACGATTTTTATGCTTTAAGGACAGTTCAGAAAAAAAATTAGACATAAGTCATAATTATTCTAAAATTAAGTCATAATTTATTTTAAAATTGATTATTCTAAGATGTGTTTGAAGAAAGGAACTATAGTTATCCAAAATAAGATTTTTTCAGTTCTTTTAGTCACAAAATAAGAAACGAAGATCTAAATTTTGAATCCCTAGGACTTAAGATAGGAGGCAGAGAAAGAACAGTGGAAATTCACTGAAGGATGCTTTAGGACAAATAAAGAGCTAGTTCTGACCTGAGCAGATCAGAATTAGACAGTAGACTAATGCTTGCAATGTTGTGACTGTCTGATACAGATTGTCTAATCAGGAAGAAATGAGTGAGACCTTCATTAAACTGGAAGAAGCTTTTATTTGCAGCCTTCAGAAATCCCTGTCCCCTGAGTCCCATGGCAATGCCTGGACTAAGGAAAATTCACCTTCAGCAGAGGAGGATCGAGCTAGCAAATACCTAAATAAGTCGAATTTACAAAGTCATGGGAATTAACTGGATGAACTCACAAGTGCCGAGAGAGCTGGATGATACAATTGCAAAGCCATCTTGATTATGTTTGAAAGATCATGGGCAGAGTTCTGAGGACTGGATGAAGGAAAATTTCTCTAATATTCATGAAGGACTCAGGGAACTACCCATTAGTCATCCTCATCTCAGACCCTGGGAAAGTGATGGAAGAAAGCTTTCTGGAAGACAAGAGTGTAAGTGGAAGACAAGAAGATGATTAGTGGAATTCAATGTATGAGAAATCACACCTAACTAACCTGGTAGCTTTCTGTTAAAAATGTCTGGTTCAGCAGATTAGGGGAAAAGTTGCCTTAACTTTAGTACATTCACATTGGCCATTTGAAGAAATAGAAGTGGACAAGTGAGATGTAATGCTACACCTAAATCCTGTACAGAAAGACAGTTATCATGAAACATAAAAGCACATGCAAGATGTTAATAAGAAATCTATACAAAGTGTCATGATCAAAATTAAAGACAATGCTAGAAGAGCAGCATAGCCTTTGATTTAAGAAAAAGAGTAGCTGATCAGTGGAATTCCAATTTCCTTGACAATTGAACGTAGGATATCCATTTTACAATCACTAAAGCAGGTTTTAGGAATTTCAAGGAGGAATAAGACTACTTATTTACTTATTAACTGTTCAGTGAATGTCAGCAACAGAGGCAAAATGAAAAATCATCTTAGGAAACAGATCCAATTACATATATTCAGTCTTTCATGACCCTGATCTTCCTACCTCAAGACTTTGATTTAGTCTTGTTCTACTCCATTCTGTTGAAGTAATGTCCCAGTATGAGTGAATTGTACCTCAGATAAGTGCTTCCAATACTACTAGCTGTTATCTGTAACACATAGTGAACCTGACTGCCTGGTAGCAACTCAGGAATGATCTTAATCATTTGACAGCAATAATATAAGCATGTATTTCAAATGGTGAAATATTAAACAAAAGCAGTAGTAATTTTGACTTCAAAGCTTATGAGAAAAAAAAAAAATTACCTTTAGATGTATTATGACAGCAAATTATAATTTTGATTTAATTGAAAGCTTAATAATTAAAATCAGTTTACTAGCTTTAATTTTGTAGCACTGAGTTACAAAATAATGGGACTTAATTTAAGGCATTTAGAAATGCAACAGAATGCATGATCAACATAGCTAAATTAGAAGGATTTCATGTGTGTTGATTTACCTAACAGTTACCAAATGGCGTTTAAACAGGCCAATACTAATAATTTTACTGAGGAATCTTAGTGATTACTGCAGCAACAGTGTGTAGCATTCTGTAGTTCTGTGACACTGCCTCAGTACAGAGAATTATTCTACATAATGTGTAAATTCAAGCAGCAGTGATAGCTTCATGGTTTCTAAGTCTGATTCATTAATTATTGGTTATATTATGTCCTTTTTATGTCCTTTTATGTCCTTTTGTTACTCTAAGTCTTTAATACGTAGGACATTTATCGTAGAAGCCATCATTCAAGCCTAGTTATATAGTATAAACCGTCTATTTTGAAGCATAGCATGCCATCTAGTGGAAATACCTTGCAAGCAGCGTAGTGGTTAGAATCGAAAACGTGAAAAACACTGACTCCTTTCCTGAGCTGAGCATCGTTGACCCACTGTCTATTCATGCTTAGATTAATTAACACCTGACATACTGGTGAATCTCTGCTTCCAACTAGCTTTATTCAAATATTTGCAATGGTGTTTGAGTATTTCTTATAAATTATTCAAACGAATGGGAATTCAGCAGAACTATTTTCAAAGTTCTGCGTGAAATATAAGAGTCACTTTAATAAAAGCTAACTTTCAAAAGCAGAAGCCCAAGAGCTTAATTAACTACTCACTGGGACACTGCAGAGCAACTTGGCCTCCACAAACAGCTCCTGTGGCTTTGTGGGGTTTTTTTCTTCATATTGGGTAATACAAGAAAATACTGGCAGTACTCCCTGCTCTTGCACTGATGTACAAATTTTGAAATAAAAACTTTATAGAATCACAATGGCACAGAATCAGAATTGGCTGAGGTTGAAAGGCACCTCTGGAGGTCATCTGATCCATTCCCCCTACTGAAGAACTATATAGAGACAGTTGCCCAAGACCTGGTTACCCAGGACATGAAGAAGGCTGATGCAGTCAATGACATTGTGCCTTAGTCTTCATTGGTGAGTGTTCTAGTTGCACTGCTGAATCACAGAAGGCAAGGACATTGGGTGAATGAATAATCACCCACTGCAGGAGAAGATGAGGTTCACAACCACCTGAGGAACATGAAGTTATACAAGACCTGATGAGGAGCATTAGAGGGTCCAGAGAGAAATGGTAAATGAAGTTACTACATCACTATTCATCATATTTGAGAAGTTATGGCAGATCAGTGAAGTTTCCACTGACTCAAAAAGGGGAAATATGACTCTCACTTTTAAAGAGGAAAGAGAGGAAGACCCAAGGAATTACATGCCAGTTGGCCTCACCTCTGTCCCCAGCAAATATCCTCCTGGAAATTGTAGTAAGACACATGAAAAATAAGTAGGTGACTAGTGACAGCAAGCATAGCTTCATTAAGAGTAACTTATGCCTAGTAAACTTGGTGGCTGCCTATGGTGGTATTACAGCATTAGTGGATAAGGGTATAACAACTGGCATGATCTACCCTGAACTTTGGCAAATTATTTGATACTGTTGCTGATAACATTCTTCTCTCTCAAACAGATAGACATGGATTTGATGGATGGACTTCTTGGTGGATAAGGAATTGGTTGAACGGTCTCAAATTGTTGCTGTCAGTGGTTCGCTGGCCAAGTAGAAACCAGTGATGAGTGATGTTCCTCAGGAGTTGGTATTAGGACCTGAACTGTTTAACTTCTTTGTCAGGAGCATGGACAGTGGGACTGAGTGCATTTTCTGCACTCCAATTGTGTGGAGTAGTCAAGGAAAGCTTTTATGAGGCTGCTGAATCTCACTTTAATTCACAGCTCCTGTTAAGATTCAAGACTATTCAAGAGCTACACAAAATATTTAAATTAGACATGGTAGTATTCCTCTCCCTTCCCTCTGCCCCCTACCTCCCCTTTTGACTCTGGTGCAATATGATAATGACTGAATCACTCAAAAACTAAATCTAATTAAATTCACCTTGAGGAAGAGAGAATTAATCAAATAAACCTCAGAGCCATTTGGTATTACTTTTGAGAAGTTTCAGGGTACAGCTGGGGTTTTCAGAGCAGAACAGGAAGAACAGAATATGCAGCTTTAAAAGGTGGGGGAGAAGGAGGAGGAGTCAGAACAGGCTTCCTGATTTTGTAGCTCTGTCTCAGTTCTCAGAAATGTACTGTGAAAAAATGATCAACTGATATACTTATGGCCTTTGGAAAATGAAAGACAGTGTTAAGAAAAAAAAAAAGAAAAAAAAAAGCAATAAACCGAACAAAATGCAAAACAATCAAACCAAATCAAACTTGAACCCCAAACCAATCCAAGTCCTGTGGGTAATGATAAATGTATGTCACTATCTCTTTCTAATTTTTACTATTGTCTCAGATGACTTAGGGCACACTGTACAAAACAAAGATGAGATGATAGAGTGGGAGTAAAGCTTGCTATAAAACTGCACAGGATGACAAAATCAGAGGTTAACCATCAAAAGATTTGACCAGATTCTTCAGTTTATATTTGACAGATTCTAATCTTAGCATAAATCAGTAAATGTCAAGGTGCAGCAAAAAAAGGAAACAAGTGCTGAAATGTGTAAACATGACTGTCTTTTAAGAATGAAAAAAAGTCTGCTTTGCTCATAGTCCGGAGAGCACATAAAAAGAAATGTGCAGAAGAATAGGAAACATGACCTACAAATAATGACTGTAGGTATGAGGACTGTTTAGTCTGTAGAAAACTAAAGGCATAGACTTAGTATGAATAAGTGCTTTTGTTTCAATGAAGGGAATAATTTATTCTTAGTGTCCATTGGGAATAAGAAAAACATTTCTGTTACAGGAGGTTCTTAAGGTCAGATTTGACAAGTATTTGGTATGAACAGTTTGGACATAACTAATCTGAAAGTGAAGGAACCACTTATTATGACTCTCAAGGATAGTTACAGCTATACTTTCTATGACTGTAGATGATAGACATATTGAACAAAATATTAAGCATATTTCCTGTGTCCAGAAGTAAAATTCTCATAAGTTTTCTGGTAAAAAGCAAAACCATTTCTGTTCCAACCTCAGTTTGAAATTTAAGGAAGGAATCAAGGCTGTCTGTACTCCTTTTTTCTTTTTTTTTTTCCTGAGAAAATACTTGTAAAAGAACTAAGAGTCTTTAGAATTGTAGAATGTTTGCCTCTTTATACTTTCCTTGAAGTTAAGTATATTTGTAATGTTCTCATAAATACTTCTAATTCTCAATATAAGTTCCGAACACTATGTAGACTAAATGTAATTTAAAATACATTGTTTTGGAATAAATTAATTTGCTTCTTTTTTATCCTTCCTCTCCCATGCTAACTCCTTTTATCCATATTTGTAATGTAAGACAAGAATCTAAATGACACAACTGAAGAGAAGGGGAACTTGGGAAAGATTAAAAAATAAGGCAAGACTACAGACAGGCCCACTAATATCTGAGAGTCGCAGATCAAACACCTTCATGAGAGCAGTCTGGCCATTACATACCACTTCTGCAAAAAAAATCTAGTCTCAAATTTATACAAAGTTCTAACTTAATTGGTTTTCAGTGGATATGAAGGCCCAGCAGCAACTGTCATGCAGGCCAGGGGCTGATGGCCCTGGGGACTGAAATAGGATGCTGGGTTGTGGGTGGGGAGAAGGGGCCCTGAGGAAAGCTGGACAGGAAGAGTAAGGGCTGTTGCTGTACTCCAGGTGAGAGTTACAGTCAGCCTGCCATGTGTTGCAGCATTTAAGGACATGTCTTATTAACAAAAAGTTACTTTCTATTGCTTCACCTCACCTATAACGTTGAAAGATATTCTTATGCCCTAGTCCTTTCATTCTCATAACAAGTACTAATTTTCACTTTTTGCCAACAATGTCAACTGAGTAGAAGCATCTTCCACTTTTACAGTGAAGAGCAACTATCCCATACTCTTTGCGTTGTTCACAAATGAAGGAAACACAAGATTTATTTTTTTTTTGCTTCTGTTTCTACTGTCCTGTCCTCTCCCTCTTCTATAAAGAAGGAATGGCTACACTGTATGTAGGAGAAAAGTGTCCTTTCGCATTCAAAGAATGAGGACTTACAAGTCTATAAAAACCTTGTCAAACACTGTATCATCTCAAATAACTGTCTCCTTTTTTTTCCTAATTTCTTTTAAAGCTCAAACTTATGAAACATAAAATTCTTCCAGTATCTCTGAAGGTCAATAGGTTAAGATTGATTTTGACAGGAGTGAGGAACAAATTCAGGAGAAAAGCTTCATTACAAGCTCTAACAATTTCCTTTTTGCTTTCATCTCTCTGATGGCCCATCAGTTCTCTTGTGCATATATTGGCTGCTAAGGCATATTTTTGTCTTTTAACTGTCTGCCTTTCCTGGGGAATCTTTGTACCTGAGAAGAACTTTCATGTGGAGATAATGTTTGAGCTGATAGGTCTAACAAAAAAACCGGCAAGCAAAACAAATTGCCACAACTGATCATAACTGGGCATGCAACTAACTAGCACCTGGTGTATCTTACAGGGATTCTAAGGCTACAACTGGCAATAACTTAGAGTATTTAAACAGGAGTCAAATAGAGGAATTTTTTTTTTAATTATACTATTTACTTTCAATTATTTCATTGTATCCTTCATCTAAAGTCAGCTTTAGAAGGTTCTCAGTAATTAAATAATTTGAACGTGTGGACAGAAATGAAGGAAAGGAAATAAGGGAATTGTAGATCTGGCAGTATCATTAACATTATGCTATAGTTGAAAATTATATGCTCACATTATTCTGACAGGCCCCAAATTGATGGATTAAGCTTCTGAATGAAATTACTGTAACCAGGGAAAAAAGTCATTATCCAAAGGTTATGTTGTTGCAAGCAATTTGACATATCTTATCATTTGCTATGATTACATTTGCTAAGGCATATATTCACATTTGGTTTTATCAAGCATATAAGTATTTTTATTCACTGTTCATATGAGGGTAGAAAAGAGGAAAGGGACTGATTGTGTAAAGAATTACAAATTTAGTTTTTAACTGTTTTATCTTTGTTTCACATTAAATCTTCCCCTGTTTTCCACCCCATTTCTTGCCCTTGTATGAATTTGGATTAGGTATTTACCAGTGGATGCATTTATTTAATTAACTAAAGATTCATTTCCTTATATGCAATCTCTTTCTGACACTGCATCACCTTCCTATGAATTGCCTGCAGGCTGCACACTTGTACTGCCTTTATTATGGAACTTCTGAGGACATGATGACTTTTCCAGGCTCCAGATGTAATACATCTGGTGCTTCTGGAGGTCAAAAAAGACAAAAAACTATTCTCTTGATTTTATTTCTGCCAGTTCATGTCTTTTTTTTTCAGCATAGAAGTTTCAACAGGTATTCTCCATTGTAAAAAGAAAAAGAAAGAAAGAAAACGATAGATGTGACCACTTATGGAAGAAAACTTGCTTGAAAACTATAGCTTTTACAGCATTCTGCTCCTGTAAATCTTTTCTGTAGTGAAACCTTTCAAATTTTCTGGTGAAATAAACATTGTCAATGTGCAGTCATATAGCTGGGTAGACAGGCTCTGAAGAGGTAGCTGCAAATCATAGAATCATAGAATAGTTTGGGTTGGAAGGGACCTCAAAGATCATTGAGTTCCAACCCCCCTGCCACAGGCAGGGACACCTCCCACTAGACCAGGCTGCCCCGTGCCTTGTCCAGCCTAGTCTTGAACACCTCCAGAGAGGGGGCATCCACAACCTCTCTGGGTAACCTGTTCCAGTATTTCACCACCCTCACTGTAAAGAATTTCTTTCTTATGTCAAGTCTAAATCTATCCCCCTCCAATTTATATCCATTGTTTCTAGTCCTCCCATCCGATATCTTATTAAAAAGTCCTTCCCCTGCCTTTCTGTAGGACCCCCTCAGGTATTGATAAGTTACTATGAGGTCCCCTCTGAGCCTTCTCCAGGCTGAACAACCCCAACAAAAAGTGGCAAGGTGAGTAGGGCAGTTG
>VZTY01010785.1:84152-116538 GCA_013400935.1 Turnix velox
CCACCAAATTGGTCAGGCATGATTTGCCCCTGGTGAAGCCATGTTGGTTGCCTCCAATCACCTCTGTTTCACCCTCCATGTGTTTTTGCATCTCTTTTAGGAGGATCTGCTCCATGATTTTGCCAGGCACAGAGGTGAGACTGACTGGCCTGTAGTTTCCTGGGTCCTCCTTCTTTCCCTTTTTAAATATGGGGATTATGTTCCCCTTTCTCCAGTCAGTGGGAACTTCACCAGTCTGCCATGACCTTTCAAATATGATGGACAGTGGTTTGGCAACTTCATCTGCCAGTTCTCTAAGGACCGGTGGGTGGATCTCATCGGGTCCCATGGACTTGTGCACCTCCAAGTTTCTCAGGTGTTCACGAACCTGCTCTTCACACACAGTGGGTGGATCTTGCTTCCCCTGGTATAAGAAAAGATCATACACTTCAGAGCACAGATATATTTTCAGATGAATGTGAATATGTGCATGTGTATCTGCCTGTCTGATACAGACAGAATGTGATTATTTAAATGTGAAATTACACAGCTAGGAAAGATCAAAAATAATTTCCTGTATGGAGGTCTGTCCACTTCCACTGATTAAGGGCTTTTGCAGCACAAGAAAGATAACTTCCTAACAGCTTCTTGTGTTTATTTTTTTTTTTTTCAATTCTGTTCTTCCAAGCCAAGATGCCCAATAGCTTTTGTCTGAATACATAGGTAAGCAGAATGGCATTCATGAGCTGGTGAATTTGCTCAGACAGAGCTGCACTGTTTGCTCTGAAGAGTTCTCTGTGATAGGTTAAATCATCACATCATTCTGTCTCAAAAAGTCTGTGCTGAAAGTCAAGTTTACAATTCACTTTGTGATTTGCTTATCAAAGTTAAGTGATTAGAAGAATTTGAAGATTCTAGTCATTCAAAAGAATTAGTATGCAGCATAAAATATGCAACCTGTTTCCACTGATACAAGAAAAATGAGCTCCTTCTGCTTCTCGACTAGGTTTTTCTGCTTACCATGTCTTGCTTAATATACAGTATTTAGCATTACTTTTAATGTTAAAAAATGAAAAAAACAAGCCCTTTATAAATTCAATGGAACTGCAGTAGAAGCAGTTAGTTCAGGACATATTTCTAAACTGCCAACCTGACAAAATTAATTTCTCTGTGTGCTCTGGACCAAAATGATTACTTCCAGACTTTCTGATAAAGTCTTTCCAAATCCAAAGCAACTTTCCAAAGAGAGAATTTCCTGCATAGTTGTTTGGACTCTTTCCTGACACCTAGATTTAGAAGTTTTAGGCAATGAAAATGCCATTCTTCACAATCTCTTCTATGAAACGAAGAAGCTGCAAGATTCTGGGATCTAAATTACGTCTAGTTTTGAGTTTATAGTAACTTTCTTAAGGTTTTGTGTTTTGAGTCTGTATCTTAAAGAGTTAGGGCATGGCATCTAGGTCTCTTGAAAATAATTTTCAAGGCCTGTAGTGTCAGGGCAGTGTGAATAGTAGTCTGGCTGTGACAGAGCCAGGCAGTTCTTCTGCAGATGTTCAGTGAAATGAAAATCTCCTGCAGCTGCAGGTGTATAGAAGCTTCCAGCCAAATGTGAGCTAAAAGCAAATTTTAAGGAAACAACATTCTCCACTAGCTGGAAGTTTCCCCAGTGCTGCAGTAGACACAGAGGGTAACGAGAAATCTGTTAAAACATAGCATCAGATGATTTTGCAAATAGAAATGAAACCTAGAAAAAGTTGCATACACTTGTTTTATCTGATATAACAACTTACCATCTGGGTAATCTATAAAATATTGCTACTTTTCCTCATTTGCTATGTTAACCAGATATATGAACTACAGATTTAAACAGACAGTAGATATTCACCCTTTTCCTCTCATGCTGTCACATGTAACTTGTTTTATGGAGCAATTTTCCTGAAGAAGGTAATTTTTGACACACAATATGTTTTTTTATGTCTTCAGTATTCTACTGGTTGCAAGAACATTGTAATTTTTATTCCAAATGTAGATCTTCTCCTGACAATAGATTGTCTGTCACATAGTGTAATTATTTCACAGAGGAGTTCACTTTTGTCTTCTTTACTTTCATACCTCTTCAGTCCCTTTGATCAGATCCAACAGTACTGCTAGAGCCTACTTGAGTTTATAATCATCTGAAATCTTCTGGAGTGTTATGGCATTTGGTATTGCTCTCAGATAAAGTCCTAGGGACAGCTTAAATATCTGTTGTCACTACTGAAATGAACTGATGATTCCATGGTCATTCAGGATAAGTTTCCTGGTGGCTTAGCTGCATTCTGCCATTGCTGTCAAAACAATTGAGGGAGAGTATCAGCAATAACTAGAAATTAGAGATTACCTGCTAAAATTTAGAAAAGTCAAGTCAGGACCTTTCAATTTTTGGTTTTGTCTTAAATAGTTTTCATGCAAAGCAGGATCATTTTTACTGCAGTCACTTATTTTCTTTTAAGATAATTACTTTTAATTGAGACACAAATAGCTTAAACTGCATGGGCAAAGATGATGGAGGCAGTTGACACATTGCAGCTAGAAGTTTAAGCTTTGCATTTATTTTAAAAAATAATTAAAAATATAAATGGACATGTGGGAATAGTATACAATATAACTAAAAATACTAAAATTAAGACCTCCAGATGTACATGGTTTTGGGTGAGCTAGATGTCAAAACCTTAAATGCAGCAAAGTCAAAGGAGATTAATGAAGAAATTCTGTTACTAAAAATATGTCTGTAAAACTTGCCTATTGGAAATCCTCTAGATACCCCTCACAAACTCAATATGTCCTTCCAGAAGGTCACAGGTTCCTCTTAATCCTGTGTTTTATCTGTCATTGTTGAGATATTTCAGCTCTTTTGACCATCATTAAACATAGATAAAGCTATCAGGATTCAGTCTAATTTGTACATTTAATTTCTGATTATGATAATCTCAGAGTTCTTTATACATGTTAGACAAAGGACTATTTTATTTTTTCACACCATTTCATATTTGTCTGAATTCTGCGTTTTTGATTCACCCTTCTCCGAATTCTGGCATAATTCTTCATTTTGTGTCATCATCCTCGGATTAATGAATAATATAATGAACGATATAATAATATCCCACTAATCCCACAGCATGAACACCACAGGTCAAATTACACCAAAACTCTGAAAACTACTGACACATACAGCTGAGTCAGCTGGGTATCATGTAAAGAGGTGTATCTTCACACAAGGTTTATTTTAAATACCTTCCTTTTAATAATGGACTCTTTCTGTCAATTCTCATGTATCCTTCAGTTGTTTTTTACCTTCTGTTCATTTTAACTGCTCTTTTAAAACTTCTTCCTTTCAGTGGGAAAGGTTCTAGTGCCTCTTATGCTTTGATACAGCAATTAGTTGTGCTCAGTATCATCTCCTCAAGCTCAGTATTTTCTCCTGAGAGATTGTGCTCTGGTATTTCATAATGTTTTGTATTTTTGTGCAGAATTCAGAATGTGCTTCATACTCAGATGCCAAAGGTTTTCATGAGAACATCTCAGACAGTAAACCCTCTCAGGATATTTGTGTTGGGTTGGTTTTTATTTTTTTGTTGGTTTTTTTTTTTATTTTTTTTTTTTATTGCAGGCTGAATGCTCTCAGTTTTCCAAGCCGAACTGTTGCCCAGGGCATTCTTCTGAGTAATTTTCTCCCCAGACTCACCTAAACTCCTGTCAAACAGCAGGGAAGCAAATCAACAAGGAACTTAACTCCAATAGAAATTTTATTGCTGTGTCAGCTGTCAGCTGCTTTTCTTGTCACCTACTATTTGGTATCTTTTTCCGTTTTGTTTTTCTTTCTATTCTTTTTTTTCCATTCCACCAAGTATCTCCATTCAGTTTACCCTCAGAAATTGCATCTTCCACATCCTTAGCATTAAATAAGCCAAGAGAGATGGAATGGAGCTATTTTTAAAGAAATAGATTGTGATATTGTGCCCTGAAACACAGAAGTGGAAGTTGAATAATTCTTTTAATTCAGTTTAAGAGTGTCTGAGGTACAAACACTGACAACTCTAAGCTTATTGAATAAACAAGTATTAGATATGTAATAGGAGAATGAAGTATGAATAAAACATGGCAGAATATAAAGCAGAAAAGAGAAATGAAATACAGCTTATTAAAGATCCCCTACAACAACAGAATAAGGTGGTAACAGAAAAGAAGCTGTTTTTCACGTAAAGCAGGAATCAATAGACTCCTAATATGTGAAAGTTTCTTCCAAAGCTACTCAGTTGCTAATATTAAAAAGAGTAAGAAACCAGAAATCCTCAAAGAATATAATGAATCAAGGCTCCAGGATCCTAAAGTAGATTAGATGCAGAGAACATAATGACATTTCATTTCTTACATTTTTGCCAGGAGTGCCAGGCCGGCAAGATGATATCAAGTCTTATAAGACTTTCTGCTGCATTTCTGTTCTGTATATTAAGTAATGTGTGTTGAAACATACTATGGACATGAAATAAAGCAACGTGTTCTCATTCAGTATCCCTATTTTCTGTTCATAAATACTTCAAGACTATTTGTTATGATGTGCCAAATTCAACAAATAATTATCTAGGAGTCATGCATGTTTTTCTGTTTATTTATAAACTGAGTAGTTGTCTTAGTTCTGATTTAATACATAGAATGAATTAATCTGGGTAATGCAGTTAAGTATCTATATAACGTGCTATTGCTGATGGCATAATAGGAAAATATAAAGGAATAATTTGCACAAAATGAAGTTGCCTAGAACTCTGTAAAACACATAGCTGAAGCTTGTGGCTCAAAACTGTTTTTGTAGCATGTTGATTGTTTTGGATTTGTTTCTAAGGAATTTAATTCTTCAGCCACATTGTGTAAGCAGCTTATGCACCTCATTTAAAATATGGACGTGGTCATGGGACAGAAACAAAGAATTTTTGCAATATTTGGTATTTCAATAAACGTTTCCTTTCTCTGTTCAGGCATTTGTTTAATGTATAAGGGAAATCTATCACAGAATAACCTGAAACCAGTTTTCTTAGAAATCAATCTATTTTGAACTATGATCACAGTAAAATGTTCCACTGGAACAGGCTGTCCAGAGAGACAACCTCTCTGGAGGTGTTTAAGGCCAGGCTGGACAAGGCACATGGCAATTTGATCCAGTGGGAGGTGTCCCTGCCTATGGCAGGGAGGTTGGAACTAGACGATCTTTAAGGTCCCTTTCAACCCAAACTATTCTACGATTCCATGACTCATATTCTATGCATTGCTGTTTAAGCAATTTTTTTTTGCTCTAACAGAATTCAGAATTATAAATTATACATTTATACACAGATATATGAGCTACAAGAGTCTTTCTTGTATGGATATTTCAAATTTTATTAATATGAATTCTACAATTTGATCCTAGTTCTCAGCCTAAAGGCTTCAGTGTATGCCCTGCTGATTGAGGGTTTTATCTACAAGCTGAAAATCATGAGACCTATTTCAAATGTAAAATCTGCAAAATTTAAGAGCTGACTGCAAACAGTCCTTGCCTACAAACAATATTGTGTAATCATTGTGTAATCTTCAGCATAACCAAGTATATCTTTGACTAATCTTTTGTAATTCTTATCCCAAGTTAGATTATTCTTAAAGCACATGTGTTCCATGTGAAATAACATTTTATTTCCCTGCCTTTCCATTCTGTGATTAGTTAGTACAGCTAGAACAAAGCAAAGCTGAGGCAAAAAATTTGCTGAATACTTCAGCCATTTCAATATCCTGGGTAAACAGATCTTAGGCAACTGGCTCGGCATGGCCATTCTTGAGTAGGGAAAGTGAACCAGATGACTTCAAGAGGACCCTTCCAATCTCAGCCACTCTGTGATTGTATGATACTGTCATTCAATGAAGCTGGAATTTGTGGGCAATACTACATTCTCACAGTTCCAGGTGGAGTGAAAACACTGTAATATGCATTTACAATGACAATTGCATTACAGCATTTGGCCTAAAGTTACATAGATTTTATTAAAATTAAATATGAAAGGGCATTGAAGTCAAAGGAGTTTTTTCAGCTAGAATTTCCAGTGTAAGTACATATGTGATATTACTTAGTGTAATAAAATAGCTGTTTCAATTTCAAGACTATTTCAATGAAATCCTGAAGTGTCAGAGATCAAAGCATATATACACTACTAGTCAAATTAATATTGCTACTTAGAGCTAATTCCTAACACTGAAGCATCCATATGCACATTAATAATTTATTTAAAATTCTTGTATATTATTTCTACATGTATTTATATTTAAATAAGGAGAACACTTGTACATAGTTTAAAAGTGAACAGCACAGTGGTTGGTTTTACTATATCTGGTTTTTATTACAAACTCTAGAAGTATTTAACTCGTATTAAAAAGCATTGTACATTGTACACAGACAAGATAATCATAGAATCACTTAGGTTGGAAGGGACTTTTCGAATCATCTACTTCAGTCATCAATATAACTCTGACAAGATCATCACTAAAACATATCTCTAAGTGCTACGTCTACTTGTCTCTTAAATACCTCCAGGGATGTTGCCTCAACTACATCTCTGGAAGCCTATTCCAATTCTTAATACCCTTTCAGGGTAAAAAATTCTCCTAATAAATAGTCTAAACTTCCCCTGGTGCAACTAGAGACCATTTTTTCTTCTCCTATCCCCTCTTATTTGGGAGAAGATACTGACCCCTACCTCTCTACAACCTCCTTTCAGGTAGCTGAAGAGAGAAATAATGTCTCCTCTAGGCCTTCTTTTCGCTAGGGTAAACAATCTCAGCTCCCTCAGCTGCTCCTCATGCTACTTATTCTCCAAACCCCTCATCAGCTTTGTTAACCTCTGAACCTGCTCCAGCATCTTGATGTCTTTTTTGTGGTGAGGGGCACAAAACAGAACCCAGTACCAGAGGAAAGCCCTCACCAGTGCCAAGTACAGGGGGAAGATCACTTTCCCATTCCTACTCACCCTGCTGTGCCTGATACTGTTCAGGATGCCACTAGGCTTCTTGAGTACCTGGGCACACTGATGGCTCATATTCAGCTGGCAGTCTACCAACATCCCAGGTCCTTTTCTGCCAGGCAGCTGCTCTTCCCCAAGTTAGCAGCACTAAACAGGGTTGACACTTGGCACTTGGCCTTGCTGCATTTCATCCCATTGGCCTCAGCCCATTAATCCAATCTGTCCAGATACCTCTGCAAAACGTTTCTACTCTCCAGCAGGATGACACTCTCGGCCAATCTACTGACTTACTGGGGGAGCACTAAACCACATCATCCAGATCTTTGTTAAAGACATTAAAGAGGACAGGCCCCAATACTGAGCCCTGGGGAACATCACTGGTGACCTACTGCCAACCAGATTGAAACCCATTCACCATCACTCATGGGGTCCAGCCATCTAAGCAAATTTTAACCCAGCATAGAATACTCTTACCCAAGCCATGGGTAGCCAGTTTCTCCAGGAGGATGCTGCAGGAAACGTGTAAAAAAGGCCTTACTATAGTCCAGGTAAGCATCGTATCTACAGTCCTTTGGATGCTTAATTTTAACCTCTTGATTGCCATCTAAATGGAACATACATGGTTTGAAATGTGGATGTTGTTAGTCAGTTCTATTGAGAATAAAAGATGTGAATACCATGAGACAATTACTAAATAGTTCATTAAAAAAAATGTATGTAGCAATCATTATTTGAAATTCTCTCCAAATTGTCCCTGATTTGCATACACAGCTAAATCTACATTTCCCCTGTATTCTCCTCCCTCATCCCTTTCTTCAACAAGCTGTTTCTGTTCACAAATCATCTAATTTTCCAGTTTCCTGTACAGGGTGATAGCACAGCTGGATTAGACATTTGTTTGAAGAATTATATAAAGTTACTGATTCAGCTAACTGTACTTCATAATTTGGCAGGTGAATGCCTCCAGTTCTGGTTTGCTACTCTTTTTAATAATTTTCTTGCAAAATAGTTCCTTTTAAATCCATTCTCCAATCTTAGCAGTCAGAATAATAAGATGTTATTACTCCATCACTTTCATAATACCATGAAAATGCAAGTCCTCACCAATGTGTTGTCTTGTACTTAATTAATAGTAAGGGAATACATTTAGGCATCTGGATTCATTTATTTTCTTGAGTTTCTCTGTAATATATTTCCAAATAGATAATTCAACAGCTTGGTCTTTCAGTTAACATATTATGGGTTATAGAAGCTAGTTTACATAAAGTGAGCAAAGACTAGATTGTGATCACTTCACTTATTCAATCAAATGCAACTTCATTTGGTAACTACCCTCAAAGAAAAGCAAAGCAAATGCAAAAGAGTATGAGATGTGTTTGGAGTACTCAAATAGTTAGGGATACTTTAGAGTAGTAAAAACCTAGTGTGAGAGAAGGGAAAGTAAGAGTGGCATACATGATCAAGAGTATGAGGAAGGGAAGGGATAGGAACTAGTAGCTTCTCGTCTCTTCTAGTGAGGTTTGCAGCTCCTTGCCAAAGGATATTGTAGTTGCAAAGAGTTGACAAGGTTCATGAGAAACCTGAGTGGCCACCTGGAAAATTCATGGACTGAGGATGATTGAGGAAAGAAGTCACAAAGGACTCCAAAAGTCTCCTAAGCTGAAATCAGTTGAAACCTGAGATCATACTAGGAAGCGATTTGCCTCTCCAATCCTTTCCCTTCCCTATCTGCTTATGAGCAGTATTGGAGACAAGCTTTGGGACCAGGTGAACAAATGAATTGAATCAGTATTTCTGTTTCGAACTCTCAATAAATTTCAAGTGTTTGTTGCTCTGTAAAGAGAGAGAGATATTTGTACACATCTAAACTCGCATTTTTTCACCCATCATTGCCTCACAAAATTTGATTCTTTAAGTAGCCACCTGGGACCGGATTTCCTGCTGCTTAATTACTCTTAAAGCTGACAAACCTGTCAAATGCTATCACAGCAGCAGCTGTTCAGACATTCCATTATACATAACCTGTGTAATTCTCCCCTGTTAACTCGCCAAACAGCATGCAGTTGGCTGAGAAAACATGTTGTGGCAATTGTTCTTTTATGACTGGTGTCCATCATCTCATTGGTAACTTAGATTACAGAAACAGTGTCTATTTAATTGCATTGCCTGTGTGTTCCTGCTCACATCTGTACAGATGAAAATGATGCAGTCTTCTGGTAATGAAACAGGTAATTACACAGCTCCCACAAACTTTCTTTAATTACTTGTGAATTCATAAAGCAAAATATCCTAATCATTGTTATTCTATTTTTAATTTGCAAGTACATTGTCTAGATTGTAAAGACAAGTGCTGTACAATGACTACAGCTAAGAGGTAGACTAAGCTGGACTCATGTTTAGGATTGAACAATTGCAATGACACAGTGCCTCTTAGAAAACCATTCAAAAGAAATTCAAACATGTGTATGTATCAAAGTAATCATCTAGAGCAACCAAATAATCCTACCTCTGCCATAAAACTAATGAGCTAATTACCTTGTTATGAAATTATATTTGTTTCTATTTTTAAAGACTGAACTACAAAAAAAAAAAACCAAACAGTGATTTCTGGCTTTTAGATTCTACCTATTCAGATGTAAACAAAAGTGCACTCTAATTTCCATTCATGCTTCCACTGCATGTTTTTTCATATTATGTGGGTCCTAGTATTTCACATTCATCTCTAGAAAAAAATCCACACATGTAATTGCTAAAATCCCAGTGGGGCTGTCTGATTTCAGCACTGATGATTCAACTTTTTCAATGAATTTTTGTCTTCTACACAGTTTAACAAAATCAGGTGTGAATAACCTCTTTAATCCTAAAACTTATTCCCACCAAGAAAAACATCTTATGCTGCAAAAAGAAAATATTAATTTACAGTATCTTTGTATGCCTTCCTGCAGTCACATTCACAGGGGAAAACAGTATTCTAACAGTTGCCTCTGTAATATTAAATAAACATTGTCCACAGAATGTTGTATCATTAGTTTTACATACAGTCTTTTAATATTGCCAATAAAGACAACCTGCAAAGCATGAGAATGAAATCTCTTCATTTGTATAGCCATCAATATCATGCAAAGGTTTCTTTCTGCTGATCTTATATCAATGGGGTGTTTTATTACACCAAGACTTCTTACATTACTGCAGGCTGTGAAAATGTTATTTTAACTTCTTTCAGAATAATGGCACAACCTGTCTATTAAAATTAACCATTAGCATGTGAACTGCAAGCTGTTTAGCTGCACAATCTTTTTGGGTAATAAAGACCATACCTCCTCCCCAGCCCCCCCAAATGATGAAGTGTGCCATTGTAAGCCTAAGGTCCTTATTAGAACTATTTGCCCCATTTACAGCGTCACTGAGGGTCACTCAGAAGGCAACGTGCCTGAACTTTACCTTCACCCAGTTACCCTAAAAGGTATCCATTCTAACTATCATGAGCCTTAGGAGGAATAAAGCAAAGGAGAAGACTACTGGGCAAGAAAAAAAGTTTCAATGAAAGAAGATTTCACAACAGCATTCTTGGTAGGATATTTTTCTACTACTTTGAAAAAGTAACAGCAAATAAGGCCCAAAAAAGAAATAGTGAGTCTGAAAACCATCACAGTGGAAACAGTGCTAAATACAGATAGGACATAAACCATAAAAGAGCCCTGGGCACAAACAGAATGAGGCAATTTTTTTATGACTTCCTTTCCTCCCTTTTAGTTTCTGAGATTATATTTTATTGCACTGGCCAAGCAGTTGTAGAAGTCAAGAAATCTGTTTGTGCTTGTGTAAGTATAGCCAGAAAAAATTTGTCCTGGCAAGGGAGTCTATCAACTTTGACTAATGGTACCCAGCAGGTCTTATTTCCTAAGGGAAGGATTAATTTTGCATTAATGACAATTGCAAAGATGATATCACAATTCATTACTCAGTTCGCTGCCCTAGAAAAGACTTGAGGTCAGTGTTCTACCTCAGCACCGAAATTTTTTTCTAGCTTCAGATAAAGTAAAATCAGAATTCTTATGCTGTTGAGTGGATAAAACTAGCTGTATTGAAATCCACTATCAGAATGCTCTTGGACATATGCTCTTGGACATATGCTCTTGGACATATGCTCTTGGACTCAACAAAAGAGTTGAGTCCAAAAGACTCAAAAAACCCTTTTCCCAAAGAGTTCATCAAGTCCAGTAAGAACCAAAGTAGATGTCCTACTGCCAGAAGCCCATGCAAAAAAATGAATATGTTCTTTTCCTTGTCCTTCACACACCTATTGCAGATGGAACTCTGGGAAGGTTTTACCTTTGCAACCTTTGCCATGTAGAACTTCCTTTTGACAACTCCAATAAATTTATTTGACCTTGAATATATCTTGAATATAACATCTTTATAACCAAAGACTCACAAACTCCTTAAGAATAAGCAGCTGTTTGACAGCATAAAGCAAGGCTACTTGGCAGTTTAGGACAGGAAGTATGCAGAGTTGCTATATGAAGCTTTAAAAACTTGGGGCAACATCCAAACTGAAATGTGGTCAAGACACTAGCTCTAACAGCTCCATTCCCACAGGTTCTGAGACATTTCTTAATCCTCTAAATCTATTTTAATTGTGTGTAAGGAAATGTCTCTGTTAAAAAAAAAATAGTAACAAAACCGAGAGTTACTATATTTCTTTTACAGCTTTGTCTGCACATGCCACTCAAATTTCCTCCCTGCTATTACACTTTCAAATTACTGATTTCTTCTAATCTGCTCCTGTTTCCTATCATTTTCTCAGTTACTCCACTTCTCTTGACTTTACTTCATTAGTTTACTGCTAGCTCTTCCTGCCCACTGCTCCCCACTCTGATCCCTTAATTAATAACTTCTGAAAGTGATTAAGGTACCAGAGAAACTGTGATTCCCACTGACAGCTGACTGATAAAAATATATAATAGATAGATGTGATTGAACACGTTGTGTCCAACCCATTAATTCTTTATTTTTTCTCTGAATTTATCTTTATAGCTTCTGTTTGTCTTCTACACAGTTTAACAAAACAAGCTGTATCTTGTGCGATGCATTGAATAAAGTGGTTCATGATTACTTGTCAGACACTTTAGTTTTAAGAGCTCCTTGAATCATAGATTTTGAATAATATAGGATTATTTTCTTAGGGATGCTGTATTTTTCACCACTCTCAGCAACAATAGAAATAATCATTAAATTTTCTGGGAGACATGAGAAATCAAATATTTGCTCATGTCAGTTTTTGTTCTGGCTTTGGAAGGTCATTTTAAGTAGCCTATGTCCTTTGACTCAATTATAGCATTCTGGTGCCGCCTATGAAGAGACTGTTCTTTATTTTTCTAGGTAATTTAGACACTATAAATTAATACCACTGATCAAAGGGTTATATATAGAATCTATACAATAGTAAAAATCATTATCTAAAGCAGTTTAGTTTCTCAGAGTGAAACTTAAGAAATGAACAGGCCATAGGGGATTAGAGAAGGGGGGATTGATTTTTTGAGAAGTGTTCATTATTCAGAATATCTTTTACATTCATAGATTTTTTAAAGCTTTAATGATTATGAAATTTATAATATTACATCCAAGAGAATGTCTATAATCTCCACTGCAGTAATTATGTCTCAACAATTTAGGATGTTCATATGTATTGCATTGACACAAAATACTCTTCTTCGGTGTCTAAATAAACCAGCCTTGCAAGATACTGAAGCGTACACTGTTTTGAATGACACTCTGATTTCACTTCTGGCAATGGCAGCAGAGCATAATGTCAATTTAACCTTACATGGCTGCTTCTGAAGAGGAAGTAACTCCTTTGAGTAGGGTGTAGTCTCCACAGATGTTTAGCCTGGAGGCTATGAGGATCTCTGAAAAAATAAATGAACTACAGCTGGACAAGTTCTAATTCTTCATTTGCAGCCATATTGTTTGGAATAAAGAAAGAAGCTCTGAATAGTTTACAAGCTAGCTCAAAAATGAAATTCTTTAACTGCATGATAAATTAGAATAAACAGTACAAAAAAGTTGATTTTCCTTAGAAAGCTTAATTAAAAAAATAAACCATAGAAAAGCATATAATAAGGAGGATCATGCAAATTGTACCAAATAAACTACGCAGATCCACTATTTCCATTTTAATCTGCAGTAAAATTTTAACCCAAATACAGTTTCTCTTTTCAGTATATATAACAGGTAGGCAAGAGTTTCTTAAATGTAATTTTCAGGTGGAAATTGTTGTCAATCATCACTGTCATGCTCTACTCCCTTCAAGCTTTTTCATGTGATCAGAGCCATTGTTTCCAGTAAGTGAACTGGACTTGTTTAGATGAGATTAAGTTTGACTAGATTTATACTCCTCCTGTTTTTCACTTTTCTTGTCATAAAGAACTGGTCACATAAATTATGTCAGGATAAAAAGGGGGATAAAAAGCATAAAGAAAATAAAAAGAGAGAGCAAGATAATACTTTCATTGTCTTATTCCATTTTACCCAATGACTTCATTAATTATTTACTACTAGATTCCATGTAACAAGAATCATGATTCCTACAGAAGAGCTAAGTAAGTGTAGAAAACATTTCACAAGAGCATGTAAGTAACAGTTTCTATGTCTATCTATTCTAGGTAGAGCCGTAAGTGACTCATAAGTGAATTTAACACTAGGAGAGAGATTTCCAAAGGTCAAACTATCAGAGGGATGACCAACTTCTCCTAACAAGAGTACCAGCTCTCCTAATGAGTCTTAGGTGACAACTTGCCTTTGATCTATTTGAGAGCCTGAGCTTAGAGATTTGTTCATAATGCAATGACCTTATCTTTATAAGAATGCATAAATATGTAAAGATGCATTGAATAAAGAGTTAAATACTTAGTGGAAACACGAGGAGCTCATTACTTGAAATAATTCATCCTGCTTATCAAGACATCTAACTACATGCTGTTGTCTTTTTTAATCCTGCTTTTTAAAACTCACAAACAATAAATTAATAAATTAATAAATTAACAAATGTTGGTTTTTTATTCTTTTATATGATTCAGAAATGTATGGAGAGAAATAATTTCAGGATTAACTGCAATTTGAAAACAATGTTATTACTTCTCATATTTCACTAAGAGGAAGGAACAAAAACTACTTGCACACAAACTTTGCTTTATAAGGTCTGTTTTTTGACAGATATATGTCAAGAATACAGCTGTTTTCAACCAGGATGGCAACTGAAGTGGGATGTATTTCACTTAGTGTCAAGTGTCTAAAAATTGGAGGTGTAGGCTATGTTACTCACCTTGATTCCCAGTTATCAGGGGAAACAGGAATATTTCAAGAGAAATTGACACTGTCTTTAGAAAAATGTTAAAGACAGAAAAGAATAATCTAAGTAGGTTTGTGTCTCTTTCCAGTTATAGTAGAGATAGCACAAACAAGAAATTCAGAATTCAGGCACATATTTCTGATAATAAAGGTAGAGAACTGGAATTTCATGCAAATGTTCAGTCATTATGATAATGTTTACTTATAGGGAGTCTAAGCTGAAGCTTACTGGAGAGTTACTTACTGGAGAGTTTTCAAAAGCTGCACTCACCACGACATTAGAAAATCAAATTACAAATGTGTGTACACAAAAAATGGGTGAGTTTAACTGGAGGACTCCACTTCATGAATTCTTCACCCGGT
Source organism: Turnix velox (assembly GCA_013400935.1). Lineage (NCBI taxonomy): Eukaryota > Metazoa > Chordata > Aves > Charadriiformes > Turnicidae > Turnix > Turnix velox. The sequence continues at coordinate 98,867 of VZTY01010785.1, forward strand.
ACTTTGACTTTGGAGACTTCAGTAAAGTGTTCTCTATTTCATTAAATAATTCTGTATAAATAGATAATCTGTAACTGTCGTGGACTTTTGTAAATGCACTATTCTTAACTCTAACAGTTTTATGGTACCATTAAATATTTTTGTTGCAGCTCATTAGGCTGGAAATATAATATCAGATTAATTCTCCTCTCACCCATATACACCGTTAAAAGAAATATCAGTGTATGGCAATTGAAATAAACTTCTTTATTACTTTAAATTTCAGAATTTATTCGGTAACTTCTTTATTTTGAGGATCCCTAGTTTATTACCTCTGAATCATATCACTGTTCTAATACAGTATTAATTAATTCTGAGCTATTTCTTATTCCAAAACCACCTGACTTGTATTTTTTTTCATTTATTTTTTTACTGAGAGTTGATAAAATGCAAATAGGTATTTAATTCACATAAATATGCAAGAAAAACTTAATTTTTAAATGTTATTAAAATTAAGAATAAGGCAACATCAAAATTTCTGTTGTTCTAGGAATAAAAATCCCTTTTTGTTTCATCCCTAAACAATTATATGCTTCTTGCTTTAAGATCATTCTTTGACATTATAGAATATAATATTCCCACTTTATTAAAAGATTAGATTGGAAACTGTTTATTTAGAAAATACTCAGCATTGTTTTCAGCCCTCTTTGTTTAGCTTCTGACCTTTGACATAATTTATGTTTTGTATATCATTTGTTCATAAAACTGAAGAAAATTTCCTGCGGAACGGTTCCTCCCTCCAGACTCAAACATTGTCTCTGGTTTTAACCAGTGCTTTGTTTAGCTCATTTCTTCTGTTTTTTCAGATGGGCCTGTGTTGATTCTTTTCTATGCTAGGCAAATTTTTAGGTTTAGTAAAGACTGTGAAATAGAAAAATAAAATATCATGGAAAAACTTTCCCCATTTCTTTAACACTGATTAAACTGTCATTTGTTAATTTTCATGTGAGTAAGATCTGACTGTTACCACAGATGATGTACTTTATTTGTAGTATCTAAGGAAACTGAAGATCAGTCAGGTATTCAACTCTTCTAAAAATTATGTTGGATTCTTATAATCACTGGACAGTTTAATTTGTAGGAAATATTATGGTAACAGTTTTATGGCAGGTATTGTTATTCACTGTTATCTGCACTGTCTTACATGTTTATATTTCATTTTTCTATTTAGTGAATTAGTAAGTGAAGATTATGTTGGCCAAAGCACAATTGTGATAAGTGTCATTTTAGTTTCTGACTCAAGACCCTTATATTTATAATTTAATGAAAATCTCATTTATACTCAAATAATGAAGAAGTCCAGATGTTTTCTATCTGGACTTGTCTTTGACATTGCCTTCGACACTGTCCCCCACAACATCCTTCTCTCTAAATTCGAGAGGTATGGATTTGATGGGTGGACTGTTTGGTGGACTAGGAATTGGTTGGACGGTCACATCCAGAGGGTAGTGGTCAATGGCTCAATGGCTAGATGCAGATCAGAAAAAAATGGTGTCCCACAGGAATTCTTACTGGGATCTGTACTGGTTAGCATCTTCATCACTGATACAGAGAGTGGGATTAAGAACACCATCTGAAATTTTGGGAATGATTGAAAAGTGACTTATGCTGTCCAGACGGTCCTGGGAAAATTTAAGAAGCAGGCATTGTGTGAACTACATGGCGTTTAATAACACCAACATAATTTACCTGAATTGGGGAAATCCCCTTCACGAATACAGCCTGGATGAGGAAGGGATTTAACACAGGCACAAGAAGGACTTGAGGATTCTGGTGGATGAAAAGCTGGACATGAGCCAGCAATATGCACTTGCAGTCCAGAAAGACAACCATGTCCTGGGGTGCCTCAAAAGAAATGTGGCCAGCAAACCTGAGGAAGGTGACTCTTCCCCTCTACTCTGTTCTGGCAATACTCCAAGAGGATCCAGAGGAAGACTAGAAAATTATCAGAGGGATGGAACACTTCTACTGTGAAGAAAGTCTGAGAGAGATGGGGGTTACTAAACCTGAGAAGGGATCATGGGGATCTTATTGCAACCTTCCACTATTTAAACGGGACTTACAAGTTAGATGAGGATAAACGTTCTAGCAGGACATGCTGTGATAGGACAAGGGGAGTAGATTTTGACTAGATGCAAGTATTTTACAATGAGGGTAGTGAAATGCAATGGGTTTCCTAGAGTTGTTGTAGAATGCCCCATCCCTGGAAGCACCATTGGCCATATTCAATGGGGCTTGAAGCAACCTGATCTACTTGAAAATATTCCTTCTTATTGCATCTATTGACCCAATGACCTGTAAATGTCCCTTCCAACCCAAGTTATTTTATGATTCTGTAATTTTAAAACTAACACCATAACTCTGAACCTTGTTCTTTCTCCCCTTCTTCTTCCTCTAGTTTCCACTGCTGAACACAATTTCAGATGGTATGGAATATCTCTCCAATCTACTGGTTTCATCTGGTTCAGCTGTCCTGGCTGTGCCTCCTCTGATCATCTTATGCATCCCCAGCCTGCTCGCTAGTAGGATGACATGAGAAGCAGAAAAGATCTTAATGATGTGTAAGCACTGCTCAGCAATACCTAAAGCAACCCTTGTATTATCGAAGATGTTTTGGTCACAACTGTAAAACAGAGCATGATGCATGAGCATCTGGGAAGAAAATCAACTGTATCATAGCCAAAACTAGTATAACAGGGAGGAAAATGCTCCTTTGGGACTTCAAGACTTTGAATAAGTAATTTTATAAGAATGGTGTAGTATTATGCAGGTAGGATATTGTGCTGCTAAAATAAAACGTAGATGTCTTAACTTTCTTTACTCAGTATTTGGAGTCCCTCAATATTTTATAGTTTGGCGAGAAAAACTTTTCACCAAAAACAATTATCAGTTTTAGATTTAATGGTAAATTAAATACCTTGAAAATGGCAAGAAATCTTATTAAATATAATAGTATCAAAAACCGGCAAACTATAAAATTATATTCTGGTTTAATTTATGAAAATAGTTCTATTGTTATGATTTCATCTACACAACTGAAGTGTAGAAAACAACATTTTTCTGTGTAACATACTCTGCACAATTTTATGAAGATCTATCTGTCAACATAGATTCACATTTACACAGCTCTCCAACAGCTAGATATTATCCACTGAATTCAATGTTGTATATTTATATGTGTTTATGTGCATACATGTGCAGACACATATGTATTAATGTATTTCCATAACATTAAATATCAGGATTCTACCACAGTTTTAATTTATATTTTTATGAATTCAGATAAATTACTGGAAAGGATAATCACTTTCAGCTCCATCCTTCCTGTATTTTCTTCTTGAGGAAATGCTTCCAAGGTTTAAAATATTGAGAGATTGTTTATTTTCTCTGAGCTAAAAGTCTGGAAGACAAAATCAGTCTCAGGAGGATTGCAGATGTTCATTCAAAGGCATTATTAAGAAAAGCAGCAGATGTATTTTCTGGCAAAAAAATCAAGTTGCTGTGACCCCCTGTTTGTTCCTCAGAGAACTAATTTACTAAACAATGAGGTGAATAAGACCTTTTCAGAAAAATGGTAACATTTTTCTGGAAAAAAGGGTCACTCCAATCAGTACATTGTTCAACTGAAATGAGAAACAAAGCAAAATACTTTTCCTGTAAGGCCCTATCTTATATGGAACTAAACAAATGCAAACCCCAAGGCTGTCCTATCACCTTTCAAGCAAAGATAGTAGGTATCTCTCAGAGTCAATAATTTCACAAATAAAAGAGAAACTGATACTTTATGTTAGGCAAGGGGGACCTGTGTTAACTGCTATTGGTACTAGTGGTTTTATGTGTGGCATAATCTTTACAACAAATAGCAGGGAAGAAAGAAGATACAGGTTCTTCTAGGAGCAACATTATGGTACTGCATGACTATAACTACATAAAATGCAGACGTAGTGGGCTCCTTTTACAATTATAGAATGAGCAGTAATCTTGAAGAAAATATTTACATTTTGACATTGGCGTTGGGAAGTAGAGGTACCAATTTGTCTTTGTTGGCTATGAAGAAGATGGAAAATCACCTACTCAAGTGCACTCATTGACAGTCTAGGTGTCTGATTTGGTTAGCTAAACATAAGCATCTAGAGCAATCTGAGAGGCTGCAGTTAGTCTGAGACATTTTTGTGAGGTGGGCAGATTAGGATCCACAGGAGATCCAGGCCTTTCTGAAGTGGCTGCTTGAAGCCAGAGTTATTCACAAAGGAGACTTAAATCCCTTTAAACACCTCTCACTAGATAAATTAATCAGATCCCTGAGGTCATGTGATATGGCCTCTATCATTGTAAAACATTGGTTTTGATTGAAAATACATGCCAATAGTGTCTAAGACTTCAGTGTTGTATATTATGACTGTCAGGGCCAAATAATCTGTTGATCTCAAAGAGCTATTAGTTTGCAGTCTTAGTAATCAGCTTTAGTAATCCATAATGCACACTAACTAAGCACTTTGTAAGAGATGGTTCACTCATGCTAAAAATGAAACATTTCCTCATTATGTGTTTACATTAATGAGTTCTTACATACTTTTTTTTTCTATTGCTGTTCTATGAGAGCTCAGCTTAAAAGTAATAAAACAAAAAAATTAATTTTCCAATTTGAGAACAAGAATTTCAGAGGGGTTATATAAATATATTTTCACTGAAGTTAATGGAGTTTTTGAAGTGTAAACCAAATGAGACTTGACACACAATGAGGTTAAGCAATGCATTTGACCAGTACAGCTTGATGCTTTTGGTATGAATACTTAATTTGGTCAAATGAGTATGGCAAAAGTCAAACTTTCCATTACTAATGAGGTTTTTATTTTCTTTGGATTGTGGTTACAGAATGACTTATGAAGTTCAGTGTTCTACACCTGTCTATCTTTCCTTCTTGTTGAGTGCTGAGATCTCACAGTCAAGCTTTCCCACAAGAATTGCACAACTCATGGCTTCTGGCTGGATGATCAAGCTTTTCTTTAAGTTTTCCAGCTCCCTGGCTGGCCTCATTCACCAATGGGTTGTCTTGGCTGCCCTCCTCTGCTCTCTGCTGTATGATGTTTTTTTCTGTAACTGCTGAGTGGATATGAGACCTATTTCTAAAACTTCTTCCTAGTTTTATTTCCCAAACTGATGACTTAGTACAATAATTTATTTCAGTTCCTTCCCAGCATGTCCCTTGACAGGGAGCAGCCAAAGGGCAGAGTGAACATATAGAGAGGGATGCATTAAACTCAGCCAGTCCAACACTAAATTGTAACAGCAGCAGCATTTGCTCTCAGTCTTCCTGGGACTGGAAAAAGTTTGAAGAGAAAGCAAGATAACTCACAGAAGTTTGAGAGAGGTAGAGAGATGACATAAAAACAGAGATCTCTCTCAGATCTCTGAAGAATAAACAGACATAGAAAAAACATATAGTGCCTATCAACATATAGTGAAAAACAGTAAGCTAAAGATGAAACTACTTAAGATGATATATATTAAAATTAAAAATAAAAAAAAAATCTGAAGAAACACATTTATTTTAGTTATGTCCTTGTCATGATATGCACTAATTTATGCCATATCTTTCAGTTTAGTTAAATTCATCTTTACAAACAGCAAAACTGATCCTGAATTTGAGACTGGTGACCATAATAAAATTGTGAGCTTGTAAATGATCTAACAATACAGTTAGATAGGTTGTGAACTAGACTATACCACTGAAACCTTTGTAATGTCCTATTAGCATTTTGGGAAGTAAACAGAATGCAGCTACCCTCAGAAGGCTGGATGGTTTGTGTTCTGTTTGGTTTTGCCATTTATTTAAAACATCTATGAACAAAGAAGCTAATTTACTGTGGTCTTGGAACATATGTACTTCTATAGCTGTTCATCAGAAAGAACAAAGGTTAGAGTAAAGCACAGTATTACTAAAGGTATCCAAAAACATGATGAATAAAGAAAACATTTAAAATAAGAACACACTGAAGTGAACATGCAATGGTATGAGTTCACAACATCCATTCAAGACTCATAATCAACAAATATTAGAAGCTCATTAGTAGAAGCTTGCATCTAAACTTTCATATATATAATACAGCTTTCATATATGTAATAAAGCTTACAACTTCCATGTATTTAATAATGATTTTGATGCTTTTTCAGTGCATTAGAAAATATCACGGACAAAATATCAGAACAGTGACTTTCTATATATGATTTATATCTAGATTCAAAAACATATATGCTTTAGGAGTTCATGCAGGATCCAATAACTAAAATTTTTAAGCTTGATGATGGTTTTTAGTAGACAGTAAAACTCAATCAATAGGTTAATAAGGAGAGGAAATATTGAATTAATCACCAATGATGCCTCTAATCTTAATATTTCCAGCTTTTACTAAAATCAAAATACATTTATAGGGAGAAAAATATATACACGTGATTTAAATTCTCTAATTTGTGAAATCTAGCTTGGATAACAAACATCTCGTACATCTTTGATACAGCTTCAGGTAACATCTATGTTTGATTCTTACTTCACACGCTAGGGGGTCCCCTTTCCCTCTTATAATGCAGAAGTTCCTAAATAGTCTAACATGTATGTTTAGGCTAACAGGAAAAAGCATCAAGTATGGTTTTGATTTGATGTTATTTTAGGTAAGGAAATTTATTCAACACACTAAGTTTTCACTATATCAAGGATTTAATCTATTATCCTCCCTCTAATAGAAGGATATGTAATATCATCCTGTATTTTGAATTTGTTCATTTAAGAATATAAATATATTTCAAAATTTTTGATCTGTATGTGAATGGTAATTACTAAAATTAGTCATATTTTATACATTTATTTGCTGATATTATCTTTTTTTTTTGCACAAAATTGCAACCAAAAACATGTAGACACTCTATAAAGTAAAATCATAATAAAGTAAAATACACAGGGATAAACATATATAACTGAGAATTCTTTTTATCTATATATTTCTATGGATTAAAATCAAGTTAATGTAATTTTAAACCAGTGTGCCTGTCTATGTTCATTTTCATATATGAAAAACTTAATCCATGAAACCACATGTACACTGCTGCAGTCATTTTCCTTGGTTGGCTGTTTGGGGTTCTGAGATGCCTATTAAGGATAACACTAACTTCTGCTTAAAGACTTCACCTTCTCTGATTCTCTGAATTTTCTGATTTCCTTCTGAACGAATCTGTCAGTAAAGGAAACATTTCTCAGTTTAATCTAAAAGCATAATACATTTAACAGTATCTTACGTTCTCCTTAAAATAATAGTGACAAGTTCAATTTAAAATTTCCTTTGAATCAAAGCTCTCAATACATTAATGCATTAATTATAATAGGAAAATAAGCTATAGTGATAATGATCCTTTAAATTCAGCATACTCCTTTCTTATAGTTGTTTCTGTCTGTGCTGTTTTCCAGGCAAGCAAACTCCAGGGTAATCTAAGTAGTACTTAATTGCAAACTGAAGACACGTATCAATTCAAACATCCACTCAATAGAGATCCAGCTAATACGCTGACAATACAGACAGCTTTTCAGGTGACAAAATCTAGATCTCTGTTAGGTTGAGCTGAATATTTCTGCAGACTCTACTGGCTTCTTTAATTAGGTTTCCATTTTGACCATGGTGGAAGCTAGGTATCACAGACTATATGGACACATATGTTCATGTTTCTACAGTCAGGACCTAAACAGTCTTCCCAAAGTGCCTGAAGACAAATAGTGCCTTTTCCTGACTAATTTGAGATAGAAAATAATATTATGGTTGTAATTCAATTACACATCAAACATTCAGTGCCACTTATAAAAGTCTAGGAATCCAAGACCTTTGCACAGATCTTGCAGATATGATACAGGATCTATAAAGAGACCCATATCCCTCCAGAGTGGAATCTGCACTCCACATGCTCAAAAGCACCAGTTGTCTGTCAGCAACTGAGTAAAGAACTAAGTTTCTTGCAGGTGCTAAACCAAAATTCATTTATTTATTTCAAGGAAACAAGCAGCAGCTGCATCTAGACTTATCAATCAAGATATGATACAGCATGTTCTGCAGTGACGGTATCTTTCATCCATCCTCACTCATATACGTAAATCCTGACTTCCTTGAGAACACAGAAAAGTCCCTTTGCATACAAACCATGGTGCCCTACAAGAAGTTTGCTGCTCTCACAATGTTCACCCTATTAAGAGCTCTAGCAGTGCTATCACCAGACCTGGGAACTGATAAACAAGACTGAGTACTTTAACACTGTCATAGCCAAAGTAATTCTGAACTATGACACAACTTCTCCTTTTTGTTTTCATAAGTATATGGCAAATGAAATCACAAAGCATTCAAGTAAATCTAAGTTTTGTCAAACAAACTTAGTGCATAGAGCCAACCATGCAAAGCTATTGTTCATATCTGCATTTATGGACTAAAAACTGTCAGTACAACACAATGTAGCTTTCCAACATTTCTAAATTTAACTTGCCTTTGCATTTGTGATTCCTAAAATGACAGGGTAACTGGTAAGCTAGTGCCACATGCTTGTGCTTGCCAGTTCTAGTGTCAGATGCTCATGATTGCCAATTCTACCTTACCATTTAAAATTGCCTAACTCCCCAGTCTTAACTCCTATCTTATTACTTTAATTGTACATTCATGTGATTTCAATAATTACATTTACTGCAATTTAACAAGTTATCATTTGTCAATTGACCGGTTTAATCATGATTTGTAACCTTCAAAATTGTTAATGTGCTTAGCTCCACTTAAAGGTATCTCATTTCACTTGCAAAGAGACATGGTATGTCAGAGAAAGGAGGGTACACATATGTTAATTACTTTGACTTGATTCACAGCAGATAACTTGATAAGTAGAAGTAACTTGATCAGCTGAAGTAGCCTGAACGTTTTCTTAACTCCTGCGGACATAGGCACAAATATTTCTGGCAATATGGTTTGTGGAATAAATGCCCCTAGTTGCATGTTTCTTTTCCTATTCTGCAGCTTATTATCACCAAAACAGTGCCAGTTGTATTCATGTTGTCTGTATTCCTTTCTTGCCTCAGTACAACATCAAAAGGCTATTTTAAGAAGTGTCTACATCACCAGCTTTTCTGGTGGGATTCACATCATGTTTTTTAGAAAAAGGGAGAAAACTAGCTTCATAAACGCCTTTGTAGTGCTGTTGATAGTTAATCATGTGGAGCAACATGTTATCTAAAAAAAATTGAGAGCTAGCTGTTTGGTGAAGCAAGAATAAAGAGACCAGGTAAGAACTGATTGTGACATCATCTGGAAAGTGTGAATCCCTGCTTTGCTGATATAGTAACTTGTGAGAGATTTTATTTTTTGTCAGAAAATATTAATCAATGCCTGAGGGATCATATTTGATTTTACAAACAATACAGTGGCAGAGTCAGAGGTATCTGTTTTCCCTTTTGGTGTCAGAATTTCAATCATCAACTCACTGATGACTCGGTAGCCCTACAGCCACATGCATGCTAGACTCACACTGCAAGCATATACTATTACTTTGTTTGCATAAACATTTTAACATTAATGACCGAAATAGGCATACATATACTATCCATGGGCATGGAATTCTCTATATTACGGGATTTATTTAATCATTATCCTTTTCCCATTCACCTAACTTCCACCTGAGATTTACCAAACAGAGTATTGAAAACATAACACTTGATATGTGGTTACTTAAAATTAAAGCTAAATTAAAGGATTTCATTACAAATTCCACTTAAAAAAAAATAAATAAGCATTTTGTGTGCTGTACGTGGAGATAAATTCCTCCATAAAGAATGGGAGAATTGTAAGAGAAAAATGTCATATTATTGCTTTACATTACAACCGCTATTATAAACTATATTGAGTTACAGTGAATACTTTTTCAGTGTTTTGTATACTGCTCTGTGTGAAAGTAAAGAAAGTTTTAAGCTATAAAGTCTTTTCTATGGCAAAATTTATAAAAGTGTACTTAAAGAACATGGGCTGGTTTTCTAACTGTAAACTTTCAATATCAGACCAACTGCCCCAAGTTAATCCATTTGGAAGTCATCAAGACTCTGAGTATAACCAGTTTTACAGTAAGAGTGCCTGAAAAATTATTAGAGTGCTTCAACTATTGAAGAAATGCTTCAGCTTAGAAGCAAAAAATCTAGAAAACCTGCCCTCTATAACATAATTTTAAGAGTCAGTTTTTAAAAGGCAGCCTAAACTTGGCCTGTGATGCTTGTTATATGATCAGGTGTTTGACTGTCTGTATGTTTCCATCCTTCATTTGACAACCATATGTAATATTTTTTAGTATGCATTATGATTTCAAACACGACAATACACATTTTCAGCTGGTTTAAACTGGTATTGTTCTACTGGAACCCATGAACGTATAGTGATTTCAATGAGGTTATGTTCATTTGTATTGCCAGAAGACCTATCCCACTGTGTGGAAACCCATTTTATTAACAATCAAACATCCTAAACTTGATTATGGTAACTGAAAAGGTGTGCACATGATCAAGTTGCTTCCAGCTATGTATCTCATTTAAAGATTTCCCAGACCCTCAGGCTTAAGATGCACTTGATATAACTGCAAGTTTATATTCTATAGTACACTAGTGTCAAAATCTCATCTTAGATTAAAAAATTATTCATTCTAACAAATTGTTTTCCAAAATGTTGTGAATATTACTTTACTTAAGCAAATTTGCAGTCACAGAGTATAACTTGAATTTATCAGATCTTAAATATTTCAAAAAGCTTTGCGGTTCACTATTTGCAAAGTTCTGGCCTAGGGAAACAACATCCATCAAGTCTTCTAAGCCCTGGATCAAGGTATCTATACAATAAAGCAATATTTCAGAGAATTAGGGGAAAAGGCAGATCTGGGAAGTTTTCACAGGAAAGAGTATCTCTCTGTTCCTAACAGGCTCTTCAGTGGGTTCAGTGAAATGACCCATCAGCTCTCTCCTTCCACAGCAACAATCATGTTTAAACATTCTTAAAAGTTAACAGCATGCGGTTTGAACATAGGGCTGTGATGGAAGTGCTCATGTTACAAACATTATTCAACACACTGAACCCACCACAACACTCTTAGCAAACTAGGAGGACACAAAAGAGGAGATCTCAGGCAAGAAACCATTAGGAGTGGCAGCCACATCAAGTAGCTCTGTTTTAACAATAGATAGATTAGGATAGCTGACTCAGTTTGTTTGGTAGGAAGAAAAATCAATATGTATATGTTTTAAGTACTGACCAAGGAAAACAATGTGTAGACAGAGCAGAAGATATACAGACTTCCTTCCAAGTCATACTCCATGTAAAGAACAGTCTTTTACTGTTTTTGACTGAGAAGCTGTATACACCAAATTTGTAAGAAAAAAAATAAAGACTGTAGGGAAAAGCCCCATATTTATGACATCCTGTCAATTATTTCAGTCCTCTAAAATGCCTTTCAAACTGCAATTGCATGGGTGAATTTTAGAAGTCACTAAGTGATCTAAACCATATTTTGATAATTTAAGACACCCTGAGACATTTAGATGACTTCATTTGTTTCTATAAAACATCGGAAGAACATCTGGCAGAGCGGAAAGGATTCTAAAGCTTTTTAAGGAATAATGGTTTTAAACTGAGAAAAACAAATGTCAGTTTGTGAGGGATCACATTACCTTCTAAGGATATGCATGTCCTAAAGATGGGTGGAAGTCTCAGTCACAATAACTGGATATTAATAAATACTGGATAGGTCCTGGAAACACATATGAAAAATCATCTCTGTGCAGATTCTTAATGATACTTATGCAGAATTTTCCAAAACAGCCAAATGAAAGTAGCTTTATCTTGACAAAAACATGAGAAAACTTTTAATTTCCTGTAAAATTTTAAAATCCATGTGTTGTTTAAATTCCTGTTTACAGAAACATGTGATATCTCAGAAGTTGAAGTCAGAGGGCTAGATGAATAAATCAGTATGATGTTGAACAGCAGTTCCTTAAGGCATAAAAATTCATAGTGAAATTAACCACTCAAGTTTACTCTATGAACTGTGAGGATACCTCACAGAGATATTCACTGAACATCAGACAGATTAAGTATAGTTTGTTGTAATCTCTGCTTACAAATCTGGAAGGGTCTTATGGAACTGGGCACAAGGACTTCCTAAATATAGTTGCAATTATGCATTAGCTTGGAAAACAAAGTGCAAAAGTATGTTTTGAGTTGACTAAAGGCAGTGAAATTAGAGACACTGAGGATCAGTGGATATATTGAAGAAAAACAGATTTGGAAATTAAATTTAAAAAAATATTCCAGTACTAATTTTCCATAGTAGCTGTCAAACTCAAGGAAAAAATATGTCCCCATTCTGACTAGATATTGTCAGATAGATATTTTTAGTTTCTTTCGTGTTACATGGTTGGCTAAATGACTAGGTGTCTTTCTATCTTATTTGTTAGAGACCTTGATTCTGGAGAGAAAAGACTGATTTCCAGATATATTTGGAAAATTTACCATAGAGAAGCATAGGAGTCATCTAAGGATGCATCATGGGGTTTTTTTTAGCTTTTTTTTTTTTCTTATTGCTCTATTTCTGACTATATCCAGAAATGGGCACTGTCCACATTGGTTTTACCTCAGATGCTCAAGATATTACAGTCTTAAAAATCTGTCCATTACAGACAGATTTAAACTATGTGGTATAGCCTGGGGAAGGCTGTGCTTACTGAAAATTCAAGTCCCCTACTGAGCCCATAAATACCAGACTCAAGAAGACCAATATCAAAATATTCTCAGAAATGTATGTTGATGACCTGGACAAGGAGGCATCAATAAAACCTGGCTTGAAAATCTTTGTTAAATCTAAAAGTGTAAAATCTAGAGAATGGACTTCTAATAAATACTGATATTATCTGAAATCTAACTTGGAGTTCATCCAAATAAGTTATCCTTATAACCACTGGAAAGAAGCAGGAATGCTGTGAGGCCTAGAATCCTAATCAAGAAAGATATCTCACAGCTTAAAAGAAACTACCTCTAAAGCTGGCTCAGGGAAAGGTAAGCCCTGTTTCTGCTATTTGCAGTAGTCTTCTGTTAGTTACTATTACCTATACAATTGCAAAGTCAAAAGAACTGGTACTAAAGGAGAAAAGCAGGATAGACATTTGAATGCAAAAAATAAGGTCTTGAGAGGTCACTGCCAGACAGTGCCAAACAAGGCACATTAGCATAAAACATAAAACAGACACTTCTGTTGTGTAAAATAGCTCTAATATCTTTTAAAAAAAGAAATAAAAAATAAAAATTAATTTTAATGGACAGTTTCCTGAAAAGGTCAGATTCAAAAAATTATTCTTTTGAAACAATCTGTTATTTGCTTCAATTCAAGAAAAATAAGATATAAATTAAATACTACATAGACTCTTTGAGGGCATACTCTGCCTAAGTAGAAACTGGCGACTGAAGAATTATGCCTAATAGCTAGAAATGAAACCACAAGACACTGGTAATTCCATATTAATAATTTCTCTCCACCTCAAGACATGCTCCACATACTCCAAGTACATTCTGTGATCTTGCAAATTGTTCTTGTTCTGGCATTTTCATTTCAATGCTATTTTTTGAAAGATACTACCAAAGATAACTTTTCTCCTATAAGCACCACTGTATATAACAGATATAAAAATACCAACACAAAGCATACATTTTTTAAATATATAAGTAAAGCCTTTCAGATTGCTCAAAGTCTTCAAAAGCAACAAACTGTGATTCTGCAAGAGTATCCATTATTTCAGACAATTCCAGCCAAAAGAAACAGGAGAAGCTCTACTCCTATGCAAGCAGAATCTTTCTTAGTAGGCTTGTAAGCCATCAGATCTCAATTTATATTGCCATCATCCTCTGCTCCACTTCTCTCATCAAGACTATGGGCTTCTTCTGTGCACATACAACACATGACGAAATTTTCAGTAGAACACAAATCCAGACTTCAGCTTAAATAATTTGAATTTACTCCTGAGTTTCTACTTTAAAACTATAATTTTGATTGTGTGATGATGGAATTTACATTGATTACCATAAAAAATGTTATGCTGATTGACATTGTATGAATTTGCATCACTGTTAAAGTAATGTATGATGTGGGCCTTATAAATGAGCAGTTGTTACTTTGCAAAAATGACTCACCGTGAAGAACAGATAAAAACAGAAAAGAGGAGAATTTGGATCAGAACTGACATTGTTATTCTCCTTGGATATATCGATGGTAAAGGACTGGTAGAAAAGCTAAAAATACTCTGTATTTCCTAATTCTATGCTTATTTTAATTTTTATTTAGTTTACTTATTTTTGTAGGATTATATGAGATTTATTTATTTATCATTGGCATTTATTTTATTTTGGTGATTGAAAAAACACCTTTAAGGGAAGATAAAAGATTCTTAAATTTCATACTTCTTCATCCAAACCCTGCAGAAAATAGTTTTACAACTGTTCAATACAATCATTGATGTATCTAACATAAGTATTTATGTTGCTATTTGAGACTAAAGGTGCAGTCTTCTAGATTTTTCAAGAGCAAGTACACTTCTCATTCTTTCTGCTGAGATTAAAATCAAACCAAGTACTTTACAGCTTATCTTCTAATGTAAATGAATTTGAAGGTTTGACTCTGACTGTGACAGCAGCCATCAAAGCATTCTGTAAATTATTTGTGGCACTGATAATGGCCTTCTATTTTATCATTTTTATGTCTCTTCTGTACTTCATCAAAAATCACCACCTATCTGATCTGACTGAAAGTATGTTGGTTCCTGTGTCACACACACTTTATGTAACTTACAACCTGGAGTTCAGGCCTATAGATAGGCCATTGCATTTTTAATTTTTGGCTATTTATATTCATACCAAATGGCAGAGAATTTTAATCACTGCAGTATTATTCAAAAAACATGTCTTCCCTTCATCTTGAAGATATATAAATGCAACTTGCAAGATATGAATGGACTACAAAGAGTAGTCCTCATGGAAATCTCATGAAGCTTCTACATTACTCAGTACACTATGCAACACTACTAACAAGCACTCGAGGACTGCTGTGGTTGAAAGTAAGTAAAACCACATTCACAGTATGTGAAATATGAATCCTTGCCTTCTTTGTAATGCAGAATATTCAGGGCCTATGTGCTCCAGCTGGTATCCACAATTACACAAGGGAAATGAAATCTTGAGGACCGAGTGAATATTGAAAATATGTTAGCTACTGTTAGTTGCCCAGATGACTTCCCATAAATATTTTTAGCATCAATTTAGTTAATAGAGATCCCTGATACCCACAGAGAGGAGTCTCATGTATCTTTCTGGGTTTCACTGAAAACTTAGTGAAACTCATTACTAAATGCAGACTGACTGACTGCAGCTGACAAAAGCATGATTTGTTAAAGTATGGTGTTTGGGATATAACTACCAAATGAATCTTTAATCATCTTAGCTCCTATAACATATAAGTATTTAGTGAAACTACAAGGAATATCTAGTCATATTCCTATTATTTTTACAGTAAAATGCCCTCAGAATCAATAAATTGGGTGGCATGTATCATCAGTTGTATGAAATATCAGGATTTCCCTGTCATGGAAATTCTTTATTGCTGTCTATGTTGCCTTTGAAACCATCTTTCAGTTTGTGTGAATGTTGTGCAATGCAGTAGAGGACTGAAAAACTGTGTGTCTGAAATCTGTTTGGTATAACAAGACACAATTGGTTTTAACTGCACCAGTCTCTAAAGGTCAGTTATGTGGATGCCATCTGAAAAAAAACCATGAACACATAAGACTTATGCATGGACTAAAAACCCTATGACACTTAAATTAATCCCAAAGTTTGTATTTCATGTTACATATTTGTAGAATACATAGTAAACATTAATCTTTATTGCAGGCTTCTGCTGAGAAAAGCAGACACTAACAAGTGCTGAGGAAAAAATAAAAAAACAAAAAAACAAGAAAGCTGAAAAAGATCCTGCAAATACGTAAACTCTAAATGTGCCTTAAGCAGAAACAATCCAATATCCTGCATTTAAGATGAAAATATATTTCTCCTTTGTGAATAGTTAGCTGGAGCCAAGAACACATCTGTTATGAAGTTTCTACCTCATTTTTGTGCTCAGCATTCCTGAGAATGGAAGATTTTTTAAAAACAGATCATTTGCAAATGTTTCTCTGCAAAGTACTCTGCATTATTTATTTGCTATTGTATTTGAAATATTCTTTACAGCCATTGCTTATCATTAAGTTCAATAAGACAAAACTCTACTTAAGTGATAATCTGAAAAAGGGGCATTAGTGAGAGAAAATTTGATAGGACTGATAGAAGAATGTGCTATATATTTTGATGAACAATGAGTGTTCAGTGACCCAAGGCAGAGGAAGCTATAAATGATTCATAACTTGGAAAAATCCTGTAGTTTGGGTAATTTAAGACATAGAAATCTATCTAATTAAAAGTAATACAGTATCTACTCCGGTCTTAACTCTTTTCTTGGGTCTTGGCTTCAATAAAATTATTTTCATGTGATTCACATTGCTATTTTAAGGGCCTCTGTATGGTGTATTGGTTGATTTATTACTATCTGATTTACACATTGAAAATGATTGCTCTTGGGAGAATTACAGTGGGATTTGATTCAGATGCAAATAAATAACAGAAGAGCTCTGAGACCTCAGCATAGTTTGCTTAATTTCGTGGTGCTTTCCAGATTTCTTAACGTGCCAGAACTAGAGGCATAATTTTACAATCTGTGTCCTTTTTTGTTGTTGTTGTTGTTAAATAGATACATTTTTTTATACAATGAACACCTCCTTCTAACTTAAGGAGTACGACTGTCCTCATGATCATTCCTGTTATAAAGGCAGGATAGTGAAATGACCCAATACTCTCATTTGATACTTACCGTACAAAAATACGCTTGTCCTGTAAGTATGTGCACACATATATAAACTTATATGAAAGCTTTCAGGACTAAATTTAAAAGTGAAACACACAGATACCTTAAAGTTAAGATCTGTATCTTTGTAAATTCTACACTCTTGGCACCTGGCACTCTGAGGGAAATTCAAAATCTATGTTCAGCCCCATTAGAGAGAGAATCAAGAAAACTTGCAAGTCTGACAAGGGAACTGCAGAGTTTGGCAGGAAAAAATTTGAAATCCAGAATCTCTCCAGGAATTATGAATAAGTGGGACTGCCAGGGGTTTTTTCTAACCAATGGGATTTAGCAGCTCTTGCCTGACGAATTCTGCCTACAAATTTATTCTCGAAAAAAGAAAACGCAAAGATTGAAAGCATGCTCAAAAAGATTTGAAAGTGAAAGAATTTTATTATTTCATTAATCTTTTTTAACAATACAAAACAACTCTGCTGAATATTTAGGGGTCTTTGGATAGTTCTTGGCAGTTAATTTACTTTATTTTTGTCTCTTTGCAGTCAATGGCTCATTGTTCAACTGGAAAACAATGACGAGTGGTGTTCCTCAAGGATCAGTACTGGGACCAGTGCTATTTAACATCTTTGTAGGAGATGTGGACAGTG